>CM076584.1:26126694-26258416 GCA_034641835.2 Pinus albicaulis | reverse complement strand
TATTTCACTTCATTTTCTCCACATCTTGGCTCAAGGCCAAAGCCACTTCTTCAGTCACTGCGTTATTTCTGCTGAAGTATAACGTAGTGTTGCTGGGTGTTATAGTGGAGGGGTTCCACAACACTATTCCTTGTCTCATCTTTTAGAGGAGGGAGCTTCTATTCCTCAGGAATATTATTAAGGAAGGTTTATGAGCTTATCTGCATATTTTGGCATCAAGGGAAAGCATCTCCCATCATAGACAGTGCAGTCCCTTCACTAGACTGCGTTATTTCAGTGAGTACCTGCAGTGAGGGTTTGCACACCATTTTGGAAGACAAGATCTTCAGTGTTAGGATCAGCCTATCACTCGAGAGATCTGTTGGAGGAGGTTCATTTAAGATTGATCATCATCTTCAGCCATCTCCAGTTATTTTCTAAGTTGTAGCTGCTACCCAGCAACTCCAACATTTCTGCAAATTTGCCATTTGTACATGTATTGCAACCAATCCTTCCGAGGATTGTGTATTAGTGTTGTATTAGTGTTTTCAAGGGTTTATAAATTTCTCCCCCTCATTTCTTGAGCTGAATTTGCCATATCATTGTATTTTCTATTATTATGTTGCAGTCTCTCATATAAACTGCGCAGTATAGCTTGGGCAGCAATTGTGTAGCAGTGTTTTGTCACTTTTGATATACATGTTCCATTGAGGCTGCATTGCCTTACTTGAGAGACTCTTTCCTCAAGTATTTGTATCTCATTGCTGCTATATTATGAAATTATTGGCTATACATATCTTCATGTGTTCTGGGTTATAAGAATAATGCTATCATTCCATTACATGTGCTTACATTTGTTGCAGTCCCTCATCAGGCACTTTTAACAGACATCTAGGAGTGGGAGATATGTTTAACCACTCTAGAAGGATTTATTTGGAGCCTCCTCTTGGATTCATGACTTAGACACATTTTTCTAAGGGATCCAGGTCCTGGTTTCAATTCCTATATCAGCCATTACTGGAAAATGCGTTTTCCAGTCATGCCTTGCTAGCTGTTCCAGATTTGGAATATTACACCTGTAGATCTCGTGACTACCTCCTTTGGTATAGTTTGGGGTGGTTGTTGTTGGTGGGTGTTAACCAATCCTTGGTGGGGGAAGGGTTCATGCATTACATTAGTTCAATTCGGGGATTTTGGGACAATGGTGAGTGTAATGGCCATATTCACCACATATGGCACAAGAATGATTTTTCCTTAACTAGGTCTCTTGTTTTTCCCTTGGGAGTTAATATTTGGCTCTTGGTTTTGATTTCGGTTATTGTTTCCCCCATAATGAGATCGCGAGGGGCACTGTTGATTACTTCCTCCTTATCCAAAGTCTCCCTTTTTCTTGTTCCTAGGCTTGTTTTTTGCAGCATTTGGAGGATTATTGTTTTTTTCCTAGTCGTAATACTGTCGCTATTGAGCCCGGGATGGTTGCAATAGGTTCACCGGTGCGTTTTTTTGCGTTGGTGGTGGATTTTGTGCGGAAAAAGGGGGATATAGGTTCCCCTGTCCCTGATTGGTGTAAGATTATTGGGGGGGATCTCTTGTATCAACATTCCTAGCTGAGTACATGTTCCCCTGCGAGGGAGGGTATGAGTCTCCCTGTTGTTGATTGTATGGTGTTCCCTTATTCGTCATATTCTACAAAGGTGCAAACTCACTTTGATGATAGCCAGGTTGCGATACGTTCGGAGTAGAATCGTATGAGTATCCTGGGTACTAGTTACTGCTGCTTAGGTGACCTTGGGTCAAGGACCCGATCAAATCGTCTACAATATTCAACGCGCCTGGAAACTCTCTATAATTTTTCAGGCACGGGGAATTTGGTAGAACATTGTAAATATATCCTAACTGGGATTAAACGAGTTCAAGTTGTTGGGCCCTGTTAATGGCTTTCTCCGCGAAGGTGGGTTTCTATGTCGCCACATCTTTTAAAATCTCAGCTACGAGAGTTTTCAAAAATAATTCCAACAACACTCTATCATCGAGTTTGGCTTTACACAAACTACGAAGTCTCCACCATTCATGGAGATGGTCCGATATATGGATGACTGGTGTTTGCCTAAAATGTGTCAACAATTCCATTCCCGAATCATGGTGAATGGGGAGCTGAAAATAGGTGAGGAATGCGGTAGCGAGGGCACTAAAGGTTCCATGAGAAGCATAAGGTTGCTCAACATACCATTTTGTCGCAGGCCCTGTTAGGGTGCGTTGAAAAATTCTTAGTCTAATGGTATCTTCAATAATACTATTGTACGAACACCACAGGTGGAAAGTCATGATATTATTTCCTGGGTATTCTGCTTTCTTCCCCTTGAATTTTTGTATATCCGAAGGGAGCTTTGTCGGCATGGGAGGCTAGTTAAGGCCATGAGAAATGTGGTCATTAGTTAACTTCGTTAGATCTGGAAGATTAAGTGATGCTAAGAAGGGTAATTGTGTATTGATTGCCATTGTACATTGTGAAAAAACATGTATATGAATGTGATGGTTTAGGGCAGGTGCCTAGGGAATATTACCATGTGACGTGCCCTGATGGATGTTTTTTTGATTCCCCGAAGGGGTAGCGCTCCTCTGCACTCTAGGGGTTGTAGGAGGGGTTGAGTGTGGTGACCCTACTAGGGTTTCCACTGGTGTGGTGTTGGGTGACCCTTGGGGGTTTCCAATCACAGATGCCCGATAAAGGATGAACCGATAATGGTGACAGTGTGTTGTCTTCGACGCCTAAATGGTGGGAGACCTGACACTACTCCCTCTAATGGGGGGAGGTACAAGAAACACCTAGATCGACGGGGTCCCGTTGGGTCCGTTATGGTGTCGACTAGCTTAATATTGGTGACATTTTTGGTTCGTTGGAGGAAGGAAGAATTTTATCAAAGAAAATACGATCACATGAATAAAACAAAGAGAAAAAATAAGAGGTAATTTTTCCTTTAATTTAAAGATATGTGACCAGTCAAGAAAAAAATGTGGTTTTTTTTGTTTTGCGTATGATACTCAAAATCCTATATAGACCTACTCATCCTTTCACTCTCAATGTAACTGGGCCTTGCGAAGATATCTCCTGATGGGTACTCAGGCTAACGTCTCGAAAGAACTGGCGACACCTTCCAATAGTCGAAGAATCGACCAAGGTAATGGTATGAGGATCAAGTGTTGCCTGCACCGTCACCTATAGGGAAGGATGCCCTAGTTTTGGCCACTAAAGTATCGTCGTCCCATATGAGCATTCGAGTTTTTAGCTTCTTGGTAATCAGCTACCAGTACTTAGCACTAGATGGGTCAGGTAGCCCCAAAAAGTAACGAACGCATTGGGCCTAAGCTTAACCCCCTCTGAAACGGGTCTTTGGTAACGCTCGGGTATTCATTCTGTGGGCGAATAGATGGATTTGAAACTCCTTAAAAGGTCAACATCTAAGTTTCAAAATTTATTATGACCATGATGACTTATTGGATGCCTACCCCCGATGGTCTAAAAACTGAATAGGCCTATTGTTTGTGTTTGGACTTGGTTTTGTAGGTAGCTGAGGGCGTAGTAGAGGTGGGGTGTTTTGGGGTAATTGAATTGGAGGTTGTAATGGGTGTAAGGGTGGTTGTGATTGCGAAAACGTTCCTGTTGATTGATTAATGGGTCCAGTGGGGCGCTTCTAGCTTTGGGACCATATTGGCCCTTGATTGGGCTAGTTTGGCCATTGTGAAGGATACATATTACTTTGTGGATTCTGCCACGAAGGTACAAAGTATTGTTGATTTGACCATGAATGCCCAGGAAACAGCTGGTTTGGCCAAGGTGATTGGGGATATGACTGGGGTAGCTAGGTGGTATTGTCATGTTGTTGACCCTGCAAGGTTAGTCCGGGAAACTGTTGTTGATTATATTGTCTAGAGAAAGGCATGGAGGGATCTTGAGCCATAACTGTGGGGAATTTTTTCCATTTTCATCATTGTGCCATGAAGAATAAAGTTTTTAGATATTCCTCGGCTTCTTTGAATACCACCTTTAACCCAGGGAGAAAGGGACAATGATCGATCAAGTGATCCTTTGTACACATAGCACATATTTTTTCTATATCCAGTGGAAATTCTTTACGGCCATGATTTTATCGAAAACGAGGGTAGAAGATTGATAATGCACGTTCTAACTTAGCCTGCTTCTATTTTACCTATAGGAAATCTCATTGTGTAGTCATTGTGCTTAATATATTAGTTTTAAAATTTTCTATCAAATTACCAATTTTTGCATGCGTGATTCCTCTACTTACAGTTCTACTGGTTCTATTAAGCATATCATGAATCCCAATCTTGGTTCATGTGCTTCCATGCGAGCACGTGATACAAAATTTCACAATATCGTCATGCTCTTCTTTAAAAATATCACCTTGCCCCATTAGGTTAAGTGTTTTTATCCATTCATCCTTCATTCCCCTAATTAGAGAAGTTTTCAGTACTTAGTTATAGTGGTGTAGGGTGATATCTGCAAGTCGTATTGGAATCTCTCAATATATTCTTCTAAAGTTTCATCTTCCTTAAATGTCATTTTAAATATTTCTTCTCTTAAGTCTTGGGAACGATAATAATATTGGTATTTAGTAATGAAGGCTTGTTTCATCTGGCCCCATGAGTTAATAGTACTAATAGTACTAGCCCCCAATCCCATGAACCAAAGCAGAATTCCCCCCTTCACAGTGGAAGGGAATACCTTTAGTTTTTTTGGGTTAGTAGTGTAATCATATCCCCGATATAAGACATCGAACTCAAACATAAATATGTCTGGGTATTCAAAGGCCATTCCATGAAAATTTGGAATATTTTGAAGTGGAATAGCCTTCATAGCTGCATTAGTTTGCGGATCAACCATGGGGTATTCTATAATTGAGGTTTGTGTGTATGATACTTGTCTTTCCATTTGGTTAGATAGTACCCTTCAGAAATGCCAAATTTAGGAGGTAATAACTAAAAAGGAATCATATGGTGATGAGACTGTGAACCTGGTCTAGGCCTTACAATGCTACTTAAATAAGGAATTTTGTTTCCTTCTTTTGAAATGGGTGTTGCAGTAGATTCCTGCTCAGGAGGTTTAAGATATGGATCACTTATCTCGCCTCCTCCTTCCTTTAAACTTCAATAGTGCCCTTCGCTCTTGATAAAAGGTTCAAGATGCCTACTTGGTAGATCTTGAAAGCTCTGCTCTGACCCTACGATTTTATCATGAATCTCGGCGTTAGTCGTAGAATAAGATTTTGCTACTGGAAGGGCAACAACAATAGATCCTTTTTCGAAAATTGTTTGAGGTCCTACCAAGGCCTGAGATTCTTCCTTTCAAATGATTTCATCTATGAAGGTCATTCTCCCAAAGAAAACTTGGCCTTGGCTTTTAGTAGTCTTTGAAATGGATTTTTGGTCTATTTCTATTTGGTTCCTACATTTAATATTTTTCCTAGTCATGCAAGGTAAAAGAGCCTAAATTTGTCAACTGAGGGAAGACACCACCATAAGTTTCTATTTACCAGGGTGTGTGCGTAGGTTCTTACCTTTCGTCTTCAATATCCAACCCTCAGAAAATCAGATATGAAACTAGATATAATGACACTCTCTTTTGACAACCTCCCAGGGAACGACACCAAAATGTTGGGACAATTAATTGATCTAAAAGAGAAACTAACTACCACATATTAAGTTGTCAACCTGAGGCTTCATATCACTATTTCAAGGTTGTTCTCAAAGTATATGCAAGGGGTAGTGTTACAAGCTGACTAGAACAACAACCAAAGTAACAAAAATGAAGGAATCAACTCCTAGCTTAAAACACACATTGAAAGATCTAATTCTCAAGCATATTATACCTCACATAAATCATCTGAAAATATTAAATTCTAATTATTCTCTTACAAGAAACAAAAAATAAGATTTCTAGTACTAAGTTTCTACCTAAGAAACAACAATCTCATAACCAAATAAACAACACTAAGAAAATATATTCTGAGTAATGGAAAGAAACCGATAATGCAAAAAGATACTAAACTATTGCGGAAATGGAAATGATCTAATGATAACCTTTAAGGAACCACAAGAAAGCCACAACAATTGTAAACTAAATTATCCAACAAAAAATCCCTGGAAACCGATATTACGATTACCAAATAAATTGTTCAATCTCGAAATTAATCTAATAGGTGAATAATTAACATAAAATAGTAGAATGCATAACTAGTGATATATTTGAAGACAAAGCTTCTTCTAGAAGCGGTCCTAGACCACTAGAATCATACTGTCTTGAAAGATAAATCAGAACGATAAACTAACTTTGATAATAGAAACTTGTATTATATTCTGAAGAGAACAATTACAACACTTAACAAGTTTATCAAATGTGCATAAAAATTATTACATAAAAAAAACTCTCATTCGGGACATAAGTCCCCATCTTTATACTACAGTCATAAATGACAAAAACAAAAAAAATATCAACAAAGAGCAATCTTGATAATCTAAAGATTCCCAGGTTGCTCGTTTTCAGTTACAAAAGGGCTTAATATCACCCAAATGAAGAACCAAAGGATCTGCCCCAGACAATCTCGTCTAGATAGGAATCCAACTCAATGGTTTTTCTAAAGTTAGCATAGAAAACATCACATTATCTGATTATGCTAGGAACATATCAAGAAACAACATCAAATTCTAGGTGTCACAAAGCCCGTGTTTTCAATAACGATCCAATCTTGAGAAGATAAGGCTTTTATAACTAAATTGATTTATCACCAAAGAGAAATGACATAAATAAATTAATTTCTTCGAAAGATTGTATTATGCAAATTATTATATCGAAAATATAAGAAAAATATTAGAAATCAATATTAAAATTAAGAAATCGTATAAAGGAATTATGACATTTGTGAGACCCAACAACTATAAATACCAAAAATAACTAGAATATGCAAACACCCTTATTCATAGCCCACAAGGCTTTGGATTGGTCGTTTATGGGTGTTTTGTTAAGGAATTTAGTGCGAAAAGGTCACCGGTTCAAATCCCCCGTGGGTGTTTACCCCACAAAAAAAAAAAAAAAACACCCTTATTCATAAATAATAATTAATTTCTTCCAATAATATAAAATTTGACAATTAGGAAGAAAAATTAATTAAAAATAACTATATATTGTCAAAATTCAAAAATTATTAAAATTTATGTTTTCACTTTATTTAAAAATTGCTCAATTATATAGGCTTCATGTAGTTATGTTGATCATTGCGACTGATCAAAGTCTCAAAGATAGCATTTGAGGGAAATAATTCCCTCTCATTTTTCTAGAGGTGGCAATCCTCTTTTAAATAAAGAAGATAAAGATAAAATGTAGATAAGAAGTGTCAGAGAAAGGGCCATGATTTATATGAAGTGAGTATCAATAATGATATAATGGAGAATTTATATATAAAAATATGAAATTGTGTATTTATCAAAGGTCATTTTCTAGCATAAAAAAAAAGTAAAGCATCACACATTTGGATAGATGAAACAAAGATGGACCTAATTTGCAAATAACTTTAAAGGATAGATTGCATTTAATCAATAATAAGCTATATTAAAGAACCAATTCTTTCATTCTAGCAAGCCCTTAGGTGTTTGAGCCATGCCTTAGAGGGCGAATTCTATTATTTTCTTTGCATGTCATTCATGTCAGTCACCCTTGCAATAAAACACTCAAATAATTTTTGATAAAATACTCATATATTGAAAATGTATCTTGGAGGGTGATTTTGTGTTGGTCAATGCCATGACATGCAACAAATCACCAAAAGTCTCGCAAAATAGAATTATTTAAATATTTCTTAAGTTTGAACCTTAGGCATATAATCAATATTTTTATTTTTTATTTTATCAGCTAATTTTTTATAAAGTTAAGATGTCGACAAAATCTTATAGTAACACCATTGATCTCAAGTGTGGAGGTGCAATCTCATCCCTCCATCACTTTGGAGATCAGGTCAGAAAATTATAAAAGAGGGAAAAGGGTCATTGGAGAGATTAGTTCGAGTTAGCAGAAGAGTGACACAATGACAACAAAGTTTGGGTCAACGAAGAGGCTATCTCTCAAGGGAAACAAATAAAATTATGGAGGCCGAGATACTAGGCCATACATGTCAATTTGATTGAGTAGAGATAAAGCTGATTTGACAAAGCCAAATTGAGCAATTCATATGGGTTGAAGAAGGCCAAATTATGGATTGATTGGTTGAGCCATTCAAGATGATTTCCATCAAACCATAGAGTTATTTTTATTAGGTCAAAAGGATGAAATTTCTAAGTCATTTATTTTTGTAAAATTCATGAAAGGAGTTGCTATAATCAATTTTTGAAAGCTAAATAAAGAGCCCAAGTTTGTTGATTTTCCCCACATTGGGGTTTCCAGGGTAAAAAATATGTTAAATATTTACATATGCTTGGTTTTCTATTTTGTTTTTGTTGTGAATATATGAGTTAGGAACCCAAATTATTTTTTGTTATAAAATTTTAGATCTAAATAAATTAACTTTATTTTTGTTCTGAGAAATTTTATTGAACATTAATCTAATTTGGGTTTAAGAAATATAACACCGCATGAGCAGTAGTATGTGAGTACAAAACGAAGGGAATTTGAAACAGAGTTTTAAAATAAAATGAGTGTGAGTCTTCAATAACCAAGTGTTGAGTTTTGATCCCACCATGGATACTAGTGTTCGATATGAAGAAATATTGGAAGGTCCTCAAATTATCTTCAATGGAAGCTTTGAATCATAGAAATTGTTCTTAAAAAAATAAACTATGGAACTTTGTCAATACCACAGTGGTTCCACGAACCTCAAATCCAATTTCCCTAGATATGCATGAGGTAAAAGAAGCAAGGGTTCAAAAGATAATTCTAGATGGAGTCAAATATCACCTTACCCCACATCTGTCTGAGAAGAATACAATAAAAGAAATGTGGGATATGCTCACCAAGTTTTACTAGAGCGGCTATTAGAGTTGAAAGATGGTACTGAGGGACCAACTAGACAACACTGTTAATTTAGATTGTTATTGATGTCAATATGACTTTGACTGAGATGAAGGCTGCACTATGACATATCATTGCATTAGTATATGATGAAATTGTTGATACATGATGCTACATGGCATTAATAACAATGAAGAAACCAAAGAATGTAGAAGCCATGCTACCCCAAACATTCCTCATGATGTCCCAATCTTTTTATGCATAAAATTTAAGGACAGTCACAAAGAAAAATATGTTTCACGATCTTAGAAGTAGAATTTATTTGTGAGAGCTTCACCATCATTTAGAGCATAATTTTCCCTTTCTAATGAGCCCTTACACGCCCCAAAAATCCAAGCAGTTTGGGAAATATGATTTTTTCAAGTTAAGGAAATTATTCTGGTCTTGGAGCCGACCTGTCCTAGCCATCCCTTGTCGCCCTGCGTGTGGAGACATGTCTTTTCATTTAGCATTGAAATAAGACTATATATACAAGGTTTTTGGTCTTCATTTTGAACACAGAAATTCGGTGACAATCACAGAATTAATACCACTGTTCACAACTCGTGAACATTGAAGAAGGGAGAGATATATCTGATTTGGGTTTAAGATTAATAAGACAACGGATTATTCTTGAACAACTTTAGACTTTCGGACCTGTAGTGAGGCTGTTGCAAAGGGATATACCCGGACCTGCGGCAACTCCTTTTTTTAGAAGCTCGGACATCAACACCTTGAAGGCATACTTGCAGAGCCCAGACCTATAGCAGCATAATTTTAACTAAGGGTAGTCACCATTAAGAATAGTTTTGGGAGCAGATTATTGTAGCAATGATTTGAAGATACCTGTGGAATCCTTGACAGTCATAACGGCTCGGTGCAGTGGATGGAATAGTACCTCAGACCTGTGAACTTAAGGGACTCGAAACAGTGATCACATACTTGATATTAGAGGTATGAACTATTTGAATACTTGAACATTGATGAAGACAAGTGGACAGTGAAGTCAGTCAAGAATTTTTTTGGAAGAAATAATACAGTGATGAAGACAAGTGGACAGTGAAGTCAGTGAAGAATTTTGGAAGAAATAATATAGTGATGAATATGTCAAGAACATTCAAGTAAGCACTATTCACATTCTCTATTAAACCAAGCAAAGAAGGATTGGTGTCCTTGGAGTAGGATCTCCTAAACACAAGGTTGGTGCCTTGAGAAGATAGGGTCAAAGCCCTAGAGTTCGGAGCCTCATCAAAGTCCAAGTTGGTGCTTGGCAACAGGTTGGTGCCCTCACTCATCTATTGTATAATATTATTAGAAAGGGGATTGAAATTCTTATTAATCCTTAATATTATCATTATACACCTCTCTACCTTTAATTGTGAAGTATCTAACTAGAAATAATTAACAATTGAAAAGAAATACTGATTCAACCCCCTCTCAGTATTTCCAGCAATTGGTATCAGAGCCAGCTTCTTCATTATCAGCCTAATAGCTGGAAGAAGGATTCTTCGGCACAATGAAGAACATGGAATTAACAGGAAAACTGCCTATCTTTGATGGAACAAATTTTAGTTTTTAGAAAAAGAGGATGTCCTACTATCTAATGTCTCTTGGCACTGAAGTATGGCACTTTGTTTTGGATGGGTACAAAGCTCTCGCCGGCCTTCCAACTAATCAAGATGAAAGAAAAGCCTACATTGCCAATGCCAAAGCTTTAAATTCCATCACTAGTGGAATCACCGATTCTGAATTTACGAAAGTCATGAACTGTGACTTAGCCAAAGAAGTATGGGATAAATTGGTTTCTCTATATGATGGGGACTCCAAAGTTAAGAAGCCAAAGATTCAAACCTATAGAAGGCAATTCGAGTGTCTAAAAATGGATGATGAAGAAGATATTGCATCATACTTCCTCAGAGTAGCTGAAGTGGTTAACTCTCTTAAAGGACTAGGAGAAAATATTGAAGAAAGCATCGTTGTTCAAAAAATCCTGAGATCGCTTCCTGACAGATTTGACTCCAAAGTAAGTGCCATAGAAGAAATGAAGGACGTAAATACTCTCAAGATGGATGAACTTCGTGGAATTCTTATTACCTATGAGATGAGTAAAGGGATCCCAAATTTCAAAGAAGTAGCTTTCAAAGCCTCAAGATCTACAAAAGAAGGAAAAGGATGGAATTGCAACAACGATGAATCTGATACTGAAAACAAATTAGCTCAATTTGTATGAAGACTAAAAAGGGGATATAAGCTAAAAGGAAAGTACCCTCTTATTTGTTTCAATTGTGGAAGAATAGGTCATTATGCTTCAAAATGTCCTCATAAACATGATAGTGATGATGAAAAGGACTCTAAAAGAATGATGTACAAAAAGAAAGGGTTTAATAAGAAGAACTTCTTCTCCAAACAAGATGAGTTTGATGAAGATGAATTTGTAGTCATAAAAAAGAAATCAACTAGAAATGTGTGTCATTACAAAGAAAGTGATGATGAATCAGATGAGGAAAGTAATTATGTTGGAAGCAAAGAAACGTTATTCATGGCATTTACAAATGATGATGACTCGGAACTAGAAGATGAAAGAAACATGGATAGTTTGCTAATGAGTGCCATTGAAGAAAATGAGAATCTACAAAAGAAGATAATTTCTCTCAAAATAGAAAGAGAGGAAGCAAAAAGAAGGAAAGACTTCTTGAACATTAAGTTAAAAGAGAAGGATGATATCTGTGAAAAACGTGAAGCTGAAATAGTATCTCTAAGAAAGGAATTAGAACAAGTCAAAAGGAGTTGGCAAAGCTCTCTAGCTCTTGAAAACATTCTTAATACTCAAAGACCTCAACATGACAAGTCTGGAATTGGTTTCAAAGGAGAATCATCAAGTACAAAGAATAGTGCCAGAAGTTATGCTGATGTACTCTCTTGCCATCCAAAAGAAGAAAAGTCATCTTGTCAGGAAAAAGGTCCCATCTCAAAACCAAGAAATGAAGAAAGAGCAACTCCAAGGAAGAATGTTGGTTCAAGCTATGGATACTACAACAAGCATCAAACTATTTTCTTGGGCATTGTTACAATTGTAAAAACTTTGGGCATCAAGCTAAGCATTGCAAGGCTTATAAGAATGAAGCACCAAGATTTAATGATCAAACAAACCAACTGCGTGGCCCTAAAGAGCAAGGACAAATCAAAACTTACAATTCCTTTGATCCTTTGGCTAAGTTTGATTCGTCTTGCTCATTATGTGATAATTATGATCATAATGAACAAAATTGCCCTCTCAAAAGGGAGAAAGCTAAAAACGTAAATCTCAAAACTGATAAATGTGGCCTAGCTCTATGTGCTCATAGTGAAGAAAATCATTGGTTCGTGGATAGTGGATGCTCAAGACATATGACAGGTGACCAAAATAAGTTTATCTCATTGAACAAGAAAAATGGAAATGTATCCTTTGGAAGTGGATCCGCTAAAATCACTGGAAAAGGAACTGCTACCCTTGTCAATGGACTAGGAAAGGCTCAAAATACCTTGCTGGTAGAAGGGCTCAAACACAATCTCTTAAGTGTTAGCCAGATTTGTTACCAAGGACATAATGTTGTCTTTAGTACAAAAAAATGTGAAACAAGAGACTCATCCTCGGGAGAACTTGTGGCGAAAGGAGTAAGAACACCAGATAATGTTTACATTCTCAGTAGAATCCAAGAAGATAAATGTTACTTAAGTCAAACAGATGAAAGTTGGTTATGGCACAAGCGATTGGGGCATACAATTTTTGATAACCTAGTCAACATCAACAAAATTAATGTAGTAAGGGATATTCCAAAAATGTGCAAACCAAATCAAGTTGTATGTGGCCCATGCCAACATGGAAAGAAAACCAGAACTAGCCACAAAACTAAGGAGTTCTCAACAACAAAACCTTTGGAAATCATTCATGCAGATTTGTGTGGGCCAACTAGAACTCTAGCTCTTCAAGGTGAAAGGTACTTTTCTCTATTTGTTGATGACTATACTAGAATGATGTGGATATATTTCATAAAATATAAATCCGAAGCATTTGAATGTTTTAAGAATCTTAAGGCTCTCATTGAGAATGAGAAAGATTCTAAGATTAAATGTCTTAGAACGGATAGAGGAGGAGAATTCACCTCAAAAGAATTTGATGAATTATGTAAAGAGCATGGAATCGAAAGAGAACTCTCTACTGCTAGGACACCCCAGCAAAATGGAGTAGTTGAAAGAAGGAACCGAACCATTCAAGAAATGGCAAGGACAATGCTACTAGCAGCTGATTTGCAACCAAAATTTTGGAGAGAAGCAGTTGGCACCGCAGTTTATACCTTAAATCGAACTCAAAGAAGACCAAATAATGAAAAGAATCCTTACGAGTTATGGAAAGGAAGACCTGCTTCAGTAAAATATTTCAGGGTTTTTGGAAGCAAATGTTTCATAAAAATAAATGATGACTCACCAGGTAAATTTGATTCTAGAGTTGACAAAGGAATATTTCTTGGATACTCCACTAGGAGCAAAGCTTACAAATGTTACAACAATCGTCTACGAAGAATAGTGGAAAGCATTGATGTGAAGATTGATGAAGGCCTTCCAGAAAAAATAATTGAAGATCATGAAGTTGAGCCTTTCTTTGAACAAAGTGAAGAAGAAGAATATGAAAAAGAAGAGGAGAATGGAGAACCTCAAAGTGAACCTTCACAAACTCCCTCTAAGATCAAGTTTATTCAAAGACATCATTCGGAAGAACAAGTCATCAGAAATATAAATGAAGGAATTCAAACTTGAAGAAGGATGATAAACACCCCAAGAAAAGATGATGTTGCTCTATTATCTTTAATAGAACCTAAAAAAATTTCTCAAGCAAGAAAAGATCCTTATTGGATAAAGGCCATGGAAGAGGAAATGTCTCAAAAAAAAAAAAAATTGAGACTTGGGAATTGGTACCTCGCCCAAAAGATAAAAATATAATTGGAACAAAATGGGTATTCAAAAATAAGATGAATGAAGATGGACAAATCATCAGAAATAAAGCTAGACTTGTCTGTAAAGGATACTCGCAAATTGAAGGAATTGACTTCGAAGGAACCTTTGCACCAGTAGCTCGAATGGAAGGCATAAGAATGTTTTTAGCATTTACTTGCTCAAAAGGATTCAAGGTTTATCAAATGGATGTAAAATCAACATTCCTAAATGGATATCTCAAGGAAGAAGTTTACATGAAGCAACCAGAAGGATTTGATCTTGCTGAAGGAAAAGACTTTGTATGAAAACTAAAAAAGGCCTTGTATGGATTAAAACAAGCCCCTAGAGCATGGTATGCAAAGTTGGATCACTATCTGCAACAAGAAGGTTTCAAAAAGGGTGTGGCAGGTAGCAATCTCTACACGAAGATGGACAAGGAAAAAATTTTGATCACTCTTGTTTACGTTGATGATCTAATCTTTGCTAGAAATGATGAAGAAATGAGCCATGAATTTTCTCTAAATATGTCCAAAAAATTCGAGATGTCAATGATTGGTGAGTTGTCTTACTTTATTGGGCTACAAATATCTCAAACCTCTGCATGAATGTTTATATCTCAAGAAAAATATCTTAAAGACATGCTCAAAAGATATGGGATGGAAGATTGTGCACCTATGAGCACACCGATGACCACAGATTGTAAATTAAGCAAAGATGATGATACCCCTCTCATAGATACAACTCTTTACAGGTCAATAATTGGAGCTCTCCTATACTTAACTGCTACAAGACCAGATATTATGCAAACAGTAGGAATGGTAGCAAGATTTCAATCAAGTCCTAAACAATCCCATCTAGTAGTTGTGAAGAGAATTCTCAGATATTTGAAAGGAACGATTGATTTCGGTCTTTGGTATCCTAAGAGTTCAACTCTTATTGTGACAACTTACTTAGATGTTGATTGGGCCGGAAGTGTGGATGATCGAAAAAGTACCAGTGGAAATGCATTCTTTATGGGAGACTGTCTTGTATCTTGGCTCAACAAAAAGAAATCATCTATATCCCTTTCTACAGCTGAAGCTGAATATATAGTTGCTGCTGATTGTTGTACACAAATTCTATGGATGAAGGAAGCCTTGAAGGATGTCAACATAGAAGCTAAGCAACCAATTACTATTTTTTGTGACAATACTAGCGCCATCAGTCTTTCAAAGAATTCGATGATGCACTCAAGGACCAAACATATTCCAATCAAATACCACTTTCTTCGTGAACAAGTTGCTGAACACAATACCAGGTTGGAATACGTCAATACAAAAGAGAAAATTGCTATCTTTACAAAACCCCTTCCACGAGAAGCATTTGAGTATCTTCGCCAAAATATGGGAGTCGTTTCTCTTGCATCACATTAAATCACACAGCATGTCAGGAGTACAGTATGTTAGGGGGAGCAGCTTGACAGGGGGAGTACTTGGGCACCCCATTTTCCATTGATGACAAAGGGGGAGAGAATGTTGGACGGGCAAGAATATTTCCATCAATGACAAAGGGGGAGATTGTTAATTTATATTGTCATTGATGTCAATATGACTTTGACTGAGATGAAGGCTGCACTATGACATATCACTCCATTAGTATATGATGACATTGTTGATACATGATGCTACATGGCATTAATAACAATGAAGAAACTAAAGAATGTAGAAGCCACGCTGCCCCAAACATTCCTCATGCTGTCCCATTCTTTTTATGCATAAAATTTAAGGACAGTCACAAAGAAAAATATGTTTCACGATATTAGAAGCAGAATTTCTTTGTGAGATCTTCACCATCCTTTAGAGCATAATTTTCCCTGTCTAATGAGCCCTTACACGCCCCAAAAATCCAAGCGGTTTGGGAGATATGAATTTTTCAAGTTAACGAAATTATTTTGGTCTTGGAGCCAACCTGTCCTAGCCATTCCTTGTTGGCCTGCGTGTGGAGACATGTCTTTTCATTTAGCATCGAAATAAGACTATATATACAAGGTTTGCGGTCTTCATTTTGAAAACAGAAATTTGGTGACAATCACAGAATTAATACCACTGTTCAAAACTCATGAACATTGAAGAAGGGAGAGATATATCTGATTTGGGTTTGAGGTTAATAAGACAACGGATTCTTCTTGAACAACCTCATACTTTCGGACCTGTAGTGAGGCAGTTGCAGAGGGCTATACTCAGACCTGTGGCAGATCCCTTTTTTAGAAGCTCAGACAACAGCACCTTGAAGGCATACTTGTGGAGCCCGGACCTATAGCAGCAGAATTTTAACTAATTAAGAGCAGTCACCATTAAGAACAGTTTGGGGAGCAGATTATTGTAGCAATGATTTGAAGATACCTGTGGCATCCTTGACAGTCACAATAGCTTAGTGCAGTGGATGGACTAGTACCTCAAACCTGTGACCTTGAGGGACTCGAAACAATGATCACATACTTGATATTAGAGGTATGAAATATTTGAAGACTTGAATAGTGATGAAGACAAGTGGACAGTGAAGTCAGTGAAGAATTTTTTTGGAAGAAATAATATAGTGATGAAGACAAGTGGACAGTGAAGTCAATGAAGAATTTTGGAAGAAATAATACAGTGATGAATATGTCAAGAACATTCAAGTAATCACTATTCACATTCTCTATTAAACCAAGCAGAGAAGGATTGGTGTCCTTGGAGTAGGAGCTCCTAAACACAAGGCTGGTGCCTTGAGAAGATAGGGTCAAAGCCCTAGAGGTCGGAGCCTCATCAAAGTCTAAGTTGGTGCTTGGCAACAAGTTAGTGCCTGTTTCATTAAAAGGGTTGGTGCCCTTACTCATCTATTGTATACTATTATTAGAAAGGGGATTGAAATTCTTATAATCCTTAATATTATCGTTATACACCTCTCTGTCTTTAATTGTGAAGAATCTAACTGGAAATAATTAACAATTGAAAAGAAATATTGATTCACCCCCCTCTCAGTATTTCCAACAAACACAAGGATGTCCAAGGGTGAGTGTGTAGCTTCTTATTTGACCAGGATCACTTAGCTACGGGTTGAGATGAAAGTTGTAGGAGAAATCATCCCTGAACTAGAACTGGTGTGTATAGACTTGAATGGATTTACGAAACAATGTGATGTGTTTTCTAAATGAACTATAGGTCAAGAGCACTTTCCAACTTGGGAAATAATGTGGGATGATTTCATTGAAGAAGATATTATAGAAGGGGCTCAATGAGGTGACTAGAAAAATAAATTTGAGGAGGAAGAAGAGGATCTTTCCCTAGCTGGCAAGGGTAAAATGAATGAAAAGTAAGGGCTAAGTAATGGGTCAAATTCTAAGGGAGAGAAGAAAAATGACCTCAATAATATAAAGTGTTTTTCTTGTCATAAGCATGACACTTTTCTAGTTAATTCCCTAACAAGAGAAAGGGAAAACATATGGAAAAGGTTATTGCTATAGTTAAAGTAGATGAATTTGCAGCCATATTTGAAAATTGAGTTTTCACTCATTTCTTGTCTATCGAGTTTAATAGCCACCAACTTGTGGTATATTGATAGTGGGGCTTCTTGACACATGATAGAAGTGAAGCAATATTTCCCTAGCTTGAAGGAGAAAGAGATGGTGTTAGGTCCCTAAAATATAATTCTAGCCCCTTATTGTTATTGTTAGTGTAGCCCCATTATTGTTATTGTTGTGCCCATGTAGTCCCCATATTGTTATTATTGTGCCCCATAGGTGTAGCCCCATTATTGTTATTGTTGTGCCCATGTGGTCCCCATATTTTTATATTGTAACCCCTTAGACTAATATATATAGAAGGTAGGTTTTTCACTTGTATCATCCAAGAATTGTTCATTTATGTAATGTAAAGGAGGTTTCCCCCTCGAAGAGGCTAATTTCTAAGTCGATCTATCTTTTCTTCTATTTTGTGAGTTGGTTGCATAACATTTGGTATCAGAGCTTGGGATTCTAGGGTTTCGCTTCTTCAAACAAGACATTTTGCTGAAATTTTTACCATGTGGAGAAGAAATCTCGCTGAACTTTGTGTAAAAATTTTAGATCTTGCTTCACTATATTTTTCGAGATATAATCTGAGGAAGTTAGGGTTTTTACAGGCTCCAGAATTTCATCTCAAACAGGAGACCAAGGGAAAATCGTCATAACTTTCATTTCAGGCATCAGATTTGAATTTTGTAAAAAGTAATCGAAAGTGCATGGACTGTAGTTTCTTGTGTATCAATTTCAGAGCCGAAAGTTGAAACTATGACATATGGCATGCTGTAAAATTTCTCTATACTAAACAAGTCCATAATTAGGTCATGTGTGAGATAGGGCATAACTTTACCTTGAAGAATCCAAGTTAGTTATGACATGTGTAATTGGAAAGAATACTCAGAGGGATACTACAAGACCTAACGGCAAACCTTGGGGATCCAAAATCATATAGATACATCAGCTTCAATATCAAGCTCCTCAAAAGCAAGAAAAATGTGTGTATTCTTTTAAAATTGCATAACTTTTGTTTAAAAAATCAGTTTGAAGTGATTCCAAGGGAATATTGAAGCATTGATATCAGTATTGGGTTCTAAAATTCCTCCCAAAACAAATAACACACCCATTAAGCCCTCAAAAATATTTACTATGACGCATGAAGAGGAAGAAGTGCAACATGATATATCAAAATTACGAGGCCAAGTGCAACAATTTTTGCTCTCACAATGAGTAACAAAAATGAAATGGAAGCTAAGATGGATGGTTTAAAATAAAGCATGGATGGTTTTAAGAATGGTTTAAAATCATACATGGATGGTTTGAAGAATGACATGGAAGCTAAGATCGATGGTATAGAAGAAAAATTGAAAGGAAACGTGGAAGACTTGAAGAATGGTCTAAAAGCAGACATGGAGGGTTTGAAAAATTTGCTAAAAGAAATGATTCCTAACGGAAAAAAGGTAGTCGATGAAACTCGTGATGATAACAAAATAATTTTTAATCATGATTTCATAGAATCTAATGTTGGATTTAAGACCCACCATATTCCAAAGATCGATATGATGAAGCTTGATGGCAAGGATCCGGTAACATGGATACTACAGATGGAGCCGCATATTTTTATCTCCATAATGTGAAAAACACACAAAAGGTACGCATTGCAACTTTATATTTAGAACCAAATCAATTTGTATGGTATCGATGGATTTTTTCTAGTAAACCACTTGTCACTTGGTCAAGTTTTACAGAGGAAATGATAGCACATTTTGAGGATACAAAAAGGAACACCTTCTTTAGCCAATTAATAAATATCAAACAAAAGGGTTCAATGGTGAAACACATTCAGGACTTCAAAAAAATGAATACAAGGGTAAATGATATTCCAGAGTAGCATAGTATCTATGTCTTCATAGGGAATCTAAAGGATAACATCCAACATGAGGTTCACCTTTGGGAATTTGATTCATTGGATAAGGCATTCAGGTTGGAAAGAAAAATTGAAAGCAAAATTATGGCAACAAGGAATCCTACCACTCACAACTATAAATATGGAAGTGTTTCTGCTCCTAGACTTACAAAACCTACAAGGTTGGTAGCACAACAAATGGAAGAAAAAGAGAAAAAGGGCTCTGTTACCATTGTGATAGCAAATACACTAAAGTTCATAAGTTTGCTGAGAAGAAATTAGTTTACATATATTGTGAAGATGAGTAAGAAAAGGAACACGAAACTTCAAAAGAATAGGATATACACCATGAACCGACCTTAGAGAAAGAAGAAATGAATCTGACCATATATTGTAATGCATTGGCAGGAATTACCACTCCTCAAACTCTCAAGATAGAAGGACATATCACAAAGAAAAAGGTCATAGTGTTGATTGATTCAGATAGTACCCATAATTTTTTCATTGTAAGATAGCCAAGGACTTGAATTGCTTCCTATATCCAACACCAGAGTGTCATGTGTTGGAAAATGGAGGAACTATAAACTGCTTTGGAAAGGTCCATAATATCAAGATAACCACTGGCGAATATGTATTGGATAGCCCAATGCTTTCAATTCCAATATGTGGTGTTGATGTTGTATTAGGAGTTTAATGGTTACAATATTTGGGTACTGTTAGTGTTAGAATATGCATTATGCCATCAGTGATCAATATTATTCCTTCATTTTTTCATTTTAGGTGTCTCATTCTGAAATTTTTATGTCATTCCATTAGGTCATGCTAATTTTTTTTTCACTGATGGTAGCCTCCCTCAATAAAACTTCACTCTCTCTCAGAGAATATCATTGCTGACTCACTTCCATGTCTTCTTGAGCATAATAACACCTATGAAAATCTCATTTCACCATGTCTTGTCTCAGTTAAAAGTCAACCATGGAAATCAGGTTTCAAAGTCTCATTAGGTCATTAGGGTTTTGTCTTTCAAGGTCCAAAATGCATTATTCTATATAAATAAAGTCAGCAAACAAAAGAGAGTAACTCAATGACATTCTATTTTCATCTACAAAATATCATCACTATGTAAATATCATATTTTCTAAGTTATAATTTTGATTTCATATGATTTTCATATAAAAATGTCATTTTGATATGAAATAAAAAATGTAATTTATTTTTTATTTCAGATGTAATTTTATGTTTTTTATATGCAATAATTCATTCCTTAGCTGCCAAATCAAACACTCATGCCAAACTGAAGGAATGAAAATCCAAACTCCATCAAATTGAACAACCTGCAAAACAAAAAGTTAGAAAGTTAAAGAGCATCAGTGTGAAAATTTGAAAAGTGAAAAGTGCAACATAAAGAAAGTGGGTTTTCAAATTATAAATCAAATCCACTAGAGTATAAAATCCCTCAACACTTCAAGAAAAAGCCCATTTTTGTCATGCATCCTCAAGCAAACTTCAGCAAGGGAGAAATTTCGAATTTCAAAGTGTAACTGTGCAAATCAGAGCTGGTCGCTATGCGTTCTCTTGGTCGATGCGCATTCAACAGAGACGTTGCGCATTTAGCAGAGATGTTGCACGTTTGGTCGAAGTTCTCAGTGAAAATTTCAATGGTGTTGCACATTCAGAAAGGTCACTACGCGTTTAGCAGGGTCGCTACGCGTTCAGCAGGTCGCTATGCATTCACCCACGAAGTGCCAAAAAACCTCTGTTAGCCCGCCACTCCACCAAATGATGCCAAATATTTGCACAATGGTTCTTCAATATTCATTTACCAGTAAGTAACCAAGCCATCATCTCTTTGATGTATTATTGCACTTCAAGTCAATTCAATACCTACTTCTAAAGTAAGAAACCCTAATACTTATTAAAATGTAATTCACACCCTAAAGCTAATCCCTAAACTTTTATACACTCACCCTCACATTCCTAAAAACATTCTCCCTTTTCCCTATCCCCATTCCCTAAACAATCTCTTCTCTAATAGCTCTAAGTCCTAGGGTTTCACTTACCTAGGCTCCCTTCATATTCACATTTCCTTCATTTCCTAACACTTCCCTTCAATTCATATTCCTTCATTTGATTCCATCATCCCTAGGGTTTTTGACACCAATCATGGCTGAAGAGGAGAACATAGGTTATAGTGAGGAAGAAATACAAGAGAGAAAGCCATATAAGAAGGGAAAGAAAGTCATCAGACATGAACCAACAAATACTAGAGAGCTTATGGCATCTCCCCTCACTATGGCATGCTTTAAGCATGTAGGCTGTTTCGAGTTTTGTGAAAACGTGCAAAGAATCCAGTACCATCCTATGTTGACAATATTTTTCATTTCTAACCTTCACGACAAACAAGTCACCCTTGCTGGGATTAATTTCACTATGTCCATTGACATTATAGCAGCTGCTACTGGGATCCCAAATGTTGGGGAAATATGGTTTAAACAAAGAAATATCAATCATTATTATTATGAGCCATATCTTAAACCAAGGTACAAGAATGACAAAAATATGATTTTTCCTTTCTCCAACCTCCTTGACAGATATGTCCCCATGATGAAAAATCATCATGAAATACTTCATCTATGAGGGAAGGTTTTCTAGACTCTATTCCTATCATATCTGGTTCCTCATGCACTTCACTAGGGTCAGAATGCTTCATATACCCTATTATCTCTACCAGAGAATTGATAAGATGGCCCATTTATGGCCCAAAAGAGAGATTATGATCATCAAATGTAGAGTCTATTTCACCACTCCCTTATCAAAATGATAATCATGCATCAACTTGATCAGTTAAAAATTCCATGGGACACCTTCATATCCAATGTTATTTTAACTGCTCCAGCTATTCAGCATGGCCAGAATGCACCTTCATCATCTCATCCTTCCTCATCTATCCCTCCATCTCACTACTGTTCATACATCATTACCAGATCAGCTCCCTTCACCTCATTCACCTCCATCTCACATTTACCCTTCTTCTTCACCTTTTTATAACCCTTCATCATCATCACATCATGATTTTGAGTCATCAAGCAGTGATGAAGACATTGAGGCAAAATGGACTAGTTTGGCTGAGGTAAAGCCATTCCCCAAAACTTACCAGAGAGGCTATAGGCATGTGTTTGCTTCACTTGGAGTGAAAGGGGCCATGCCTTCTTCATCAACACAACAGGTAGATAAAGGTAAGGAAAAGGTGATAGAGCCAGCCATTCATGATGAGAAGGACAATCATGAAACATATCAAGAATTTCGGTTCATTGACGTAGATGAGGAGGATGAAGACAAAATCACAAATGCAGCAATAAAAAATAAAGAGGCTAATATTAGTGAGCTCCAAGCTAGTCTTGAGAGAGCTAAATATGTAATTCACTTTCTTGAGCATGAAAAACAACAGTTGAAGACCAAATAGGTCATCAATGCGGTGAAATGCATCAAAGCATAGAAAGAAGCAGAGAAGGCCTTTCTTGAGGAAAAAATAGAAAAGTTTGGTGAATTTGATGATGATAAGGATCAACCTCTAAGATAGAGACCTAGAAGTATAGGGTTGAAAAGAGCTCTATCCCTAGAGAGACAAAGGGAAGCTGAGCTAGCAGACCAGCTTACACTAAATGAACAACTTGCCCTTGAATTCAATAAGAACAGGGAACCATGGCTTGATAGAGCCAATATACACTTGGAGAAGTTGTTAGAGAAGGCCAACAAGGATAATGACTTGTTGAGGACAAAGGTAAAACTTCATGCCCAGAAAGAGAGAATTGCATTGGCCAAGCTCAAAAGAGCCAATGCCAAAAATGAAGATTTGACCAAGCAAGAAGATAAAGAGAAGTTAGATATACTTGCTGAGGTGACACTCCATGCCTCAAACACTTGATTAGAAAGTAACTCAACAATTTTGACAAAATTTTGGCAAACTTAGCATTTTGTACCTTTTTGTGTTTTTTGAAGTTATTTTCTACATAGTAAAATTACTAAACACATAGCGCCCTGGACGCTACGCTCTTTTTTGAGGAATATAATGGAAAAATGGTCACCACCAGTAGATTTTTAATGATGAGGAAATCGACCCTATGAAGTTTCTAAGCTTTTGGAGGAGAACTGGTCATTGAAAAAGTAAAAAAACCATCAAAAATTCATGTTTCTGCCTCAAATTCTTCCTGGTCACTGCGCATTTACCAGTCTTGGGAGAAGTGGTTTTTGACAGGGAAAATGGGCAAAATTTTGAAAAATGAAGGTAGTTCTCGAAAGTAGACATGAAGGGATTTCAAGTGAGCCATCTTGGAGTAGATTTGGACACCGGGAAAGCACTCAAATTCAACCTTAAATAGAGGGCATAATTTCTGCCTGGTCACTGCGCGTTTAACAAGGAAATGGTGCTTTTGCAGTCTTCAGAAAATTTCCGAGTTTCACTCTAGTTTTGATTTTAACCTTGGGAAATGTTGAATTTACCTATGTAAATGATGAATATGAATGTAATTATTATGTTTTTACTATTTAATAGGGTAAATACATTAGGTAAATCAAGCATATGAGGTGAAATGAATCAATTCACTTGAGATAGGAATGAGTCACTTTTATCACTCTATACTCTAGCTATCAGTTCATCTTTTTGTGTAATATCTTCCTCACCTCATGGATTCGACCCCTGAGGATGAGTGGAGGTGGTTTTCATGTCTATTTAGCTTAGTTTTTCGCATGAGTCAAAGATTAGAATCATTTTCATTTTGCTAGTTGATCAAGGGAACTTGTACTCAGTTTTGGCCAAGCTAATAAAGAGGAGTTGCAACTAAATTTATGGGATACCTATGGTATTGAATGTATTTCATTTTTTCTTCTTCAGTCACATGTGTTTGAATGTATTATTCATTTTCACTTTCATGTCTATGTTATGATCATTTATGAGTTTGAAATTCAGAATACATGCTAGCCATGCTTTGTTTTGGGTAACTGATCATATTTTGTTTCATTATCTTCTATCTGAGAGAAATACATCCCTCATGCTTTTCTCAGCCTTATTACATGTTCAAAACCATTCCATAACCATTATCTTCAAGTGATTGGCATTTTACCTACCTTGCCCCATTGATCCCTGCAACCCCAACTCTATTACCGTGACCTAACTTTCCTTGACCTAATTCGATTATTTGATGATTTACCCAACCAAAACCAAATCAAAACAACCCATTGCACTCATTACCTAGCCTAAAACTCTAATTTCTCCATCACTCCTGGTTGTGACCCTTTTAGAGAGAGCCCTCTCTGGCTTGATAGGGCTAGTTATCAAGTCAAAAGCTTGGTTTGTGGTTACCTCTGTTGGGATTTCTTCCTTAGCCTTGGGAATCTGGTGGAGTGAGAACATGTACGATAGATTTTAATTTTCAAGAAATTTTCTTGAAATCTTTTTGGGAAGGAAAGGAAGTTGAATTAATGGGTATCACATGGAATCCAAGAAATATAATCAGCTAATGGCATGACAAAGATTCTAAAGAATAACAACGAGGTTTAATTGCACAATTATGCTCACTAGAGTTTTAAACGTCGAAATCATCTTTAAGAGAAAATTCTAAAGTTCAAGCAGTGGAAGATCACATCGAGCATCAACAAAAATTTCTCCAACTCTTAAAGGATAACCTAACTTTGGTGCAGAATAGAATGAAACAAAATGCATCTCAAAATCACAACAAAATAAGTTTTGATGTAGGCAACTGGGCATTTTTACGGGTACAACCATACAAACAAATTTCCCTCAAGCAAGCTAAGAAGGATAATAAATTATCACCAAAGTACTATGGTCCTTACAAAGTGTTCCAAAAGATTGGTAGTATGGAATAAAAATTGGAGCTTCCTGCATCTTCTCGGGTGCACCCAATTTTCCATGTTTCATGATTAAATAAGGTTATAGGTGACAAAATCCTAGTTCAAACAATATTTCTAAAACTTGATGAGGAAGGAAAAAGAATATTGGAACCTGAAGCAGTCACGGAAACAAGAACTTGACAACTACGAAATCGACCAATTTCAGAGTATCTCATCAAGTGGAAGAACTTACCCTCTGAATATTCCACATGGGAGGCTAATAATTTTATACAGAAGCATCTAGAACTACTCAAGCATTGAGGAAAACACTTTTTTGAAGGAGAGGGGCATGTTAGGTCCCTATAATGCAAGTGTAGCCCCTTATTGTTATTGTTAGTGTAGCCCCATTATTGTTATTTTTGCACCCATGTAGTCCCCATATTGTTATTATTGTGCCCCATAGGTGTAGCCCCATTATGGTTATTGTTGTGCCCATGTGCTCCCCATATTGTTATATTGTGACTCCTTAGACTCACATATATAGAAGATAGGTTTTGTCATTTGTATCATCCAAGAATTGTTCATTTATGTAATGTAAAGGAAGTTTCCCCTTCGAAGACGCTGATTTTTAAGTCGTTGATCTATATTTTCTTCTATTTTGTGAGTTGATTGCATAACAGATGGACTTCTACATAGAACTTGGGGACAATTCCAGGTACAAAGAAACTAGAGTTAGCACTGCCATTTTTAAGAGGTTGTATGGTAATCCTTTACTGGTAGAAGATGTGTTGTATCATCTGGGAATGATCGAAAATATGATTCCTGTTAATATCTTGGAAGACAAGGGTTATATCGCGACTTTTGAGGATGGAAAAGTATTTATTTTGACCTAAGGATTCCATAATAGGCAAGGTGATGGAAATCAGAAAAGGTAACATATTCAAACTTCAATTTGAACAAGCACAAGCATTACTGAGTGGAAGCCAAGAGTTGGGAAAATTATGGAACATAAGGATGGCTGATTTGTACCATGAGGCACTCAATGTGCTCAATGAGATTGTGACAGGAACACTTGAGCTTAATATTGAGCAACATGATTGATGCACCCTCTAGGTGCAAGCTCTCAATGTTAGTTTAACTTGATTTTGGTGGCACTTTCTTCTGACTCTTGACACTTAAATTTTATTTCCATACCTGCAATATGAGCAAGTTCGTTAGATATATCTATCTTCAGATTTCCTGTTGTGCTTTGGTTTTCATTAACCTCAGCTTCCCCTCCTTCAAAAAGCCAATTTACTAAATCCTCAACTCGACCCTCATTCAAAATAAGGGCCATATTCGCACAGCCTGATAAAAAAAACCCATCGCTACAAGTTGCTGAGATAGTCCTTCCAACTTTCTAGATATGAGATAGCCCGTACATCGGTCCCTTAGTTCCTGTGCATGCTTCTCTTTCTAGCAATGTTGCTTCCTTTCATTCTTCTGACGAATTTTCTCACATCTATCATTTCCACCTATCAAGCTTGGTGGATTATCTGATATGCCTATTCCATTTTTTCATTTTTGATCTTTTGATTCACCAAAAAATTTACCATTGTTGGAAAGTGAATCACAATCTGTGTTAATTGCAAAATAACCAAAATTATCATCAATTTCAAACTTCCCATTATGCAATGAGGCCCCTGAAGAGACAGTTATTGATTCAAATAGCTGGATAACCCTGGAAATTGACTTTGCGAATTGCAAAGAGAGCTTCAATAAAAAAATGCACTCTCTTTTCAATCCCTCCCTCATGAAGAATACCACTAAATCACTCAAAAATTCCATGGAGGTCTTGCGGTGATAAGTCTTGAAGCATGGACCCGCATTCCTTCACAAATCCAACAAAAACCTCAACACTATCGTCTGTATGATTCTCCAACAAAACAATAAGAAGTTCCAAAGCAAGGATCTCATGTGCCACTTGCTGGTTCGCTAGGTGAGCTATGAATTTTGTCGCCGCTAGTAACAGAGGCTAGTCATTGTGTTTGAAAGCCCTCTTAAGATGTAAAATACTTCTTCTCAAAAGGATACTCTGTTCTCCACCATAGATTTATTACTTCCCAATGCAACACGAATGTGATTCACATCCCATTCCAATCATACATCATGTAGAGATAAATTACAATTCATAACAGGGATATTACACAACAAAAATTTACTTTTATTTACAGAATCTATATATACATATATTTAGAAACATTTTTTTTCGTCTATCCTTGATCTATGGCCTGATTCATCATATAGTTGGCCACTTCCTTCGTTCTGGCCACATTGAACCTCTTTCTCATTAATCTCCCTACTTGTCTCGAAGCTTACAATTGAATACATATTACAGATCAGAGCTTGTCTAGCTCTCACAACTAACTCCTACAAATTTGCAATCAGTTCCCAGACTATTGAAACAACCTCTATTTTAATAAAACCCTTCTTATCTCTAACTTATAACTTATCTAAATTCTGAACATAAATAGAAACTATCCTCTCGAATTATCCCATTTTTCCAAGGATAGGTTCACATAAGTAAATTAAGCATATTCCCTACCTATGCTTGCTAAGAATTAAACATTTTACAAGAGAATTTTTTTACAATATTTATAGCTAACCCCTCTTTGGGCTAATGTCAAGACCCTAAGGTCTTATTTCTACTTGGACTTTTGACTTAGAGTAGATGCTCCTGCATCAATGATGTGTGCAATGGCTATGCAATGGGAAAGTATGCCAATACCACCTTTATGAGAATGATACTAGGGCCAATGACATCTCAGAACTAATACATTTAGATCTGTGTTGGCCCACAACTATAGTTTCCTTAAGTGGTTACCACTATTATGTAACCTTCATAGATGAATTCTCCCAGAAAAATTGGATAACTTCTTGAAAAAGGACATTTTTATCTGTCATTTGAAGGAGTTAAAAGCCCTTGTAGAGAACTAGATAGGAGAAATATCAAGACACTAAGATATTATAATGGAAGCGAGTACACCTTGAATTCCTTCAAGGAATTTTTTGCATGTGAGGGTATCATAAAAGAGCGAAAAGTTCCATACAACCCTCAACAAAACGGGGCTGTAGAGAAAAATAATAGGGTCATTATTGGAGCAGACAAGCTTATTTGCAGCCAGATTTGAAAATTGAGTTTTCACTCATTTCATGTCTGTCGAGTTTAGTAGCGACCAAATTGTGGTGTATTGATAATGGGGCTTCTTGACATATGATGGAAGTGACGCAATATTTCACCAGCCTGAAGGAGAAAGAGATGGTGTTAGGTCCTTATAATATAAGTGTAGCCCCTTATTGTTATGGTTAGTGTAGCCCCATTATCATTATTGTTGTGCCCATGTGGTCCCCATATTGTTATAATTGTGCCCCATAGGTGTAGCCCCATTATTGTTATTGTTGTTCCCATGTGGTCCCCATATTGTTATACATTTGTGGCCCCTTAGACTCATATATATAGAAGATAGGTTTTGTCATTTATATCATCCAAGAATTGTTCATTTATGTAATGTAAAGGATTTTTACCCCTAAAAGGGGCTGATTTCTAAGTCGTTGATCTATCTTTTTTATTATTTTGTGAGCTACTTGCATAACCTTTGGTATCATAGCTTGGGATTCTAGGGTTTCACTTCTTCAAACAGGACATCTTGGAATTTTTGCTATAACATTTTTTCTACGAGGCTTCAAAAGCTTAAATTTTTACCAGATTTCAGGAATCAGATTTGAATTCTGTAAGAAGTGGCCAAAAGTGCATGGAATGCAGTTTCTTGTATATCAATTTGAGAGTTGAAAGTCGAAACAGTGACACGTGGCATGTCATACAATTTCTCTTTACTGAGCCAGTCCATAATTAGGTCATTGTGTGAGATCGGGCATAACTTTAACTTAAAGAATCAAAATTAGGTATTACCTATGGAGTTGGAAAGAAGAATCAGAGGGATAATATGGGACCTAATTTCAAATATTGGGGATATTAAATCACATAGATACACTAGGTTCAATATAGAGCTCCTCAAAAGCTAGAAAAATGTGTGCATTCTTTTAAAATTGCATAAATTTTGTTTAAAAAATCAGTTTGAAGTGATTCCAAGGGAATATTAAAGCATTAATACCAGTATTTGGTTCTAAAATGCCTCCCCAAAAAAAGTATACACTCATTAAGCCCTGAGAAAGTTCTACTATGACGTATGAAGAGGATTAAGTGCAACATGATGTATCAAAATTACGAGACCAAGTGAAACAAATTTTGCTCTCACAAAGAGTAGTCGAAAATGAAATGGAAGCTAAGATGGATGGTTTAAAATCAAACATGGATGTTTTGAAGAATGGTTTAAAATCAAACATGGATGGTGTGAAGAATGACATGGAAGCTAAGATCGATGGTATAGAAGAAAAACTGAAAGGAAACATGGAAGACTTGAAGAATGGCCTAAAAGAAGACATGGAAGGTTTGAAAAAGTTGCTACAAGAAATGTTTCCTAACGGCGAAAAGGTAGTAGATGAAACACATGATGAGAACAAAATAAATGCTAATCATGCTTTCATAAAATCTAATGTTGGATTGAAGACCCACCATATTCGAAAGATTGATATGAGGAAGTTTGATGGTAAGGATCTGGTAACATGGATACCACAATGGAGCCACATATTTTGATCTCTGTAATGTGCAAAACACACAAAAGGTACACATTGAAACTTTATATTTAGAACCAAATCAGTTTGTATGGTATCGATGAATTTGTTCTTGTAAACCACTTATCAGTTGGTCAAGTTTTACAGAGGAAATGATAGCACATTTTGAGGATACAAAAAGCAACACATTCTTTAGCCAATTGATAAATATCAAACAAAAGGGTTCAATGGTGGAACACATTGAGGTATTTCAAAAATTGAATATAAGGGTAAATGATATTCCAGAGGAGCATAGGATTGATGTCTTCATAGGGAATATAAAGGATAACATCCAACATGAGGTTCGCCTTTGGGAACCTGATTCATTGGAGAAGGCATTCAGGTTGGGAAGAAAATTTGAAAGAAAAATTATGGAAACAAGGAAGCCTACCACTCAAAAATATAAAGATGGAAGTGTTGCTACTCCTAGCCTTCCAAAACATACAAGGTTGAAACCATAACAAATGGAAGAAAAAGAGAAAAAGGGCTTAATTAAAATTGTGATAGCAAATACACTAAAGGTCATAAGTGTGCCAAGAAGAAATTAGTTTACATAGATTGTGAAGAGGAAGAATAAAAGGAACAAGAAACTTCAAAAGAAGAGGATATGCACCAGGAATCGACCTTAGAGAAAGACAAAATGAATCCGATCATAGCTTGTAATGCATTGGCAGGAATTAATACTCCTCAAACTCTCAAGATAGTAGGAAATATCGAGAAGAAAAATGTAATAGTATTGATTGATTCAGGTAGTACCCATAATTTTATTCATTGTAAGATAACCAAGGAATTGAATTGCTTCCTATATCTAGCACAAGAGTGTTAAGTGATGGTTGCAAATGGAGGAACTGTAAATTTCTCTGGAAAGTGCCATAATATCAAGATAACCATTGGGGAATATGTATTGAATAACCCAATTCTTTCCATTCCAATGGGTGGTGTTGATGTTGTATTAGCAGTTTAAGGGTTACAATCTTTGGGTATGATAGCTTTTAATTTTCAAGAAATTTTCTTGAAATTTTTTTGGGAAGGAAAGGAATTTGAATTAAGGGGTATCACAGGGAAACTAGTAAAGATAATCGACTCTAATGACATGAAAATTATTCTAAATAAAGAACTACGAGGCATAATTGCATAATTATGCTCACTATAGTTTCAAACATCAAAATCATCTTTAAGAGAAAATTATAAGGTTCAAGAAGTTCGAGCATCAACAAAAATTTCTCCAACTCTTAAAGGATAACCTAAATTTGGTGCATAATCGAATGAAACAACAGGCATATCAACATCACAATGAAAGAAGCTTTGATGTAGGCAATTGGGTATTTTTATGGCTACAACCATACAAACAAATGTCCCTCAAGCAAGCTAAGAAGGATAATAAATTATCGCCAAAGTACTATGGTCCTTACAAGGCATTGCAAAAGATTGGTACTATGGAATACAAATTGGAGCTTCCTGCATCTTTCTGCGTGCACCCAATTTTCCATGTTTCATGCTTAAATAAGGTTATAGGTGACAAACTCCCAGTTCAAAAAATATTTCCAGAACTTGATTAGGAAGGAAAAATCATATTGGAACCTAAAGCAGTCACAGAAACAAGAACTCGATAACTACAAAATCGATCAATTTTAGAGTATCTCATTAAGTGGAAGACCTTACCCCCTGAATATTCCACATGGGAGGATGAGAATTTTATACACAAGCATCCAGGACTCAAGCATTGAGGACAACACTTTTTTGAAGGAGAGGGGCATGTTAGGTTCCTATAATACAAGTGTAGCCCCTTATTGTTATTGTTAGTGTAGCCCCATTATTATTATTGTTGTGCCCATGTAGTCCCCATATTGTTATTATTATGCCCCATAGGTGTAGCCCCATTATTGTTATTGTTTTGCCCATGTACTCCCCATATTGTTATATTGTGACCCCTTAGACTCATATTTATAGAAGGTAGGTATTGTCATTTGTATCATCCAAGAATTGTTCATTTATGTAATGTAAAGGAGGTTTCCCCCTCGAAGACTCTGATTTCTAAGTAATTGACCTATATTTTCTTCTATTTTGTGAGATTGTTACATACCGGATGGACTTCTACATAGAACTTGGGGACAATTCCAAGTACAAAGCAACTAGAGTTGGTGTTGCCAAGTTTTAGAGGTTGTATGGTAATCCATTATTGGTGGAAGATGTGTTGTATCATCTGTGAATGACCAAAAATATGATTCCTATTAATATCTTGGAAGAAAAGGGTTATATCGTAACCTTTGAGGATGGAAATGTATTTATTTGACCTAAGGATTCCATGATAGATAAGGTGATATAATTCAGAAAAGGTAACCTATTCAGACTTCAATTTGAACTAGCACAATCATTACTAAGTGGAAGCCAAGAGTTGGGAAAATTATGACACATAAGGATGGTTGATTTGCACCATGAGGCACTCAATGTGCTCAATGAGATTGTGATAAGACTGCTTGAGTTTAAGTTTGAGAAACATGAAGTATGCAAGGGCTATGCAATGGGAAAGTATGCCAAGACCACCTTTATGAGTAGTGATACTAGGGCCAAGGACATATTGGACCTAATACATTCATGTGTGTGTTGGCTCATAACTGTAGTTTCCTTAATTGGTTACCACTATTATGTAACCTTCATAGGTGAATTCTCCCAAATACTTGGATAACTTCTTGAAAAAGAAGGACAAGGTTTTCTGTCAGTTTAAGAAGTTAAAATCCCTTGTAGAGAACTAGACAGGGAAAATATCAAGATACTAAGATATGATAATAGAGGCGAGTACACCTTGAACGCCTTCAAGGAATTTTGTGCACTTGAGGGTATCAGAAAAGAGCTAACAGTTTCATACAACCCTCAACAAGATGGGATTGTAGAGAAAAATAATAGGGCCATTATTGGAGCAGTTAAGGCTATGTTCTAGGACAAGGAGTTTCCTATGTTTATATGGGAAAATTCTTGCAAAATTTTAATTTATTTGTAGAACCGATGTCCACATAAGGTGTTGGGTAGGTTGACACCTAGTGAGGATTTTACACAAAAGAAACTAGATTAGTCACACATTCACATCTTTTTTTTTTTATACAATATCAATATCAGAGTTTCATTGTCTCACCACTTTCTTATTCTTTACATTGATCTTTCCTATTTATATTTTTTTTGATAATTTATCAAATTTTGCATTATGTAGTGTTATTTATTCTTCTTCAAAACTAATTTTGGTGAGAATTTTGTTATATAGCATTTGTTTCTCAACCCAAGTAGGGACTTCAACAAAAACATCAATTTCCATGTTTTGAGAATCAAGTGGTTCTTTGGAATACATTTAACAAGTAGTTGTGCAGGTAAATCCCCTCTGCGGACAGAGGCGATCCCTCTAGCCCTGGAGTGGGTCTAGCAACAAGGGAACAAGCTGGACTTTCAAAATCCTAGCTAATAAATGAAAACGAGTTAGGATAGATGGCCTACCTTGGTCCAACGCTTCTGTTGTCATTTGCAGCAATGATCCTCTGATCTTTGTCTTCACACGTCGCGGTCTTTCAGTGGAAATATCTCTGTACCTGCACAAGGATCAAGTGAACGATGACAACATACGAAAACATATTTTCATTCATAACTACTTGATTGTTCAAGGAGAATGAAAACACTTTGCATATTATCAAACACAAAATTGGAACAAAAAAACCAGTCTTGTATTAAAGGTAGAGAGAAAATTTTTACAACCAAAAGCCTTGACGTTGTAGCCTCCTTCAACGGGTCTAGTCAAACGTATCTCAATAATTCGTCGGGGATCAGACTTGGTGAGGAAATGGGCCTAAAATCTCTCTCGACAATGGGTTCCTCTCTGATCTATTCTCACACCAGCTGTAGTAAGGACTGTTCAGGTCGCTGAAACTATGTGAGAAGGATGTATTTATCGGAGAGGAGGAAGTGGTTTGGGATCCCTCATAAGGTGGAAGGGAGACCTTATCCTTTGGGGAGTTGCTAAAATGTAGGAAACAAGAAGCCAAAGGAAGGAATTCAACATTATTCAGTAGAACAAACCATGATGAATCCACTCATGAAGTGGTTGGACATGGAAACTTCGTTTATATTTTAAAAAGATTTCCAAAAATAACTCGGCACAAGCAGTCTACTGAGACAGAGTGCCAATGGGCGCGAGGCCTAGTGCTAATTTCTCTGTGGGCGTGAGGCCATAACTGGCTACTAGCGCCGACCCAAAATCATGTGTTTTTGAGAGTCTGCTCCAGGAATAGTCAACAGAGGAAATTTTCTTCACATTCCAAGGGATGCAATGACACTTTTTTCAAGGTATGAAAATACACAAAAGTCACTGAAATGGTCCTCCAATATTAGGGATGGGGATTGCACGGACGGTGACAAAATACTATGTAACAGATGCCCCCTAAAGCATGAGGTCCGAGAGAGAGGGAGGAGTGAAATGCTTTACGAGAACGTGTTCAAACCAAATACCGCAGTCGAAAGACTTGCAAGTACAAGTACAACTGATATCTCTGATACATGAATATGTGCCATGGGCACAACCATCCATAATAGAGTACTGATAAAAACAAGATCTGAGTTATGGACACAGCGTCCAACAGGAAGGATCAAGAAATAGACTCAGGTATGGTCATAGCCATCCAATCAGAAAATTCATACATATAGTTATGATAAACCAAATCATCTCGCAGCCTGGATTTTATCAGACAAAACCTAGGGTCTTGCGCTCCATCTCGACCTGAACAGTACAAATTCAAGCATGCGAATGAGTGAGCTGAAGTTGAACATGCAAGAAAGTCACCCGATTACCAACCAATGATGAAAGCCATTGACAGGCGTGAGAGAAACCACCAATAATGACAATGGCTCTCAAGGTACATTTAGTACAATCCACAGAATGTGAACAGTGAGCTGGCATCAAACATCCACAGAATCACTCAATCAAAGGCCAATGACGAGGACCTATCGTCGAATGCGAAGAAGTTGTCGTTGAGGCATGCAAGCTTCGAGGTACCAGAAGGGAGTCTCTAGATCAGTTTCCCAGATAATGAGCTAAATTCAGTAGGAAGTGACCTAGTCGAAGGAGGGCCATAATGTTTCCCACATCATCGACACGAGACAGAGGAACAAGATGATAGTGAATCAGGACCAAACAAAGGATTAGAGGTTGAAAACTATAGAAGGAAACTTCTCTTGAACATATTTGCGACACGAATCTGAAATTTGGTAGTATTTAACATCAGGGGATCTGAGGTCACGATGACATGGCAAAGAGAAGATGAGAGGTCAAAACAGATTACCCAAACCCATAGAGGCAAAAATTGATGAAATGGGATGTCCCCAACCCAACATGAATGCAGATAAGTGTCATGTTCAAGAGTGACATACTGCCGACAGGACTGAGAACTGGTTCTATTTCCCCCCACCATTGCTGGCGAGTACCCCAATTATTTTTGGAAACAAGCTTGAAGGGGATAACATGTGATTTTCATATAAATTTGTCCTTCAAACAAATCCATCCTACTACATTTTACGAGCCCTAGAAAGGAGGAACTCGATTACGTCATAGTGACGGTTTTCGATGTCATTTAGGTTTTAGCGAGTCTGACAAAGGAAGAGCATGACATCTTTTCATATTTAGATAGTTTGAAAAGAAGCGGAAAAAAAACTCCAGCATGTCCCTTTTCGTAGGTAGTCTCACAGATCCGAAAAGGTAGAAAAGTATGTCTGAGAGAACCTCTTAGTCGCGATAGGCTAAGGTATTCCTTTTTCGTAAATAATCTATCCCAGCCCAAAAAAGGGGTAAACGTATACTGGGAAGATATTGTTTCACAACCTTTAATGAGTTCAAAATGACAAGAGTCTCGGAAATATTTTCAATTTTTGAGAGTCAGAAAAGAACTAAAATATGACTCCAGGGGTGACTTTTTTGTGTTTTTACCGAGTCCGAAAAAGTATCAAATACAACTTGTTACTTCATCGTCGTCATGTTGAGGACCTGTTGCTGCATAAGAAACACACGTAAAACCCATTTTTTGAGATAAAATAGAAAAATAATAAAAAAATATCCTCAAAAACCTAATTAGCGTTCTGAAAAGTTTATAAAATGCCAAAAATAGTAAAAATAAATTACTTTTCACTTTTACCTCTTATGAGCACTTTTTACCCTTTTTCACTATTTTGCGGAGTTTCTAGCGGATAATCTAGAAGGCCAATCATGAATTCATCTTTTCCAGGTAAGAGCTCATATCCTTGCCTGCATTTTGATATAACTTTCATTGCATGCAATCCATTTTTCAGATATGTGGAGGGATTTTTGTTCAAATTAGGGCGCGGCGGTCGGCACAGGTATCGGGCATGGACTCGTGCCAACCTTCCTTGAATCCAAATGGGGGTACGCCACTTGGCACCACTATTTTTAAAATAGTCGCACCAACCGCGACCACAAATTTTAGCTTAGAATTCAACTAATTAGCCCATTTGAAACACTTCAATAACAAATAATTTGACTAATGATAGCCACATTGATGTTTTTGCAGGTGTGAAAAAGAAAAATGGTGATTGAATGGAAGGAAAGAGAACATGGTGAGGAAGATGAGAAAGCCTTGGGAAATGTAAGATGCATGGATGTACTCAGGGACTGTGGACTTAAAAAATTCTTCATGGTACCATGTCTCTGAGCTCAACCGAAGATATTACAGTACCTGATCAGTGTATGGGACATTGATCAGGAAAGATTCATAATTCACGATCAGGAGCTAGAGATTGAAGTCTCAGATGTTTACTTCATAATTGAATTGTCACGAAAGGGGGCAGGACCAATCCTGATAGGTACTCGGCCCACAATGGAAAACATGAGCATGGTCATTGATAGAGTGTGCCGAGGGGCAAGGAAAGGATCCAAAAGAGGGAAGGTGGATATCCAGACAATTCCTGATCTGGCACTAAAATTAGTGTTGCACACCATAGCACGAGTTGATGGATCTTAGGCTTCGCACGAGGCCACAAAAACACAACTACTTCTTGTAGTAGATTGTATGGCACCAACTCTCTATAACTGGGCAGAGGCGGTAACGATCAATACGAAGCGCCAACTGAAAAAATGCAAGAATGGTAAGTTTGTCTATGGGTCCATCCTGGTACCATTAATCTTGGAATGGTTACCAATTTTCCAACATCAGGAAGTGACAGTTTCTACACCACCAGCCCAAGAGCCACAGATGGTCTGTTGGGAAGCTTTGATGCCAATATCAGGAGGCGGTCAACAGATGTCCGAAAGACCATAGTTCTTTGAGTGGCTCCGTTGAAAATTGATTGTCGTGGAGGACTGGCCCTATTCTGGCACAGAATTTATCGGTGATGCAAAACTCCCACTCCCAGCAGGAGAGGATTGGGATGAAGCATTGGGTAAGAATCATTTTTTATTTTTATTTTGATGAGTATTATGATTTTTTTCATTATATACGTTCTGATATTAATCCATGTATTTGCAGATGTTTGCCTAGAAAGACCTGTAGGAATGTCTCCAATAGTACGGAGGATTCCTCGTGATTTTGATGTGGCCCCTCATGGCGAGGGAAGCGAGGAGGAAGAAATCGTATGAAAACCTGGAGGGACTCACTAGTAGAATCCCAGACTATGCGAGATTTGATGATGGTCCTCGCGTGTACCAGAGACACACTACGGGGGTGTCAATTCGTGTTCACCTCTTATTAAGGTGGCTTGTGCGGGCAGTGACATACTACCATGACCATCATGCCGACTAGACACTTAGGCTTTTATTTCTGCATATTTTGTGAGAGACATGATGTCTCAAGATGTAACCAAAACATACATATTTTTTGAACCTATGATGCACGTGGATGTAAACACTTGATATATATATATATATATATATATATATATATATATATATATATATATGCCTATTTTCCTGTATGAATCATATCATGTGATGATGATGTTTTACAAATTACACAAATATCTATCTAATACAATATTGTCTACTATATGAGTTAATGCATTCATTCATCTAGGAATATGTTGATATGTGATGTAATCAAAATGTCTTTCTAGTAAACGAACACGCAAGTACAACCTTAAGATTTGAGATTTTCTAGCAGAATAATGCCTATTAAGCTAAAGAACAATAAGATGAGAGTCTAGGTTTATAATCAATGCATGAATGTCGAGAAAAATGGCCTCGATTAAGAGTTCAATGACAACACTATATTTAGCGACATTGTTTGTGGTTCATCCTAGACAAATACCTTGAAGGTCTATCAAATCACCATCAAGATTATAAGTCACCCAGGCTGCAGAAGATAGATTCTAGGTACTGCAGGAGGCACCATCCGTGAAACCAACATAAGAAGTAACAGAGATCTGCACAATAAACAACGAAACAATAAGTAGGAAAACCGCTCGCAAAGCACACCAAGCCAAAAATGTACAAAAATGAAAAAACACTCATGTATAAAAGAAACATGCATGAGAAACTCATGCATAGTATTTTTTGAGATATAGCCCATTTCTAGGCTGATCCAGAGGGTACCTTCATAATCAATTAGCTCATAAGCCCCGTTCTACAAAACACACTTAACAATATAGGGCCCATGCCACATGGGTTGGAATTTTCTTGCCCCCAGCTTATCGTGAGCTTGGTCGTACAGGAGGACGAGGTCTCCTTCTATAAAGGAACGAGGGGAAACTGACTGGTCAAAATGAGCTTTGACCCACTTTTTATGTGCTTCTATGACAAGAGAAACAAAGTGACGAGTTTCATCAACCCTATCTAAATATAGAAGACGCTCTTCTTCAGGTGAAGTATTAGGTATCAATTCAACAACTATATTGAGAGAAGGGATTTCATGTTTAATCGAAAGGGTAGCTTCCAGACCATAGAAAATATGGAATGGAGTGAATCCGGTTGCATCCTTCACTGAGGTTTGGTAAACCCAGAGATCTGAAAACAACATGAGATGTCAGTTTGACTTGTGCATCCCAATCGTACGTTTAAGTGTAGTGACGAGAACCTTTTTCACGGCTTCAACCTGGCCATTGGCTTGAGGGACACCAAACCTAGTAATGACATGATTGAATAGAAATTGTGCGGTTGTCTTACCGTTAGATGTAAGTGTAGGCATTGCTTCGACCCATTTCGTGAAGTAGTTAACGACTATGATAATATAAGAATGCCCCCCGGCAGAGTGAGGGTTACACGTCATATAATTGATGCCCCACTTCGCAAAGGGACCAAAGGTAATGACGTGATGAAGGTGTGTGGGTGGCGCGTGCATCTTGCGCTGATAAATCTGGAAATCATGACACTTACAGACAACAACAATGCAGTCTTTAAAGATGGTGGGCCAGAAATAACCAGCGTGAAGAATATTCTGTGCCGTATCATATCCAGACATGTGACCACCACAAGTTCCAGAGTGGCAATCATTGAGGACCTTTTCAGCCTCCTTGAGGGTCAAACACCGGTGGAGAAAAGAATCAGCTCCAATGCAGTAGAGAGGATCTCCGATTATGCGATAAGGTTGCAAATGATGGCGGATGCGTCGATGAGCATCATTCGTCAACTTAGATCGGAAGGTGGAAGTCTGAAGATATACGATGATATCACCGTACCAAGGATTGAGGGTGCTAATAAGAAAAAGTGTGTCATCTGGAATGCATTCCTCGGAACTAGAAGGAGCAGAATCAGAAGGGAGAGAGCAAATCAAATTGGCAAAAACCAATGATTTCTTCGATTTGGTGGTAGTAAAATCCAAATCAAACTCTTGGAGGATAAAAATCCACTTCGAGTATTTCCCCCCCAATAACTGATGAGTCAATATGTAAGTCACGGGGTTACAATCAGAAATCACAGTTACTGTGCGCAACCGAATATAGTGACGAAAATGTTGAACAACTTGAATAGCAGCCAACGCCAACTTCTCAACATGTGCATAATGTGTTTCAGTATCGAGAAGATTACGAGACAAATAGTAAATGAAGTGCTCATCACCATCATCGTCATCTTGCACTAGAACCATGGAAATAGTGCTAAAAGCGACAACCAAATAGAGGGTGTAATCGCGATGATAATTGGTAGGACGCAACAGAGGAGAATTGATAAAAAATGTCTTCAGTGCATCAAAGGAGTTTTGGGCAATCTCATCCCAGAAGAAATGGATTCCTTGCTTAAGTAATCACTTAAAGCCTTTGGCCACTTCAGCATAGTTCGGTATAAAATGACGCAGGAAGTTAGCTTTCCCTTGTAGACTCTATAGCTGATGTAGGGAGGAAGGAGAGGGGAGATTAACAATAGCTTAAAATTTGAGGGGATTGAGATGAATTCCATCTTTAGAGACGATAAAACCTAAGAGCCTACCACAACCAACGCAGAAAACACACTTATGTGGATTGAGTCGAATGTTATAATGTCGACAGCGAAGAAATATTTGACGGAGATGATCTGGATGGTCTTTACGCTTAGCCAAATGAGCCGGAAGGTCATCCAGGTAAGGTTGAACAATGCATTTGATATCATGGAAATCATATGACATTGCTCGTTGAAATGTAGCCCCGACATTTTTAAGACCGAAAGGGAGCTTCTTATAGGCGAAAGTACCCCAAGGACAGATAAAGGCGGTCTTGTGTTGATCGGACGGAAGAATATTGATCATGTTGTACCTAGAAAACCCGTCCATAAAGGAAAATATATCACTCCCAGCATAGTCATCAATGATCTGGTCAATAAAAGGAGTGGGATAATTATTCTTAGGGCAAGCGCGGTTGATATCAGAGTAATCAACATAGACTCGAATAGTACCTTGTTACTTATCCACATGAAAAATATTAGAAACCCATTTTGTCAAGGGAATTGGATAAGTGAAACCATATCTAAGAAGTTTTTCAACTTCACCTTTAATAGCGACCGCCTTTCTAGGGTGCATAGGACAAAGATGCTGGCGAACAGGGTTCGCACCAAGACAAGTAGGAATCTCATGCACCACTATACTCGGATTGATACCGAGAATTTCTTTTTAAGACCAAGCGAAAACGTCGTGAAACTCGTGAAAGAGAATAATATAGACTTCGATCTCATCGGAAGAACAGGTCACTCCAATATGGATGTTCTCGACAACCCCCGATTTAACGGAGATGTCAATAGGCATCGTTTGCGTGATGTTTCCCATGTTACCTTCCGAAAAAACTTCATGTGTTAGGATGGGCGTTTGAAGCGGATGAGAAGGAAATTGAGAAGCGAGCTTCTCGAGATAATTAGACATGGCCCCAAGGCTAGGAATGAATGAGGAACGATGATTACTATCATCCCAAGGAGGATCCTCATACATAGTTTCCACCATGACCTCATTAGTGGGAAATATCTCGTTCAAGGGATCGGGAAAATCGAAAGCGCCGAGCCAAGGGGATTGAGAATAAGTGTCAAGAGACATACTCAAAGGAGCATGATCAGAAAGCGAAGGAGCCAAAGCTGAATAAGTTCACAATAATATATTTCTATTGGGCATAACGACATCGAGTCACCAAACAAATCAATCTAGTAGGGTGAAGGGATGACTCACGGATCAGAAGACCTAGAGATCATGTTAACTTAAGCACTATTGGGTGGAGGAAGAGAAAAAAGACCCATGAGGGTAAGATATTTGAAAATAACTGGCCCTATGCTCTCATAAGGCATAGGAATACGATCTACATATGGGACGTTGCTCTCAGAAGACAAAGAAGTAAAAAATTTCAAATGATCGACAGTGATGATCTTTCCTTCATGCGGAAATCGAAGAACACGAAAGAGAGTGGATGGAACACACAACATGGCATGAGCCCAATTGTGACCGAGGAGAATATTGTAATTGAGCTTGGCGTCAATGAATTCAACCTCAACGTTAACTTTTTTCCCTTCTAACGTAATAGGTAAAATAGCGAGAACACCGAGAGGGTGAGATTCCCTTCAATCAAAAGCTTCTAAAGAATTTGGAGATGAAGTGAGGGTTGGAGAATCGATGGATTTCCAACAAGCAGATGACATGATGAACGCTGATGCACCCTCGTCCACTACTACTATATGGATATTATTTCCATTAATCCCAACTTGGATGATCAGTGCAAGCTGGTGAGGGAGACGTGGGACGAAATTTTCAAAATTGAAAGTGATAAGGCTCAAATCAGCGTGATCAACCCCACCGATGGAAGATAACAAAGCCTTCCGTTGAGACAGACAAATATGAAGTACTTCCAATGCAGACATAGCATATGGTGCCTGAGCCAAATCCTCAACAATACTGTAGTGCTGAGTAACACGGGCATTAGGATTGTAGGAAGACTTATGGAGTACACCTTTGGAAGGTGGTCGTACAACAGGCTCAGTACTGGGCGTTTCAATCTGAAGAGGGCCAAAAGTAGGTGGGGGAGGAGGACCATTAGCGATTTCCTTCCCTGTTGTCTGACGTGGTTCGGTATAATATTTTGGTCGGGTAGCAATAGAAACATATGCAGAACCGTTCATCATGAAAACCTGAGAGCCAAATGGGGCGGAGGACTAAGGTTGCTCCACCAACTGAGTTTGTTGTGATGGGAAAGGTTCTTTAAGAACAGTTGGAGTGCCTTGGGGTTCCTTTGAGAAATTGAATCACTTCAGCCCATTAGGGACAGTCCTTGGTGAAATGCTCTTCATCACAAATAAAATAAGGGTACTTCAATTTTAACTGTGATCCATCATCAGCACGAGATTTCTAAGAATCCTATTTTGGGGTATCAACTTTGGCTTTACCTTTACCCTTATTTTTACCCTTGGAAGTTTTATCCATTGGATTTGACTTGACGACATTCACTTCTGTGGTTTTACCAGAATTCGAAGGTGGCTGAGAAGAAGTATCGTTGGAAGTAGTAGATTTTTTCTTCACAGGATTTGGAGAAGACTTCCGAGAAGTCTGAGACACAGAACCAATGATACTGTTGACAGATGGGGTTTCCGGTGCTTTAGAAGTTCCAGGTTGAGGGGCATCAAGCAAGAGTTCATACAATGTGCCAGACTGAGAGTACACAAGATCAAGGTATTGGGCAAGAGCGATGGATTGTTCCTCAGTGACACATGCCCCCATAGCAATGTCCTTAGCAATCGAAGCAACGAAGGAGGTAGTGAACCAATTAGTGAGAAGCTAATCAAGAATATCAAACTTGATCAAATGACGATGATGCCTCCATTCATGAATATGATCAGAGATATGAGTAGCTTGATCTTGCTTCAAGGATGTGAGGAGGTTTGTCCCAGTTTCATACCGAACTGGTAACTGAAAGTGCATGAGAAATTCCATAGCCAAAGAATTGAAATCTTGGAAGACGTCGCGAGATAGTTCAATGTACCACTTGGCAGCAGCACCAGTGAGAGTCCGTTGGAAAATATGGAGTCGAATGGAATCGCCAACCCAAGAGTTAGAGGAACACTAAAGATGGTACGTCATAACATGCGCTTGGGGGTCTTCTCCAGAATTGCCCTCAAATTTGGGACAATTACCAAAAAATTTAGTTGGAACTGGAGGCCAATATGGATTATGAAGGATAGGATCATTCATCAACTTTGACACATCGGGCAGTTCCAACGTCGTAAGGAAAATTAATTGAGGATTGAAAGGAATTTCAAGTCATTGATAAAGACCAGCATTAGGATTCCACCCAGGTTGAGAGAAATTATGCCCCCATATGTTTTGTCTCGGAGGATTTTGTCCATAGGGGTTATAAGCTTGATAGTTTTGCCCATACATGGGTTGAGGACCAGGATATTGATTCTTAGCATACCACTGAGGTCCTGTCTGAACAACATATGGATTTTTTTGCAGAATGTAAGTAGTGCCTTGAGGTGCATTATGCAACACTTGAGTTTGACCTTGAGGAAGATACGAAGTGCCCTGAGGCGCACTATATACCATCTGGGATTGATCTCGAGGAATGTAAGTAATGCCTTGTTGCGCACTATATACCACCTAAGATTTACCTTGGGGAATGTAAGTAGCGCCTTGAGGCTGAACGGGTTGACATTGGGGTGCAAGTTGACTCAGATATTGTGGTTGGAAAGGCTGTCCCTGCGGAGCAAGTTGGCCTGGATGCTGAGAGCCACCGGGTTGCCCTTGTGGAAAAGGTTGGCCCAATGGTTGGGATAGGCCAAGTTGCCCCTGAAGACTAGGTTGACCCAGCGCAGGACCGTAGGGTTGTCCTTGTTGTACAAAAGTTTGGCCTGGCTAAACGTAAGGTTGGTGTTGTTGCACAAAAGGTTGTCCCTGTTGAGGATAGATCTGCCCCCAGAAAACATAAGATGCTCCCTGTTGAATATGAGGTTGACCAACAAGACCGTAGGGTTTTCCTTGTTGGACCGAAGGTTGTCCCTGTAAGGGTTTTCCTTGCGGACCATAAGGTTGTCCCTGTAGACCATAGGGTTGTCCCTATTGGACTGAAGTTTTTCCATGTAAGGGTTGTTCTTGTGGACCATAGGGTTGTCCCAGATGGTATACAGTCTGATTAGGATCAATTGGAGGCAAATAAACAAGATTACCGTACACGTCATAATGATGCAGAGGATTACCAGAAGTTTGCAACTACTGAAAACCCTGAGAGGTGGAATTCTGTTGCGGAAAACCCTAAGAGGCAGAATTCTGCTACTAAATGGCCAACAGATACTCATTGAATGTAAAACTGCTAGGAATGGAAGTAGAAGCCATAGGCGCAGTACTAGCAGGTTGGGTTCCTGCAACATGAGGCTGTGATTCGCTCACGACGGTCCTAACATGTATCGTGGGATTAATAAAAATGGACCTACGAACAATAGAAGATGCTGACAATGACTGAGTCATACTAACAACCGGTGCAGATGAAGCCACACAGATAGTGGGTCTGAAAGGAACAAAGGTTATGTTGATCAACGGTTGTCATTGATGTCAACCCAAGCAGCACCAAGGGCTAACCCAATATTGCATGGGAATTTTGACCTACCAAATTATTATATTCTGGTTCAAGAATGATTTTGATGGTTTCTACTTGTCGAGATGTTTCCGTTGATATATGGCACACCACGTAATTCTTCACGGTTTTAGAGATATTCATGTTTGAAGTTTATACCCCCAGTTAGTGGGCTAAAACCCCATAGGGTTGTGGCATGGGTCATTGAAAAGTCATAATTAATATTTTTTAAGCTCCTAAAATCCCTCCCACGTTCACTTGTTGAATCCCCTCTCAACCTAAGCATTTATATAAATTGTGATCCTCATATCCTCCTCATGGAAGGGATTTCGTCATCTGAAACATGTCATCGTGGAATTTTCACTCTAATTTTTTTTTCTAAAAAGGTTCAGAAGCTGAAATTTTTATGAGGCGAAGCCGAAATCCTGAGGAAGCTTCTGTGAAAATTTCAGATCAAGGTGCGCAATATTTTCGGAGATATGATCTATGGAAGTCAGTGTTTTTGCAGGCTCTTGAAATTCATCTCAAAGAAGTGACCTTGGTAAAATCATCATAAATATCTCTCTGAGTATTGAATTGGAATTATGTAAAAATTGGCAGATAGTGCACAGACTTTAGTTTTCTCTCTATCAATTTTAGAGCCAAATAAAGAAATAGTGACACGTGGCACTCTGTACAAGTTCGATCTGCTGAAATAATCCATAATTAGGGCATTGTGAGATATTGGGTATAAATCTCTCTTGAAGAATCCAAATTGGGTCAAACCTGTGGCATTGGAAATATGACTCATAGGAATATTACAAGAGTGAAAATCAAATATTGGGGATTTGAAATAACAAAGATACACCAGATTCAATATCGAGCTCCCAGAAGGAAAAGAAAAAGCTAGATCATGTGTTGTCAAGTGCTGCAAAGGACCAGACTTTCTAGGGAAGCAAAGCAAAGCAAGGTGCATCAGAGGATAGCATGAAAAGATCAGCAACCAAGGTGTAGAACAACAACAAGAAGTTCATCACATGAAGTCTTCAAGTGGGCAGCACTGCATACAATCATTGTAAAGGTATCATTGTACTTAGTCATTGTAAATACATTATTGTACAAATTGTACTAGTGCCTATCTGCCAAGAGTTGAAGAGGCAGTGTTGGGTGGTCTAGGATCATCATTAGGTGGTTGTGTCAAAGTTGGGGTTATGGTCTAGTGTATCTTCTTCTTCTACATCATTATATAACATTGTAAAGTGGACCATTTTCCCTGGTATGGGAGTCCATTCTTCTTTTAATCTTCTATAGGGTGGTAGGGTGGTGCTAGGGTGAGTTGTAGCTCATTGGGTGTTGAGGCATCCATTCAGTTGACTACTGAAGAATCACGGGTGTTGGAGCGTCCATCCAGTGGGATCTGGAGAAGAATGCTTTTCTAGATTCTAGGAAGTTGGAGCTTTATTTTCAATTGGAGTTGAATATTAAAGAATTATTAGAAAAACATTAGGTGGTTTTTGTCCCATAGTGGGTTTACACCTTAAAAACTGTGTGCATTTGTGTTCCTCTTGTTTGATTCTATCATTTTACAAACATTGATAATAATTGAATATTAACTAATTCTCTAATTGAAAGGAATACCGATTCACCCCCCCTCTCAGTATTTCCAACAATTGGTATCGGAGCTTGGTTCCTTCAATAGTATTTTAACAGCTAGAAGGAGGTCATTGAGCATACCAAGAATGGTGTACCTCTATTCAATGAAAATAATTGTGCACTCTGGAAAGGAAGAATGGAGGTCTATCTCTTGGCGCAAGGTTACGAATTATGGGACACTGTTCAAAATGGATTTACATCAACCATGGATGAACAAGGTAAGAAGAATTTGGTAAATGATGCAAAAGCAAAGAATATTATTATCAGTGGACTTATTGAATCTTCTTATCATAAGGTGTTGGGTTGTAAAACTACAAAAAATGTATGGGACAAGCTTGAGAATATATATGCAGGTGACTCAAATGTCAAAGAAGCAAAGCTTCAAATCTATAGAGAAAAATTTGAACAACTCATAATGAAAGAAGATTGCAACATTGTTGCATACTTCCAATACGTTGATGAAATAACCAATACTATGGAAGGATTGGGAGAGCCAGTTGACGAGAAGACTATTATACAGAAGATTCTTAGAACATTACCAGGGAGATTCAACCCAAAGGTATCGGTCTTAGAATACAGTGCAAATCTAAACAAACTCAACAAAGAGGAATTACATGGAGTTCTCATAGCATATGAAATGAGACTTGATGAAGAAGAGGGTACTTCAAAACTAGAAACTGCGTTCATTGCATCTAAGAAAACCAATAAGGACAAACAACCTTCAATTGAAATGACATGCACCTGCAAGTATGAAGAAAAGGGAGATGATGGAGAAGGTCCTGTAGATGAAGAATATGCTTACTTTACGAGAAAACTAAAAACTAGTAAGGGAAAATTCAAAGGTGAACTTCCATTGATATGTTTCAGTTGTGGTGATTTTGGGCATTTCGCAGCAAAATGTCCGAACAAAAGTGATGGCAAATCAAAAGGAAAGAAAGGCTTTAAGAAATTCAACAAACAAGGCAAAAAGAAATTATCCAAAAGGAACTTTCTCTCTAAAGAAGATAGCTCATCATCCGATGAAGAAAGTGACAGAAAAGAAGAAGCCAGTGAGAAAGTATTGCTTATGGCCAAGCACAATAAACAAGAAGTATCAAACAATGAAGAAGAAGGGTTGACCATAGAAGAATTTTCTAAGGAGGCAATAAAGCTTATAAAAGAGCTCAATGCTAAGAAGATCTGTTCCAATACTCTTGAAGAACAAGTTCAAGGTCTCAAAATTGAAGTTGAATAACACAAATGTATTGAAGAGTCACTTCAAAATAAGTTGGAATAAAGCAACCAAGAAAGGGAAGCATTAGAAGCCGAAGTAGTCTCGCTGCGTAAGGAAGTGAAGAAGGGAAAAAATATCCAAAACTATGCCAACAACTCAATGGCATTGGAAGAACTCATCAACAATCAAAGATCTTACAACGACATAACTGGCCTTGGTTACAAAGAAGAAGAAGCAGGACCTTATACAGCAAAATACAATGAACCTATGAGATCTGACATACATGTAGACCTCATTGGACAAGATTCGCAAGCACATCCTTGGAAGACGATTCCTTGACAAAGATTTCCATCCAGGTACCAACATATTTTTCATGGCTATTGTTATTCATGTGGAAAATTTGGTCATAAAGCTGTAGAATGTTGCAAGTACCCTAGGAACCAATACAATTCTAGGAGATCCTTCAAATATGAACCTCCCAGGGCTCAATGAAATATCAATAGATTTGAACATTTAAGAAATAATATGGAATGCTACAAATGTCAAAACTTTGGACACATAGCCAGAGGCTGCAGACTTGAAAATCCTCTAGAAGAATCTTCGAAGCCACAGAATGAACGAACATGGAAAAAGAAGAAGACTGATAATTGTGCTCTTGCTCTCAAGGCTCAAAACAACAAAGATGTGTGGTATGTTGAAAACGGTTGCTCAATGCATATGACGAGAGATAGAAGGAAATTTGTATCTCTGAAAGAGAAGAAGAATGGAACTGTATCCTTTGGAAATGATGGATCTTCAAATGTTATAGGATCAGGTACCATCACTCTCGGAAGCAAAGATGTTATAGCTAAGAATGTTCTATTGGTTGAAAACATGAATCACAATCTGCTTAGTGTTGGACAAATGTGTCGTCAAGGACACACAATGCTATTCAAATCCACAAAATGTGAAATCAGGAAAGGTAGGTATGGTAAAATTGTGGCTACAACAAGTCGAGCTCCAAACGACATATATGTTCTGGATGAAGCAACTAAAGCATGTCTACTAGCTAAAGAATATGAAAGCTGGTTATGGCACAAACGAATGGGTCACATAAAATTTGACAATATTGTCAGGAAAAACAAAAAGGAAGCAGCACGAGAAATGCCGAAAATCTCAAAACCTTCCAACACACTATGTGAGGCCTGTCGGCATGGCAAGCAGACAAAAGTCCAATTTAAAACAAAAGAACACTTTGCATCACATCCATTGGAATTGATACATACTAATGTATGTGGTCCTGTGAGAACAAAAGGCTTAGATGGAGAATTATATTTCATGTTAATGATAGATGACTATACCAGGATGACAACTGTCAGTTTCCTAAAGAAAAAATATGAAGCATTTGAGTGCTTTAAGATATACAAGGATTTGGTTGAAAATGAAACTGATTTGAAAATAAAGTGTTTAAGATCAGATAATGGTGGAGAATTCACTTCCAAATTATTTCAGCAATACTGTGACGAAAATGGAATAAAAAGATAATTTTCAACGGCATGAACACCTCAACAAAATGGAGTTGCTGAAAGAAAGAACAGAACCATACAGGAAATGGGTAGAAAAATGTTGAAGGACTCAAAATTGGATGAAAAATCCTGGGTTCAAGCAATTGATACGGTAGTCTTCATTATCAAACGAAGTCTTCTAAAAAATAATTGCAACAAGACTCCATATGAATTATGGAAAGGAAAACCAACTAATGTAAAATATTTCAAAATTTTCGGAAGCAAATGTTATATCAAAAGAGAAGATCAAAATTTGGGTAAGTTTGAATCACGTGTTGGTGAAGGTATCTTTGTTGGTTACTCACACAAAAGAAAGGCCTATAAATGTTACAATCTAAGATGAAAACAGATAGTGGAGAGCATAAATGTTACATTTGATGAAGATGGTGTTCTAGAGAATAATGATGAGGATCTAAAATATTTGAAACTTGAGACAGACTGAAAAAGACACAGATAAAATTGTATAACAAGAAGCAACTATCAACGAGGAAGAAGTAAATAATGATCATCAAATAATACCAGAACAAAACAAGAAGCTCCTCCAAGGAGAACAAAAGAATGGATTCAAACGAACCATCCATCAAATAAAATCATTGATGACATAAATGAAGGTCGACAGCTTCGTTCATCACAACAAGCTCACATTGATTTTCTAGCAAACTTTGAGCCTAGAAGTTTTGAGGAAGCCAACCAGAATGAACATTGGGTAGCAGCTATGAATGAATAATTGGATCAAATCGAGAAGAATAACACATGGGAATTAGTTCCATGACCAAAAGATAAAAATGTCATTGGGACGAAATGGGTGTTCATGAACAAATTGAATGAAGATGGGCAGGTTACCAGAAACAAAGCAAGATTGGTTTGCAAAGGCTATGCACAAGTGGAAGGAATTGATTTCGACGAAACATTTGCACTAGTTTCCAGAATGGAAGCCATCCGAATGTTTCTCACCTATGCATGTTCAAGAAATATCAAAGTCTACCAAATTGATTTTAAGTTAGCAATTCTGAATGGAGAATTAGAAGAATAAGTTTACATCGAACAACCTGAAGGTTTTCTACTATCACAGAAAGAAGACTATGTTTGCAGGTTAAAGAAGGCTCTATATGGTCTCAAGCAGGCTCCCAGAGCATGGTATGCTCGTCTTGATGGATATCTACGTCAACAAGGGTTCAAGAAAGGTACTCTTGATAGAAATATTTATGTACAAATAGATAAAGATAAGTTAAAAATCGTTGAGGTATATGTGGATGATATAATATTTGGTAGCAATGATGATCGACTAAGTAAGAACTTTTCTACAAAGATGTAAAGTGAGTTCAGGATGTCTTTACTTGGTGAGCTGACATACTTCTTAGGGCTTCAAATATCTCAGCAAGAGAAAGGAATATTTATATGTCAAGCCAAGTACATCAAGGAAATGCTCAAGAAATTCAAAATGGAAGATTGAAAACCTATCCTTACTCCGATGGTAACAGGTTGAAAATTGAGCATAGACGACTCATCTAAGAATGTGGATCAGAGGTTGTATAGATCTATGATTGGTAGTATTCTATATGTAATAGCCTCTCAGCCAGATGTTATGCAAGAAGTTGGACAAGTAGCAAGATTCCAAGTAGCACCAAAAGAATCACATATTATTGCCGTCAAAAGAATTCTTTGATATCTAAAGGGAACAGAAGAATATGGCTTGTGGTATCCCAAGGGTAACAATCTCATTATTCAAGCCTTTACAGATGTAGATTGGGTAGGAAGCGTTGATGATCGTAAGAGTACTAGTGGAGCAACGTTCTATCTAGGTGGTTGTCTCGTATCATGGTTGAGTAAAAAGCAAACCTCAATCTCGTTATCTATAGTGGAAGCATAATACATTATAGCAGCATTGTGTTGTACTCAAGTCCTTTGGATGAAATAAACTTTGCAAGATATTCAAGTACAATTTAGTGAGCCTATTCTCATATTCTGTGACAATGCTAGTGCCATCAGCATCTCCAAGGATCCTGTCATGCATTCAAAAACAAAACACATTCCGATAAAATATCATTTTGTTAGAGAACAAGTCGCTGAAAAGAATATCAAACTTGAGTATGTACAAAAGAAAAAATTGTTGATATCTTCACTAAACCTTTACCTCTTGAAGCATTTGAATATCTTCTTCAGAAGCTTGGGATTCTCCCAATTACAGGTCTGCAGGACGGTTGTGTGTCAGGGGGAGTGGAAGTGTGTACAGGTCCACAGGATGGTTGTGTTTAAGGGGGAGTTACCCTTTGCCATTGATGTCAAAGGGGGAGATAATGTTGTACGAAGAGGTGTCATGATCGCAGGGGGAGTACTTGCGTTGCCATCAATGCCAAAGGGGGAGATTGTTGATCAGCGGTTGTCATTGATGTCAACCCAAGTAGCACCAGGAGTTAACCCAATATTGCATGGGAATTTTGACCTACCAAATTACTGTATTATGGTTCAAGAATGATTTTGATGGTTTCTACTTGTCAATATGTTTTCGTTGATATATGGCACGCCACGTAATTCTTCACGGTTTGAGAGATATTCATGTTTGAAGTTTATACCCCTAGTTAGTGGGCTAAAACCCCATAGGGTTGTGTCATGGGTCATTGAAAATTCATAATTAATATTTTTTAAGCTCCTAAAATCCCTCCCACATTCACTTGTTGAAGCCCCTCTCAAATCCTACATTTGGTTATATAATCATGATCCTCATTTCTCCTTATGTTATGTATGCGGGATTTCTTCTTATCCCAAATGTGTCATTGTGGCATTTTCACTCTATTTTTTTTTTTCTACGAAGGTTCAGAGGCTGAAATTTTTATGAGGCGAAGCCGAAATCCTGAGGAAGCTTCTGTGAAAATTTCAAATCAAGGTGCACAATATTTTCAGAGATATGATATGTGGAAGTCAGTGTTTTTGCAGGCTCCTGAAATTCATCTCAAAGAAGTGACCTTGGTAAAATCGTCATAAATATATCTCTAAGTATTGAATTAGACTTCCATAAAAAGTGGCAGATAATGCAAATACTGTAGTTTTCTCTCTATCAATTTCAGAGCCAAATCAAGAAACAATGACACGTGACACGCCATACAAGTTCGCTCTACTGAAACAGTCCATAATTAGGGCATTGTGAGATATTGGGTATAAATCTCTCTTGAAGAATCCAAATTGGGTCAGACCTATGGCATTGGAAAGATGACTTAGAGGACTATTATAGGACTGAAAATCAAATATTGGGGATCTGAAATAATAGAGATACACCAAATTCAATATCGAGCTCCTATAAGGCAAAGAAAAAGCTAGATCATGTGTTGTCAAGGGCTGCAAAGGACCAGACTTTCTAGGGAAGCAAAGCAAAGCAAGGTGCATCAGAGGGTAGCATGAAAAGAGCAGCAAACAAGGTGTAGAACAACAGCAAGAAGTTCATCACATGAAGTCTTCAAGTGGGCAGCACTGCATACAATCATTGTAAAGGTATCATTGTACTTACTCATTGTAAATACATTATTGTACAAATTGTACTAGTGTCTATATGCCAAGAGTTGAATAGGAAGTGTCGGGTGGTCTAGGATCATCATTAGGTGGTTGTGTCAAAGTTGGGGTTATGATCTAGTGTATCGTCTTCTTCTACATCATTCTATATCATTGTAAAGTGGACCATTTTCCCTGGTACGGGAGTCCATTCTTCTTTTTTTCTTCTATAGGGTGGTAAGGTGGTGCTAGGGTGAGTTGTAGCTCATTGGGTGTTGGAGCATCCGTTCATTTGACTAATAAAAAATCACGGGCATTGGAGCGTCCATCCAGTGGGAGCTGGAGAAGAATGATTTTCTAGATTCTAGAAAGTTGGATCTTTATTTTCAATTGGAGATGAATATTAAAGAATTATTAGAAAAGAATTAGGTGGTTTTTGTCCCGGAGTGGGTTTCCACCTTAAAAACTGTGTGCATTTGTGTTCCTTTTGTTTACTGCTATCATTGTACAAACAATGATAATAATTGAAGATTAACTAATGCTCTAATTGAAAGGAATACCGATTCACCCCCCCTCTCAGTTGTTCCAACAGGTTACAATCGTCGACGTCATGGGAGTCGAGGGTGATGCCGTCGATACTGAGACAACCAAGCTTCTCGAGGGAGTCGGTGTATTGGACCATATCAGGTTCTGATACAATGATGCAACACTAGAAATGATCTGACCCAAAGTACGATAACTGCATGGAAGAGATACCAATTGTGAGGAGGGTTGACTTGAGACATAAGGAAAGTTCTCCGGAGGGAGCTGATGATCTCTTGTAGAAACATAAAGCTCTTCACTACTAACGGGACTCGAAGAATCCATGTCAGATGAAGCCTTTTGATCATCAAAAAGGCGACGAGTAGTGTCAAGTAAAGAAGTGGCTAGTAAAGATGGTTCCGAAGTAAGAGGAGGAAAGTCTTCCTCGATCCCAAAACTAGACCAAGCGTCCTGAGGTTTCCAATTGATATCAAATGGCTCCTCAAGAGGAGATCGGGTAGCGAGAGGTAAGATAATCAGAATAATAGACTGCCAGAAATCGAAAAACCTAGTGGGCTGAGATGCTTTCGAAGAAACTTCAGGAGAAGGATCGCCACTATGAGGCTATGAAGAGGACGACGAAACTGGTGGTTTTGCCACTGTGACTGTGTTTCAAAATAGAAGAGAAGCAAGATTACCAATTCAAGGCTTCAAGATCAAACACTAAGCAATTACTTAAGAATAAGCCAAGAAAATATATTTAACGTGCATGTGTTCGTAGGCAATTTATATTATGACATTGAAAAAAAACTCTGCCTTTCATATTTTAAGAGTCAAGAAACAGGCAAAAGGTGACTCTAGTCACTTTTAGGTTGAAACGAGCGTGAAAGGACAAGTGCTCGAGGATATTTTCAATTTTAGAGAGTCACGAAAATACCAAAATGACTACTCAGGAAATCTAAGCAAGAGGGTGTACCATGTTTTCGTGAACTGCAATATACACTTCTTTGGTGATCAAATGAAAGAGAAATGACCAAGGACTTGATGTACGTGTAGGAAGTATCCCCGAATGTTGTGTTCGATGTATCACGGTTACAGGGTGACATACTCGGCTTCCTATGGATAAAGGATGTTAACCTATGAGGGTCTCCCTTTATATACTCGATGGTACAGGGAGCACAAGTCCATGCTAGCGCTGTCTAAAGGCAGATGGAAAACGAAAAATACTAGGTTTAATGACGCCGGAACACATCACTAGCCTAGACCTCTAAAATATATGTGTTAGGTTTCAATGCTTCCTTAGGTTGATTGAATTCATTTTAAAGTTGATCATGAATTAATTTTGCGATTTCAAGGCCTTACCGAATGTGATCTCGAATTCTTAATGCACAACCATATGCAAAAGAAAATCATTCCAATTCAATGAATGCTAGCTAAGAGAGGGGTATTAGTCTATAACAAAGCAGCAATCAATCGAATACAAGAGAATTTTCCCTAATGCATCTAAGACAACCAAAGAAGAAAACAAAAAACTCTTTCCTTGTTCACTAAAAGCTACTAATACAAAAGAACATTTTCCATTTTCAAACTAAGAGAAAGAATGAAAATTTTGTCTTTTTATATAAATGAGAAGCAAAATGCATATTACACTAAAAAAAAAAATGGACACTAGTTTTGAGCAATTCAATTGAAAATATCTAAAACAAAGAGATTGATCTAACATGAATTAAACACACTCAAAACATAGATGTACTCCTTTAAGCAAAAAGGGGATTTCGAATCGGTTTAGCGAGCAATGTAATCTATGCTCAAGGTGAACAATGGAGAGCTAAACGAAATCCAAAGCAATCATTCAACAAACCCAAGACACGTAGAACTGAGAGAAAAGCTAAAACAATCAGTTAGCGAACTGAAATGCCAAAGACCAAATTGACTCAAACTAAAATTAGAAGGCTTAGTGAGGAGAAAGCCAAACAAGTGGCAGAAGACACCTAGAAACCCTAGGGTGACTAACTCCACTGATTAGATGAGGGAAAAACAGTTGAGAAGAATGAGAAAAGAGAGTCAAAACAATCTTAGTGGACCAATTTAAAGATAAAAATCCAACCTAGAGGCAAGGGAAACTGAAAAAACTCAGGAACAAGGCTAAAATTTTAACCTACAGGATTCAACACATCATTTTAGTTGTAATCCGCGCTAAATAGAGGTTGGCACACCTGTGACAAAAGAAACAAGCACTAATTGGGGCGACTGTTCAAGCAATAACAACGCCGAGCTATAAAACCATGGGAAAAAATAAAAACCATCGAGCAGAGGTCAAGCTTAACACTTTGGGACTGAACAGGATGGCTGAAAACAGTTAAATAGGCAAGGAAAAGCAGAAAAACTATGAAACGATCAAAGTCAACTCGATAAGAAAAACACTAGACGAACAATGAGAGACGACAAACACACCGATCCCCAGTGGAAATGCCAACTTGTTGTGCAGGTAAATCCTCTCTGCGGATAGAGGCAATCGCTATAGCCCTAGAGTGGGTCTAACAACAAGGGAATAAGCTGGACTTTCAGACTCCTAGCTAATAAATGAAAAAGAGTTATGATAGATGGCCTACCTTGGTCCAACGCTTTTGTTGTCGTTTGCAGCAGCGATCCGCTGATCTTTGTCTTCACACGTCGCAGTCTTTCAGTGGCAATATCTGTGTACCTGCACAAGGATCAAGTGAAATATGGCAGCATACGTAAACATATTTTCATTCATAGCTATTTGATTGGTCAAGGAGAATCAAAACACTTTGCATATTATCAAACACAAAATTGGAACCAAAAAATAACCAAAAAGCCTTGATGTTGTAGCCTCCTTCAACGGGTCCAGTCAAACGCGTCTCAAGCATTCGTCAGGGATCGGACTTTGCGAGGCAATGGGCCTAAACTCTCTCTCGACAATGGGTTCCTCTCTGCACTATTCTCACACTAGCTATAGTAAGGACTGTTCAGGTAGCTGAAACTATGCGAGAAGTGTAGGTTTTAACCCTGTACAGAAATTAACTGCAAACGAATCTTAAAAACAGAAAATAAACAATAGTGAGAGCATAAAACATAAAATAGATATACAAAGAGATTTTCCCCTGGATCCCAAATCGGGATGACTAACTTGATTTTTCATTATATTCCTTTTAGTGTTACAACACATATATATACATGCCGAAGCATACATGAAAACCAATCCATTAACCCTGGATTAGAACATAACTGTAGTTCCCTTGACCGGATCTACAAAATACCAAGGGCCGAAAACCATCATGCCCCAATACCATGTGTAAACCCATGCAAAAAATCATGGACGAGTCTGCCCACCAGAAAATAAGGACCAAAATTTTTTTCCACCCCGCCGTACATTGCGCCTAGCGCAACGTATAGAGGGGGAAATCGCCCCCCTGTTACCCCCCCCCGTGCGTGACTATTCATGGAAAGAATATAACACAAACCCAACATTCTCCCACTTGTTGTTTTATTTCCACAGGGGGCCACAGGAGAGCTGAGTCATTAGCCCAACTTTGCAACACCCATTGTATCTCTACACCAAGAGAACTTCTGAGTGCTCACAGACTTTGTCAATGCATCTGCAACATTCTTTAAAGTGTCCACCTTTACCAACAACACCCTTTTAACTTCAACCATATATCTCACAAAGAGATATTGAACATCAATGTGCTTTGTCTTTGAATGATAAGCAGGGTTCTTAGCCAAGAAAATTGCACTTTGGCTATCATAGTCTATCCTTATGGCTTCCTTCACCAACCCCATACTTGAACACAATCTCTGCAACCAAACTGCTTCCTTGCTTGCATGAGTGGCTACCATGTATTTTGCCTATGTAGTTGAAAGAGCCACTACAGACTGTCTTTTACTCATCCAACTGACTGCACCTCCAAATAGGCTAAACACATACCCACTTGTAGATATTCTTTGGTCCAGATCAAACAATCCGCATCAAAAACCACGAATGTCCAACACTTTTCTAACTCGGTCTTCCTCAGTAGCACAAGCCATACTCAATAGTGCCACGCAAATATCCGAAAACCCGTTCACTACCATCCAATGCTCCTTCCTCGGGTTTGACATAAACTTCTAATTAATACCTCATTGCATGCAATGTCTGGTTCAGTACGTACCATTACATACGTCAGCTACCCATCGCATTTGCATATGGAACATGGACATATCCTCCTCTTCTTCTTGTGTCTTGGGACACTGTTCAGCAGACATCTTTACACCTACAAGAATAGGAACATTCACCGGTTTACTATCCTGCATATTAAACCTTCCAAATATAATCTCGACATACTTCCTCTGGTTTAACCAGAGCTTCTTCTTTGCCCGATCTCTCTTAATTTCCATGCCCAAAATATAGTTTGTAGCACAAAGATCCTTCATGTCGAATTTGGAGAATAGTTGGGTCTTAAAATCTTGGATAATTTCTTTGTCATTTCAATCAACAACATATCATCCACATACAAGACAAAATAAATAATACGGTCACCAATTAATTTAAAATACACACAAGGATCTCCTTGCTTCGTAGGCTTTGTCCTTTTTTTTTTATTATATAGGTGCAAGCAACAAATTTCTGATACCACATCCTTGGTGACTGTTTTAACCCATACAGAGACTTATTTAACCTGCATACCAGCTCTTTCTTCCTCTTCACCATAAATTCTTCATGTTGTTTCATGTAGATCTCCTCTTCCAGATCCCCGTGAAGAAATGTTGTCTTCACATCCATCTGTTCTACCTCAAAATCAAATGCAGTAGCAACAGATAAAAGTAATCTAATAGAAGTAACTTTGGCAACAGGAGAAAAAATATCACCAAAATCAATTCCCAGCACCTGGGAATAACCTTTTGCTACCAACCGAGTTTTGTATTTCTCCACCTTGCCTTCTACATTCATCTTCTTCTTAAACACCCATTTGATCCTGATGGGCTTCCTTCCAACCAGCAACTCCACCAAATTCCATGCCTCATTTTTATGCAAGGATGCCATTTCATCAACCATGGCCTCCTTCCAGAGTTTTCCATCCTCTGAATCTACTGCCTCCCCGACGGTTCCATGAGTTATAGTTAAAACAAAATTTGAACATAAAGCAGATGGACTATACCTTTTTGGTTGTCTTCTTTCCCGAACTGATCTTCTAACAGATGGAGTTTGTGGCTCTTCCTCTTCTGAGTCTTCTTTTGTTGTAGAGTCTGATTCATACTCCTTTAGCTAAAACTCTATCTTCTCAGGTTCCTTTGGTAGGACTTCATGTTTAAAAATATCTTTCACCTCTCTAAACACCACATCTCGGTTGTACACAACCTTCCTTGTTTCCGGGTTCCAAAGCTTGTAACCCTTTAAACCATCCTTATACCCAATAAAGATGCACCGTTTAGATTTATTATCCAACTTGCTCCTTTTCTCCTTTGGAACATGTACATATGCATCGTATCCAAATACCCTCAGATGTGAAAGAGAGGGTTTCTTACTAGTCCATACCTCATGTGGAGTCTTATCCTCCAACACTGATGAAGGTGATATGTTAACCAAGTAACATGCAGTCTCCACTGCCTCTGCCCATAATTCTTGTTCTAACCCGGTACCACTGAGCATGCTTCTTGCTTTTTCCATCAGCATTCTGTTCATTCTTTCTGCAGCTTCGTTTTGCTGAGGTGTGTATGGAGTAGTCTTCTGCCGTGCTATACCACACTTATTACAAAATTCTTCAAATTCCTTCTTGCAGAACTCCCCATAATTATCTGTCCTCAGCACCTTTATCTTCTTCTCTGTCTGGTTTTCCACCAGAGCCTTAAATTCTTTAAATCTGTCAAAGACTTTAGATTTATCCCTCAAGAAATATATCCATGTATTCCTTGAGAAGTCATCTATGAATGAAACATCATACACAGAATTACCCAGTGATGGAACCGACACAAGTCCAAATACATCACTGTGCACAAGCTTTAATATCTTGTTCACCCTCTTAGCACCAGAAGGAAAACTCACCCGATTCTGCTTCCCATATACACAATGTTCACAAAAATCAAAATCCAGAGAGTAATTAGACATACCTTCTACCATACCATTTTCTTGTAGTATCCGAAGGCCCTTCTCTCCAATATGTCCAAGCCTTTGATGCCATAGCATGGTCTTTTCTCCAGAGACTGCTAGGATTTCCGCTCCACTTTCGGGAACCACAGAACTGTTGCACCCATCAATAACAGTTCTGCCCTGAAGCTTGTACAGAGTTCCAATGCAAACTCCCTGCATTAATACCAGTGCTCCCCAAACCATCTTACAGGAATCTTTCTCGAACACTATTTTTACACCTGCATCATCCATCTTGCTTACAGAAATCAGATTTCTGGCCAATGCAGGAATGTGCAGAACACCAGGAAGTGTTCTAATCCTTCCACCTTGCAGCTTCAGCTTGACTTTTCCACGTCCGATGATTCTGGCCTTCCTATCATCACCTAAGAAGACATCATCTCCATCATATTTCTCATATTCGCAGAACCACTCCCTATGAGGAGTGAAGTGAAAGGATGCACCCGAGTTAATCAACCATGACTCATGATCTACATGTGTATTTAAAGAAGAATCCAAATACACATCCCCACCTTCATCCGAGGTGGTTTTTGCCTCTACAGAAGGAGCATCATCAGATCCCTTTCCTTTCTCAGGAGCTTTAGATTTGCAGTCCTTTTTGTAGTGTCCTTCCTTTCTGCATTTCCAACACACCTTTACAAACTTTCTAGGATATTTAGATCTCCCTCTAGATTTAGATCTTCCACTCGAAACCTTATTCTTGTTTCTGTTTTGGGACCTTCCTCGTACAGATAAGGCATCTCCATTATGACCCTCCATATTTCTCCGTCTTATTTCCTCCGATAGCAAGGCTGAGACAATGTCATCAAAATTCAAGGTAGTTGTATTGCTACCTATTGCAATAACCAGATTGTGTCATGATTCTGGTAGAGAACACAACAAACTGATGCACTTATCTTCATCTGAGATTTTAATATCAACAGATGACAACTGACTTACCACAGTATTGAAGGCATTCAAATGCTCTGTCACCGAGTCTCCATCCTTCATCCTCAGGTTATACAGCTTTTTCCGCAGGAACAATTTATTCACCAGAGACTTAAATTGGTACAAAGTCCTAAGTTTTTCCCACAAGGTCTTCGTCGTAGCTTCCCCAGATACATTCAACAATACTGAATTTGAGACACACAACTGTATGTGCTCTTTGCCTTCCGATCCAGCTTCTTCCAGTCTTCATCTGACATTGTCATTGGTTTAGTACCCGGATCTACCATGATCCACTGATCTTTATCCACCAGCAGATCCTCCATCTTGAGCTTCCACAACTCAAAACTCTGACCATTAAATTTCTCGATCTCTATATTCTCGCAACTCGCCATCTTCTTTCACTGCAAGAATCGATCTTGCAGATCTCCCACTAAACAGGGTCTACCTCAGGCCTGAGAAAAAAACCCCTCAGCAGCAAAGGCGTCCCCTTGAAGCCGAAACTGGCTCTGATACCAAATGTAGGTTTTAAACCTGTATAGAAATTAACTGCAAACGAATCTTAAAAACATAAAATAAACAATAGCGAGAGCATAAAACATAAAACATATATATACAGAGATTTTCCCCTGGATCCCAAATCGGGACGACCAGCTTGATTTTTCATTATATTCCTTTTAGTGTTACAACACATATATATACATGCCGAAGCATACATAAACCCCAATCTATTAACCCTGGATTAGAACATAACCGTAGTTCCCTTGACCGGATCTACAAAATACCAGGGGCCGAAAACCATCATGCCCCAAAACCATGTGCAAACCCATGCACAAAACCATGGGCGGGTCTGCCCATCGGAAAATAATGACCAAAACATTTTTTCAGGGCGCTGCCTCGAACCCAACAGGGGGGGCTATTGCCCCCCCTGTGACCCCCCCGTACGTTGTGCCCAGCGCAATGTACAGGGGGGGCTATCGCCCCCCCTGTTACCCCCTCGCGCGTGACTAGTCATGGAAAGAATATTACACAAACCCAACAAGAAGGATGCATTTATAGGAGAGGAGGAGGTAGTTTGGGATCCCTCATAAGGTGGAAGGGAGACCTTATCCTTTGGGGAGTTGCTCAAATGTAGGAAACAAGAAGCCAAAGGAAGGAATTTGAAATAATTCAATCCAACAAACCATGATGACTCTGCTGACGAAGTGGTTGGCCATGGAAATTTCATTTCTATTTTATAAAACTTTCCAAAAATAGCTCGCCGCGGGCAGTCCACTGAGATAGAACGTCAATGGGTGCGAGGCCCAATGCTAATTCCTCTATGGGTGTGAGGCCATAACTGTCTACCAGCGCCAACCCAAAATCATATGTTTTTGAGAGTCTGCTCCAGGAATAGTCAACAGAGGAAATGTTCTTCACATGCCAAGGGATGCAATGACACTTTTTTCAAGGTATGACAATACACAGAAGTCACTGAAATGGTCCTCCAATATTCGGGATGGGTATTGCAGGGACGGTGACAAAATACTGTGTAACACAAGTTTTCCCTGCCCTTCCCTTTTTATTTTCAAAATTTTAGAAATAGTATTATATTTTATAGACAATTTTCTTGGATGATCTTCACCTCCTCCACCACCAAGCTTGATTATGAAAATGTTTCATTTCGATGTTGAGTGTGTTATGAAACAAGGCATGTAATTAAAAACCACCCCAACCATTTGCAGATAGAGCCCAGAAAAATAACCAGAGGCCCAAATAGTGGGAGGGAGCTTAGAGTAAACTTTATACGATACACAAAGAAGAAGAAACTCAGGGTAAGAAATAAGAAAAATACAACCTAGAAGTTCTTGTCAAAGAAGATTCATTGAAGGGAAAAAAAATCAGTTAAGAAGAAGAGCATATCAATGAATACGCTCTGGATTCAATGAAAAGAGAAGCCCATATGCAACAAACCCTTGTGAAAGCTAGATCCCCTTCCGAATTCTCAAGGAATAAAGCTGGAAAAACAACTTCTTGTGTATATGGAAGATGAGGAAGAATCTAAAGACAACAATTCTCTCTCATCTAAGGGTGACCCATCGTATTAAACATAAAAAATGGTTGGACCCATACTGTCCTTCCTTTCCGCATTTCCAACACACCTTTACAAACTTTCTAGGATATTTAGATCTCCCTCTAGATTTAGATCTCCCACTCGAAACCTTATTCTTGTTTCTGTTTTGGGACCTTCCTCGTATAGATCAGGCATCTCCATTATGACCCTCCATATTTCTCCATCTTATTTCCTTCGATAGCAAGGCTGAGACAATGTCATCAAAATTCAAGGTAGTTGTATTGCTACCTATTGCAATAACCAGATTGTCCCATGAATCTGGTAGAGAACACAACAAAATGATGCACTTATCTTCATCTGAGATTTTAATATCAACAGATGACAACTGACTTACCACAGTATTGAAGGCATTCAAATGCTCTGTCACCGAGTCTCCATCCTTCATCCTCAGGTTATACAACTTTTTCCGCAGGAACAATTTATTCACCAGAGACTTAAATTGGTATAAAGTCCCAAGTTTGTCCCACAAGGTCTTTGCCGTAGCTTCCCCAAGTACATTCAACAATACTGAATTTGAGACACACAACTGTATGTGCTCTTTGCCTTCCGATCCAGCTTCTTCTAGTCTTCATCTGACATTGTCGTTGGTTTAGTACCCGGATCTACCATGATCCACTGATCTTTATCCACCAGCAGATTCTCCATCTTGGGCTTCCACAACTCAAAACTCTGACCATTAAATTTCTCAATCTCTATCTTCTCGTAGCTCGCCATCTTCTTTCACTGCAAGAATCGATCTTGCAGATCTCCCATTGAATAGGGTCTACCTCAGACCCGAGAAAAAAACCCCTCAGTAGCAAAGGCGTCCCCTTGAAGCCGAAACTGGCTCTGATACCAAATGTAGGTTTTAACCCTGTACAGAAATTAACTGCAAACGAATCTTAAAAACATAAAATAAACAATAGCGAGAGCATAAAACATAAAACACACATATATATATATATATATATATATATATATATATATATATATATATATATATATATATATATATATATATATACGTAGATTTTCCCCTGGGATCCCAAATCGGACGACTAGCTTGATTTTTCATTATATTCCTTTTAGTGTTACAACACATATATATACATGTCGAAGCATACATAAAACCCAATCCATTAACCTTGGATTAGAACATAACCGTAGTTCCCTTGACCGGATCTACAAAATACCAGGGGCCTAAAACCATCATGCCCTAAAACCATGTGCAAACCCATGCACAAAACCATGGGCTGGTCCGCCCACCGGAAAATAAGGACCATCATTAAATTTACCCTATAATGATGGGTAAATTTAATTAAGAAAATTCTGAGGGTCATTGTATGGTGGGTTTACTCAAAGATTTATCCATAGGAAAATGAGAGAGTGTAAAAGCCTCTCGTTAATGTTTTAACATATATAGTGTTAATTTTGTTTAAAGTGCATGGGGTTTTGACCAATGAAAGAATAAATAAATGAAGGAAAAAAATGATTATATCTTCTTTGGTATAGAAAAGGGAGGTGTGACAAATGGTATCAAAGCCCAAGTTATAAAAACTGGGCTGTTGTTATTGTGCTCACTATTGCTGAGTGTTTTTTTTTAATGAGTATGGAGGAAAATTTTCTTTTTAAAATATTGCTGATCTGTGTTATGAGTGTGCATGTGGTGCTGAAATGGCTGAAGGTGAAGAAATTTATGTGGATCTGAGAGATGAGTTTGGTACACCAGATCCCAACGCTCCGATGATGGCAATGTTGCACAGGTTGCAACGAGAATTGGCTGAACTAAGAAGCCAGAATGACAGGTTGTCATCAGTCAGTAAGGAGCAGGAAAAGCTCATCAGAGAGCTAGCTTCACGGAACAGCCAAGAAGGCGAAGGTTCCGGAAAGAGGAAGATGCTGAAGCCTGGTTGCTGAATATGATTAAATATTTTCAGGTCTATGAATATGAAAGCACTCTGAAGGCCAGATTAGATGTTTATCAACTACAAGGTAAAGCTACCTTGTGGTGGGAGGAGACGAAAATGGTTCATACTATTGACGAAAAGACAGTTACTTGGGAGGATTTCCAGGTTAAGTTCAAAAATCGCTACTTAAATGAACGTTACTATGATGATAAAGCCAAGGAATTTCATGAACTTAGACTGGGGCAGCTCACTATTGATAAATTTGTTACAAAATTTACAAACCTGTTGAGATATGTGCCTTACATAAGGGAAGAAAAGGCAAAGGTGCAAAGGTTTATGAATTGTTTGCCTACTGTGTACAAGGAGAAGATTGAGTTTGACAACCCAAAAACAATGGACGAAGCTGTTCGAAAAGCTAGATTATGCTACCAGCAGTTCAGAAGTAAAATAGAAACGGGAAAGATTTGGAACAACAAGAGAGAATTCAAAGGGAAGAAACAGAAACCAGCCTATTTGAAGAACTTTGGCAGGGACCATCAGCGAAAGAAATTTAATAAAGCCAGAGAAAGTCAAACTGCTTAGTCACAGGTTGCTTCAAGACCAATGGATGGAGACAATAAGAAAGAAGGCACTGTCAAAATGAAGGAGCCTTTGAAATGTTGGGGGTGCGGAGAACCCCATCTGTTGAGGGATTGTCCCCATAGAAATATTCAGATGATTATGAGAGATCAGGAAGCAACCACAGTAAATGACATAGCACAAAGCATACCCACTATCAGTGCAGCCTTGGAGAACCGGCAAGCAGAACATCAAGCTACCATGGTTGAAATGGAAGGTAAGATTTTAGACTAAACTGTTACAGTTTTGATTGATTCAGGTGCCTCTTTGAGTTACATTAGTCCAAAAATTGTAGAACAATGTAATCTTAAACCTGAAAATTTTTAGCAGTCATGGTTGGTACAACTGGCCACAGGAACTAAGAGAAAGGTAACACATAAATTACCCAGAACAACCATCAAATTAAATGATTTTCAAACAGAAGTAAGTCTGAATATACTGCCTCTAGGTTCTTATGACTTGCTAATAGGAATGGACTGGCTAGAAAAGAAGAAAGCCTTGATGAACTGCTGGGATAAAACCCTGCATTGTGTGGATGAAGAAGGGAAACCTTTTACTCTCAAAGGAAAACCAAAACCCATTGTAGTGAGACAAATATCAGCACTACAATTAAAATGAACGGCTAGGAAAGGATATCAAGTTTATGCAGTACATGTGGAGGAAGTGGAGAAGAAAACTGGAGAAAATCTGCTAGAAGAGTTACCGGTGGTAAAAGAGTTTAAGGAAGTTTTCCCAGATGAGATTCCTCATCTTCCGTCCAAAAGAGAAATTGATTTTTCTATCGATTTACTGCCAGGAGCAACACCTGTTTCCTGAGCCCCTTATCGAATGAGTCCCCCTGAACTTATGGAACTGAAAATGCAATTGCAAGAGTTTCTAGATAAAGGGTATATCCGACCTAGTGTGTCTCCTTGGGGAGCACCGGTCTTATTTGTGAAAAAGAAAGATGGAACTTTCAGGATGTGCATTGATTATTGCCAACTAAACAAGTTGACCATTAAGAATAGATACCCTTTACCTAGGATTGATGATCTTTTTGATCAAGTGAGAGGAGCTTCAGTTTTTTCGAAGATTGACTTAAGAACTGGTTATCACCAGCTCAGAATCAAGGAAGAAGACATCAGCAAAACAACTTTCCGAACCAGGTATGGACACTACGAATTTGTAGTCTTACCTTTCGGTTTGACAAATGCTCCTGCCACATTTATGTGTCTGATGAACAGTGTGTTGAATAAGTACTTGGATAAATTTTTTCTTGTGTTCATAGATGATATTTTAGTCTACTCCAGAAATGAGGATGAGCATAAAGAACACTTGAGAATAGTGTTACAGACTCTAAAAGAAAACCAGTTATATGCCAAGTTCAGCAAATGTGAATTTTATAAAGATAAAATTCAATATCTGGGTCATATTATTTCTAAAAAAGGCCTTCCGGTTGACCCTGAAAAGATAAAAGCCATTAAAGAATGGCTAGTCCCAACTGATGTTTCAACAGTAAGGTCATTCATGGGGACTGCAGGCTATTATCGCAGATTTTTGGAGAGATTTTCTACTATAGCACATCCCATCACTTCATTGCAAAGAAGGGTGTCAAGTTCGTGTGGACTGAAAAATGTCAAATCAGTTTCGAGAAATTAAAACAAAAACTTACTTCAGCCCCTATACTAAAGATTGCAGATCCTGATAAAGAATTTGTTGTATGTACAGATGCTTGCAGAGAGGGGTTGGGAGGAGTCTTGTTGCAGGAAAACTCAGTTATTGCCTATGAATCTTGGAAACTGAAAATACATGAACAGAATTATAGTGCCTATGATTTGGAATTAGCAGCTGTTATCCATGCTTTGAAAATGTGGCGGCACTGTCTTCTTGGGAAAAATTTTACATTGATGACTGATCATATTAGTCTTAAATATTTCTTTTCTCAAACTGATCTGAATGCAAGACAAGCCAGATGGTTGTCCTTTTTAAGTGAATTTGATATGGACATAAAACATATCAAAGGAAAAGAAAATAAAATTGCTGATGCATTAAGCAGGAATGCTTGTCAGAATATAAATAGCATGGGAAGTAGTGCCCAGATCGAAGTAGAAGAATTGGTGAGAAAAGCAATCAATCAAGATCCCAACTATGAAACACTCTTGGTCAAATTACAGAAAAAGGAGAAAACCGATTTCACACAAAACCAAGAAGGGCTGATCTGTTATAAAAAAAGGTTGTATATTCCCAATGTAGAGTCCTTGAAAAGGGAAATTCTGGATGAGTATCACAAACAGCCATATGCAGGACATCCCGGATATCAGAAAATGTTAACAACCCTGAAAAAGAAATTGTTCTGGCGAGGAATGAAAAGAGATGTAGCAGAATATTTAAGCAGATGCATGGAATGTCAACTAGTCAAAGTTGAACATCAGCATCGTGCTGGTCTTTTAAACCCTTTACCGATTGCAGAATGGAAATGGGACACAGTTTCCAAGGATTTTATAACAGGATTACCCAAAACCAAATACCAACATGATTCAGTCATGGTGGTAGTAGACACCTTAACTAAGGCTGCCCACTTTATACCTGTTAAGTCTACTTTTGGGACAGCCCAGGTATCAGAAGTGTTTCTAAAAGAAATAGTAAGGTTACATGGGGTTCCAAAAGTTATTGTTTCAGACCGGGATGCTAAGTTTACCGCAGCCTTTTGGAAAGGACTATTCGGAGGGATGGGTACTAAACTGAATTTTAGTACTGCTTACCACCCTTAGACCGATGGCCAAACAGAGAGAACTAATCAGATTTTGGAGGATATGCTGAGAATGTATGTAATGGATAGGCCTTCAAAATGGGAAGACTACTTGCATTTAGCTGAATTTGCCTATAATAACAGCTATCAATCCTCCATAAAAATGAGTCTGTTTGAGGCACTCTATGGTAGAAAATGTCGAACTCCTTTGAGCTGGAGCCAGCCAGAAGATAAACTACAGTTGGGACCAGATGCTTTACAAGAAATGGAAAGAATTTTTAAACAAATACAAAGAAACATCAAGACAGCACAAGATCACCAGAAAAGTTATGCTGATAAGAAACGAGTACACCGAGAATTTAAAGTGGGGGATCATGTGTATTTGCGCATTAAACCCAAAAAGAGCACACTTTATGTTGGAAGTTGTGCAAAACTGGATCCTAGATATTGTGGTCCTTTTGAAGTATTAGAAAGGGTGGGACCAGTGGCTTATAAGCTGGCCTTACCACCCCATGTTAGAGTTCATGATGTATTTCATGTTTCGTTATTAAAAAGATATGTGCATGATGCTTCTCACATAGTTGATTGGAATGTTGTACAGGTGGAACCAGAAGGGGAGTTTCTGCCAGAATCGCTTCAAATATTGGAGCGGGAAGAAATTGAATTGAGAAATAGAACAATATCCAGAGTAAAAGTGCAGTGGAAGCACTTTACTGCTGAAGAAGCTACCTGGGAAAAAGAAGCTAAAATGATGGAAAGATATCCATTTTTTTTTGAAAAATTGAACTCTAGTAGTTGAATAACAACACCGAGGACGGTGTTTATTTTCAGAGGGGGAATATGTAACACCCCCAATTTATGTGTTTGAATTTCAAAGCTAGACATTTGAACTTTAATCCTAAGGGGAGTGGACCCCAAAGGATAAGTATTTTGTGAATGTAATTACATATTTAATTTGCGGAAATGAATAAATGATTGTGTACAGATGGACCAAAATGAGATGTTGAGATCACTTGCCATATTCATGAGGATGGATAAGGCAACAGATTCCCCACAATCTTTCAAAAATCCTTGAAAGAAATTATTTCTAATTTAGATTTTTAGTAAGAATGTAAATTTCCCCAATGATGAGGAAAGTAGTCAGGAAGAGGAAAAAAGCTGGAAAAGCTGAGGAAAAGCTGAGGAAAAGCAAAAAAACAGCTTAAAAGAGTCCCCAAAATGGGAAGCCTAGGCAAACAGGAAGAAAAACATCCTGCTATTCTAGACGCAGAATTAGAAACATGCTTGGGGAAATCATAGCTTAAATAAGCTGCTCCTAAACAGACCAGGGGTTGATCCGTTCTAGGAGGTGATCTCTGCTCAGGGGTGAGTTCTGGGAGACAGAGAGGACTCTAAGGTTGGGAGGTTGGTCTACTGTGTGCATGGTATGTGTTTACCAAAATTAATTATGTTTGTGTTATATGGTATGAATTGGCTACATATAAAAGTTGATTATATAGTATATTTATAAATGCTACATTTAACAGAGTTAATCATAAGGCATTTACCTTCTTAACTCTGTATGGTTGTAGAAAACAAAAATATGTAGAGTAGAATTCAACAGAAATTCTAAACCAAAGGATGGTTTAAATTTGTGAATACATAGTTCTCCACTGATAATTAAATTTTAATTTATTTCTGATCTATTAGTATGCATTCATAAGCATAAAATGGTACTGCAAGAAGAATTCCTCTAATATCTTTCAAACCATTGTTAAGTTAGATCTGGAGATCTGTAAGTATGCAAATTAGGATAGAAAGGGCATCAAATTTAGTGTTAACCTACTTTTGATTGATAAAATAAATTCTATTATATACATACATTGGAGAAAATAGAGTAAGACGTTCTATCTTGTGCATTGAAATAACAGTGTATGTCCTAGTACCTGGAGTGCAATTGATTTGTGAGACAGAAACTATACTCTAACAAATTTCATAAGTTCATTCAACAGTTCTGGGAAAAGAGACCAGTTAGTTGACAGAACCCCTTTCCGATACAATCGATAGAAAGGAACTGAAAAGTATTATAGTGAAATTGTATAGTAGTTACTATGAGATTTGGGAATCTAAAACGAGACTTCCTGTTCCATATCCAACACTAGAAAAAAAAATCACCTTCAAGCCGGCTATTATTAATAAAAAGAAGTCTGCTGAAGAATGTTACAATTTCGTAAACTAGCTCCTACACGACCCACAGGATACCAACATATTCTACCGACAAATGAGTATGTATATATATATTACATCGACATTCAGGAAAATAGAACTGTGCTGAACTGACAAGTATTGAATACAATACAGCAGTCAGTAAGTGACAAATATGCATAAATAATATAAAACCATTAAAACTATCCCCTATCGAAAAACGTACAGTCATATTTCAACGTTAAATACCATCCCAATCGAAATAGAAAATAACCATCATGGTAGGGCGCAAAGCATAACTGAGTAATAGGCAGAGTTATATGAGTTCACTATCGATTATTCATGGTTTCAAATTCGTATTAACAAACTGTATAAAAATAAAACCCCGCAAAATCATTACAGACAAGGCGTCTCCAATACTAAGGACGTTTTAAGGGAGGATTCATCGATAGTTACTCTGCCAGTCCATACGACATATTAAGAAATGTCATAATTATAAACATCGATCTTTCAGATACCCTAGTTTGGAAATGTAGCCACGTTTTAAGAATGTCCTTATACAAATTAGAGGGTCATAGCCGTAATAGAGAACAGAATGAAAACTTATATAACTTCTACGATTACGCAGATCACAACGGAGGTGCACTGGAACACGTAGCAAGAAACCCCGAGTAAACGATTTGGGGGAACTGAGTATAACCTGTATAAAGAGACGAGGAACAGAACATTAAGTCGACCGAATTTTCCGAACATGCAGGAGACCAGCTGAGAACAAAAGGGCGTTCGAATGAAAGCTATAATACCTGTAACAAACATTACGATGAATATTAGTGGAAAGATATAGGGTAATAACAATTCTCTCACACATACGAGAAAAAACGAAGTTTAACGAAGGTGGGAATCGTATACCCGAGTAATAATATGGAATCAATTCCTGAAACAAAACGTAGTGGAACGATTAATCATTTCGTCGTGAAGAGATTTCTATTAAGGTTTACCAGGGTTAGGGTAATAATTCAAACCTGGACAACGATTCTGGACTTCTCCTTGCCAGAATACACACCGTTCACGCATAACGCTTATGAATGCCTGCATATCATCAATTGAACATAAGAAAAAAAAAATTGAAATGAAACCCATTCGTTTTCACCAGGGTTCTTAAAGGAAAATAACGATGAACTGGTAAGCAAAATAGATAAGTTGATTTAATAGATCTATTGCGCGTTAGAAAATTTATCGACACTGAAATCTTGACGTAGGGAGGGAAAAATAAGAAGAACGATCATTTCATTACCTATCTCCACGATTGATTCGCTGTGAACTCAGGATGTAACCACAGGTGTCTTACGCAAGCGTGGCCTTCTGCACGGCTGTCATTAGCAAATCCATAAGACATAAAATAACCTATACAGGAAGTAACCTCCACTGGAATTTCTCCGCAAGGAGAAAACGATTCATATGTTAACGCCACTGACCATAGATTCAGAAATAAAACGCTTACCATATGATTGTAGGAATGGATATACACTTCAACTGTAACATTCTCGGCATGCTCCATGGCGGAAGAATGAGAGTCGAACGCGGAGCGACAGGGTCAAATGAAACCAGAAAATGAATAACCGGAGATCATAAACGAACAACAAACCCTAGAGATAGACGTCGAGAACCGTCCACATGTAAGGTGGATTAGGGTTGAGAACGAGCCATGGAGACGCGGGAAATCTCCATCAACAACCAAGACAAGAAGAATCCCGAGAACGATAGAATAGTAATGGTTGATAAGAAATATGGTACCCGCCTGCGTGGTTGAATGGTTAAACCACAATTAAACGCCGAGCGAGTAGGTACAACCTCGCGGACCCGAGAGATGATATAATCATAAGTGACTCCAACATATCAAAAACAAACGTATAGTGAAATACGTTTGTTTTTGATACGTGTAATCCATATGTACCGGGAAAATTTCGTTGAGTACCATGGGAGCTGTAACCAAGAACCGAAAACAAGTCTCACATCTATTTAATGAGAAAGGACTCTGTCCTTAATGACAGACGGCGTATCTCCATGCGAATTTACCAGTGCTCGAGGCATACTACGCATAAATTCAAACATGAAGTGTCGTGTGAGTGTTAGTCGCGGTAATATGGACATTAGATTTAATTTGTTATACCCATGTAATAGGAAGTATTAACATTTCCAAAATTTTATCCCTAACGTAAGCATTAAGGTGTATACAAGGTTATATATATCTATACGGTGTGGAAACATAAAAGCTATCACCATGGTGGTACGTAGAGGTGTGAGAACATATATATGGAGTTTCATAAATGATATATATATATATATATATATATATATATATATATATATATATATAAAAGGTGGTATAATGTTATATATATATATGGTGAATGAGTTATATAAAGAGAACCATATAATGATGGGTAAATTTAATTAAGAAAATTCTGAGGGTCATTGTATGGTGGGTTTACTCAAAGATTTATCCATAGGAAAATGAGAGAGTGTAAAAGCCTCTCGTTAATGTTTTAACATATATAGTGTTAATTTTGTTTAAAGTGCATGGGGTTTTGACCAATGAAAGAATAAATAAATGAAGGAATTTTTTTTTTTATATCTTCTTTGGTATAGAAAAGGGAGGTGTGACAGAAAATCTCCAACTAGCCGTTTGTAAAATAATGGCTAGTTTGACTAAACTTAGGAAATGAAGTCAAAAAATATATAATAATGATTTCTTTTTATTTTTAATAGGAATAAATTAAAGGCTTAATGTTTATAATTTGGATCTTATTTATTTTTATTTAAAAAAATAAAAAATTAACCAATATATTCTTGAAGATAAACCCTAAACCCTAAAACATTCATTTTTACTTGGAGATAAGGTTGCTAACTTAAGTTCAAGTCATTGATGCACAAAGCATATATGCATTTTAACAAGCCTATGTGAGGTCTATGGTGATGTGATGTGAAGATTGAAGTTTTTTAGAAGGTTGGGGTCATAGAAATCTTGGTCACCAAATTAAAACTTGGTGAACATGGTAGAAAGCATGTCTATGGCATCATTATAGGAGAGTTGGCCCTTATAATCACTCATGATGCAAAGTCCCCAATTGTGGTGACCATAGGCCTCGCTATCTCTAAGGAGCAATAATCCCATATTTAAATGATCCATATTGAGGGAACAAAGATCAACAAGATCTATCGAGGCATTGGACATGTATTCCATTAATGAGAAGTGAGTAGATAAAGCTTAGTTGGATATCAAACTACACAAAATATTTACATTTGTTCAAATGCATAATCATTGTAACAAAAGAAACATCACATCTTCTTTTATAAATAACAATATAAAAGCATACAATAACATGAAATTGCTAATTATCTGAGTAATATTAAAATCTATGACCATGGGGATTTCCCTTTAAAAGCACGTAAAAACATTCAAATTGTATGGGGATTCAAAAGCCTTGTGGATTGGTTCAATGGAAGAGGTTACTTAAGGGTCCTTCATTTAGAATTGTCACAAAGGAAAATGCACCAACTACATGAGCAATATGATTGATGTGCAAGTTCTTCATACATTCAGGGAAAATAATACCATGGGGGATATGTTATCCAAGGAAGTTGTCGCAAAGGAAAATGCACCAACTACATGAGAAATATGATTGATGTGCAAGTTCTTCATACATTCAGGGAAAATAATACCATGGGGGATATGTTATCCAAGGAAGCTCTATTATTAGATGTTGGGTTAGTTCCATCTCAGAAGTGTCTAATGGTAATGTATTGTCTCTTTTTTCCTTTTATTCAAATAGAATTTAGTTAAGTTTCAAGATATGTTTAAGGTCTAACATATATCTAGGATTTATTCTCATGGTAATGTGTTGTTTGTTTTGTCCTTTAATATGTTGGATCCAATTCAATTAAGATTTAGTTCCCATTCAATTAAGATTTAGTTAAGTTTCAAAATATGTTTAAGGTTTAACATAGGATTTATTCTTAGCCTAATTTTTAAATTATAAAGTGAGTTGCTATGTAGCCCAAAAAAAAATGTATTTTTGATTTATTATGAAATATCTAACATAACTGATTGTAAAATAATTAAATAAATTAAATTTAAAATAATAAATAATAAGAGATAATTGAAATTAACAAAAATAAAGAGAAAAAGTATAATATACCTTTGAATTTCTCCACATTCATATAAATTAGTTTTAAATAAATAAATTTGACAAAAGAGTAATATTTTATCTATAAACTTGTATTTACTTTATTGGATAAAAGGAAAATCAGTTTAATAATAATATCTAATTATTAAAGATTGTATAAAATTTATAATTAGATATTATTATTATTTTTTTTAAAAGTTTGGTAGTACCTTTCAATTTTTCACTTTTCTTCACTTTTTTTTTTATTCCTTTTTCATAACATGTCCAGATATATCATCTCGATGGGGGAAGGGAATTGAAAATGTGATGAGTGCTATAACAGCCTGCCTCATCACCGTTTAACCAAGACCCCACACACTATAATTGGATATTATTATTAAGGAGTTGGGGGTTGTTTACTAACCCAACAAAATAGCTTTGACTCTAGTTTTTTTGTGTGATATTGTAAAAACAATTTCAAAAAATAAGATAATTGGAGTGTTTGAATAGTTTATTTGATGGTAGAAATAGATTCAGCATCAATAATCATTAGAACATCCAAAATCTTGAAGTTTGACACCCTTAATCAAGATTTTCAAAAAATTCTACCCAAAATTTTCATAATTCATAATCTTGCCAAAATTTCTAGATTATTTTGTGAATTATAAAATTTAATCGAAGTGACCACAAAATCTTCTCGCCAATTTGATATAATATTCAAATTTATAGAATATTCCTATTATATGTCAGAGTCCTTCACATTACGTTGGACATAAGTCAAATATAGTACAAATATAGTATATTGGGAAGTTGGATTTTGTGGTTTAAGCCATCCAGTTTGAAATTTTATTGATGTGTTCTTGAAAACCATGTTGGGACCATTTGCTTTTTCTTTCTTGGCTTTATACTTCGTAGGGGCATATTTTTTATTTCTTGAAGAAATCATTTTGCTTTCTGAAAAAAAAAACCCATATTTTTACTCACCAATAAGTGTGTAAAGATTGGCGCTGCCCAATATTTTGGGATGCAAACTGTTATCTGAGAAATGGAAGAAAAGCCTATTATATAAAAAAATGGTTGAAAAGGGACGAGGATGTGACTAGTCAGGGAGCTGAGAGTTATGATCGTACCTAAAAATATCTGATGGCCATTGCCCAGTGCCCGCCCACGTTTTGTTTTCAACGATGGATGATGCGGATCGATTCTGCGAAAGCTTCCTTAGCCAGCCTTCCGTTCGCTATCGCATTAATGTCAGTTGATATCGGTGAGCAAATAATAAATATGGTACCTCCTAGCAGCTGTAAAGTGTGCGTGCTTTCATTTTCGATAATACTGTGTAGTTGAGTTTGTTTGACAACAGAGTTGTTTCTGGTAGGGGACCATTCCTCACTTCTATGTCCGTATGCTCCTTATGCTTCTTGTCGCAATAATCACAATCTCTTTCGCTTAAATGCACTGCTAAATATCTGACCAAGATTTACAGCATTGCAAGGTACTCGGAATATGCTAATTAACGCGGTTATAGCTGTCCAATTAATAATATTAGTCCGAATGTTAGGGTTCATACCACAATTAGAAATTTCCAGCATCGCGTTTTGGGGAGAGATGATCTGCATTCAATATAGATGAATCTATTCTATTCTACTCACTGACGGCACTGTAATTTGGGCGAGAAATCGATTAAAATATATACATTTCATTTGTGTGTTACCATGGATGAGTCCACAGATGAGCCCTCGATTCTTCGCTATAAAAAACCCAAGCTTTCCAAGAATGTTGTCTCCGAGCGCCGCCGAAGGCAAAAGATGAACAAGCTGCTCTACACGCTGCGGGCTCTGGTGCCCAATATTTCCAAGGCAGGTATTTATAAACAAAATATAACAGATTAGGTTAGGTTAGAATAGCATTTTCAGTTTGGTTTTGGCAGCTGGCTTCATTTGTTAGGGTTTGTGATGAATTAGATGGACAAGGCATCGATTTTAGGCGACGCCATCGATTATGTGAACGACCTCAAACAACAAGTGGAGAGAGCTGAATGCGACGTTCAATCCACCAACGTCTCGTCTCAATCGGCCGAGCCCCCTCTTGAAGAAACCGATTCTCTGGCACTCAGATTAGATGCTGCAAATAGATATGGCTCTGATCGCAAGTATCACGTTCAGGTGCGAGTTGTTTAATGAACTTTTGGAAAAAAAGAATGGTGTTTGTTAATATAATATAATTGTTTGCGGAACTGATGATTGTGTCATGTGATTTATTTTACTAGTTTTACTCTCATTTCTTTATCGTCTAAGTGGTAAGTGGTAGTTGTTTAATGAAATTTTGGAAAAAAAAATTGTGTTTGCTAATATAATATAATTGTTTGCGAAAGTGATGATTGTGTTATGTGATTTATTTTATTAGTTTCAATTCTACTTCTATATTCTTGTGAGCATCGTGTAATGATGTAATGAGTACTAAGTAAACTATTCAAAAATCATAAGAAATTAGTTAGTTTTTTTTTTTCACCAAGAGAAAATCGCTGTTTTGATTAAATATCAAGTGAAAACAGTCCAACAACCATTACATACCCATCTGAAACGGAGAAAACCATTTCCCGATAGGGAAAAGAAATTAGTTAGTTACAACTATCTCATAAACATAAATTCACAAATACATTTTTTTCTGAAAAATTGACTATACAAACCCCTTATGAATCTACGTCCCCTTATGAATCTACGTATATGGTTTAAGATTGGATCTAAACCGATGTACATATTCAATTCACCTCTGCGCACACAAATACACCGTGTTAGATGATTTAGTGAGAACCCAACAGGGCTCATGTAGAGCACTGGATCACAAAAATGTGAATAAATAAGATAGTTGTAGCTGTGGTTTCAACTTTGAAGGTGGAGGCCCGTGTAGTGGGAGAAAGCATTGCAGAGCTCCGGATCCGGTGCAAGAAGGAAAGTGGAATTCTGTTCCATCTTACTAGGGCGTTAGAATCTCTTCCGTTCCGCCTCAAAAACTTCAGCTTCACCACTTTGGATGAATATCTTCTTCTTCTCAACGTTGTGCTGCAGGTATGCAGGTCCATTCTAATTTTACTTTTTTTTTTTTTTTTTCTACCGCCCAGTCCTTAGGGTTTCTTACTTAGGGTTTGATAATTTGGTTTTATTTCTCATTGTTTCTAAGGCCGAGGCCGAGTGTTTTCCTACGACGGATGACTGCGGAGTGAGACAATCAATTGAAGATAGCTTTGGCAAGCAGGGCCTCATTCTTACTTCTGTAAATTCAAACGGGCACGTGTGGCAGGAATTGAAATAAACCCTAGCTGCTGATACTTGGTAATTCACTTGTAAAAAGTGACACTGTTAACATCGCTTAATGGGTGTCATAGTTACAGTTCAGAGGATACAGCTCTTAGCATATCAGTTAAAAGTGGTGCTATGGTCTCCTTGTAAGATCTGAGACTGAATAACTACTATTCTGCACAAATTTTCATATCATTTATTATAGTTATTGTCGTAAAAACTGTCTGGTGGCCTTTGCATTTATTGTATTTGAATTTTCACTGTAATAACACCCAGTAAGGTGAAAATTTAATTGGCATTGAAACTTTTGGAAACATGTAAGCCTCAGATTTGACATCCCGATCTAACCAGCGGTGAAACTTTCGGAAACATTAAAGCCTTAGTTTTCAGAAGTAGGCAACCTTTGAATGAGTCGTATGAAATGTGCGACAGCCTTTTAAATGAGCTTGGATTAAAATAAAAAAATAGTTTTGCTTAAATTTGAATTCAGGTATGAAATACAATGTACAATGTTGAAGTTGGTACGTTTTTTTGGGTCATTGAGATACATAAAAAAAAAAGTTTAATGGGTAAGAGCATGTGTTTTCTTCTAAGAGGTTATAGGTAACCAGAGGGATAAAGTATTTATGCTTTACTAGACTTAGCAGGTGAGTCTCTTGTCCCACAAACAAAAAAGTCTCATACACCAATTTGGTGTGTGGATTGGAAATGACCTTAAAATTAGATTATTATTATTATTATCATACACCAATTTGGTGTGTGGGTTGGCGATGACCTTAAAATTAGATTCTTATTCTTATTATTATTATTATATTTCTTTGTGGCTTTAAATAAATAAATATTTATAAATTTTTTATCAAATATTTAATAATTGTACATAGTAAATGTAAGAGTAGATATTCCTTTACATTGAGTTTTATTTGTTGATTTTAATAATTATTGTGAATTATTCAAATTGAAGTAGATATTAAATAGATAGCAACTTTTTTGTTTTGTTTTGTTAAGTTTACCAGTGCTTTTCCATTTTTCTATTAATAAAAAAATAAGCAGGTTTACATATCAATACTTGCTCGAAGGAAACCATGTCTGTTGGTCATATTAACCAGTTAAAAGCCATCTAGTATTGCAATTATTTTTTACTCCTATAGTCTGTAGACTCCATATTAGTATATCTACCAACCTTTGACAACATCTTGAAAATATAAATGCTATCTGCTAAAAGCATGAAACATAAAAAAAGACATCATAAAAGAGAATAGTTAATCAATTTTGTTATTGTTCTAATTAAAATTTGAGATTAATGTAAAATATACATGATTTTCTATTGTTAAAATATTTGATATTATGTGTTTATAGTGTATATTTATAAATTTAATTATAAATATTAATGAATTTATAACTTAAATATTGAATTTATATTTTTTTGAAAAATGTTAAAGATAAAATAAATTTATATTTTTTTTTAGCAAAAAGGTTAAAGATAAAATAAAGTTTTGAACGATGGAAATTATTATCTATTAGTATTGATATTGATATTAGTATAATATTAATTTTTGAATGGTGTGAATGTGTATAGGCATAATAAGTATGTCTATATATATATTGTGTTTTTGTTTAATTTTGTATTAAAAAAAAGTTTGCAGAGGTTTGATTCATCTCAAATTAAAATGAATTTATATTGGTTAATTAACTTAATTAAAATTTTGTATATTTGTTAATTATATGTTGTGAAATAATTATTTTTTAAATGTAATATGCATATGATGATTTTTTTTTAAAAGTAGTTTTATCAATAAAAAATAAATTACAACATAATAAATTGAATTAAATCTATTTATTATTTTCTATTATTTATTTTGTTTAATTCAACATATATTATGTTTTATTGTTATTATCATTATTATTATTTTGATATAATGTTATATTTCACTGCTCAGTTGCTCTAGTCCACATTGTTAAACTCTCTTTAGTGTTGAGAGACTACGAGTTTAACTCTCTAGACACTTTCTAGGTCAAGTTTAGTCTGCATCATTAAAGTATCTCTAATGTTGAGAGGCCATGAGTTTAACTCTCTAAACATTCTCTAGGTCAAGTTCAGTGGTTGAGTGATCCTTTGGCAAAGCTCTTCATTTCATTTCACAAAGATTGAAATTCATATATCAATATAAGATTGAAAAATAAAATGGTTTTGGAGATTTTTTCTTAAATATTTTTAGAATAAAAATTAAATATGAGAAATTGAAATAATAATAAGTAAAAAATTTAAATACTAAACACTAAAATAAAAATTGTATTGTATTTATTTGTTTCAATTCATAAAATTATCTATATTACAATGAGTATTCATTTAAAAAAATACATTTTTATTTTATAAGAATCTACATCATAATTTGACTTATTTAATTCTCCTCCACAACTTGATGAGTGAAAGTCATTTAAACTGTGGAGGCAAAGTGGACACCAAATGACACTCTTCATAGTGCACTTGCAACTTGATATGTTTGGTCACTGGGAGAGGTTAGAGGTGATGGCTCTAAGTGTGTGGGAGTTTGAAGAAAAAGTGTGATGGCTAGTCTAAAGATGTGAAGGGAGTGAAACTTATAATTTATATAGTTGCTTATTGTATTCGACCAACATAGATGTTATGAAAAATTGTTGGCTTTTGTAAACATATTATTCTTGGAAACATAAAACTTATGAATTTGATATATCAATGTCAATTGGGGATGGAGATAATGATACATGGAAGGGTAGTAGTTTTTAGTTGAAAGTTGGTCAACATGAAATAACTACAATATTTTTCTATATATATCTATTTAATCTTAATAGAAAATACTTAATTTTACCAAAATAAATTAAAATTAAAATCATTATTTTAAAAATGTTAATATAAATTTTATTTGCACATTTCTACAAAAACATAAATTTTATCTTTAAAACAATCATAATACATTTACATCTATTTAATTTTTTTAAATTTCTTTAAACCATTCACAAATTTTCTTTTCGCTACATCCTTCTTTTAATTTGATTTTTTTTTTTAGACAGAAACGGATAAATTTTATTAGAGGGCGCCAAGAAAGTGGCGTTGTGCTATTACAATGCTGCTCTGGCTGAGAGCGCTGAGCCAAGTAATCCTCCTTAGGCAAAAAACATTATAGCAGAGATTACCAATACCCCAGTGCAGATTTCGAAACTCTGGGCTGTCGTGGTCAGATGGAACGGTGGAGATGGCATCGAAATTGAGATTGCCGACAGATCCGCTTTTGAGCGAGGGCTGATTAGGTTCGGTGGCTTGAAATCCCTCCGGATCAATGAGCAGGTTCTTCGTTTGGCTGTGCAGGGTATCATAATAGAGTCCCTTCTCTCTAAAACCTTTGGGTGCGATACGGAAAGAGTAAAGAGCGTTTTTGCTCCAGCCCAAATTGCAGAAGATGATCACACCGCCTCCTCGCATCCAGAAACTTACAGCAGATAAAACAGAAAGATAACAAAGAGCGCGGAGATAGGAGTAAGGAACAGACTGCTTCCTTAGGGGATGAACCAAGATTGATTTCAGATAATCAAAAAGGATGTAGCGGTTCAGATAGAAGGGAAGATGAATGGGAATAGAGATCAGAGGAGTTTCCAGCTTGGCCCAGAGAACAGGGGACTTAAGGGATATTGCAGAGGGTGTCAACATAATTAACAGAGAGGGATCTTTTACTCCGCTGAACGCCAAGATTGGCTTCCTTATCTGCCTGGGAATTTAAATTTCTGGGGATGTGATAGAAGGAGATTTTGTGGAATTTAGGCAGAATGAGTCTAATTTTCCTGAGGATAGCTTCTAATTGGAGCTGAGAAGGGTTCTTGTTGGTGTTCAGCGCCTGGATAATGATCCTGGAGTCCCCGAAAACTGAGATTGAGAGATAGTTACCTTTGAGAGCTTGAAGAAGACCCTGCCACAGAGCAAGAGCCTCTGCTCTGTTATTTGATTCCCTGCCCAGACCCCAAGCATACCTGATCACATCAGAACCATTAGGGTCCAAGAGAACCCCACCTCCTCCTGCGATACCAGGGTTGCCTTTGGAGGCCCCGTCAAAAAATAGACAATGATCATTCAGTGCCGACCTCCATTTGATGAACTCTTGCTCCTCAAGTCTGATTTCCCAGTTGGAGTGGACCTTTGCAGAAATGGTGGAACAGTTCTTATGGTTAGGGACAAATCCATTCAACCAGAGGTCTTCCTCTCTGTTCAGAGCTTTTCCTGGCTTATTGGCAGAATTAGCTTCAAGAGTTTCACCCAGAAGAGCTTTGACTTTGGAGATGACTCTGGACGAGTTGCAGCGTTCGTTTCTGAATAATCTGTTGTTTCTCTCCAGCCACAACTTCCAGCAGACTATCTTGGGGATCCACTGCCAGCAATTTTTGATAAGTAGATTTTTGGAAGGTCCAAATGGGGATAATTTGCTCCAGGTTTGGAAAAGATTCAGGATGTTCCTAGGGAGCTTGATTTTATCTGAGTTAAGCATAAGGACCCCCTTCCAGACTTCTAGAGCATAGGGGCAGGTTAAGAACAAGTGATCAGCAGTTTCTTCATCCATCATGCAAAGATTGCACCAGGATGGTCCTTCCATACCACGCCTGCGGAGATTATCCTGAGTGAGAATACTGTTGTGAGCTAGCGTCCAACAGAAGAAATCGATTTTGGGAAGAAAGGGGGAATCCCAAATAAATTTCCATTGAGCAGGATTTGGAGGAACATTCGGGATGGTCATAATACTTTTATAGCCTTCGGAAGCAGTATACGAACCTGAGACAGAACCCCAGCCTCGTTTGTCCTTTGCTGAAGCTTTTAAGGGAGCTTTCCCTTGGAGATTATCCAATAGAACAGAGGCTTCACCTTCCAGCCACTGAGGGACCTCCCCCAAATACCAGCTTTCCCATAGACCATCCTCCGTCCAAGTGGAGATGTCCCAGAGGGTGAATAAATTGTGAGCCTGGAGCCAGTCTTTGATATTGGTGAGTTCTTCCATCTGATTCAAAGGTTGATCTCCCAGAATAGGATCATCCCAGATTCTAATTTTTTGCCCATTACCTGGAATCCAATACAGCTTATGGCTGAAGTGATCCAGAGCTTTGAAGCATAGTTTAAACACAGGAGAACCTTTGGTGGTTCTAGGAAGCTGATCCAAGCATCTGAGGCGCTTCCCATGAAAATATTTTCTCCACAGGACCTTCTTGCTCCAACTTAATTTTCCAGAGACAATGTCCCAGAGCAGCTTGGTTCCCAAAGCCAGATTTTGAGCAGCCAGATCTCGAATTTGAAGACCTCCTTCCTTAAATGGCTTTTTAATAGTATCCCATTTAACAAGATGCAACCTTCTTTCGTTGTTTTTCCCCCCCTCCCACAGAAATCGCCTTAGGAGAGCTTCCATTCTGTTGATGAAGGTTTTTGGGGCAAGGAGGATAGAGTGCTGATATACCGGAAGACTGGAGAGAACCGCTTTCATCAGAATGATCTTTCCAGCGTTATTCAGCCAAGAAGCACCCCAGGCGTGGATTCTGCTTTTGATCTTGTCCAGCAAAGGCACCCAATGGGCAACTTTAGGAGTGGTCTTGAAGATTGGAACCCCCAGATATTTAAAGGAGTCCCAGGCCCAGGACCCTTCCATACCAAGAATCCTAGCAATATCTGATAAGTCCTTAACCGAGCAGTTCCAGCTAAAGATTGTGCTTTTTAGAAAGTTGATCTTGCTGCCCGAGACCTCTCTATAAATGTCCAGCTCCTCCTTGAAGGATTTAGCAGAGTTTATGCTTGCCCCACCGAGCAATAATGTGTCGTCAGCAAATTGGGCATGATTTATATCTTTGACATGATGAACCATGCGAAGGCCAGGGAGGATTTGAGTCTGCTGTTTGTGGTCCAGTTGAAAGCTGAGAATTGAAGCTTGAATGGCATAGAGGAGCGGGGACAAAGGACAGCCTTGTCTTAGGCCCCTAGAGGCTTGGAAAAAATCTGAAGGTCGCCCATTAACCAAAGGCGCTATCCAAGGAGCAGCAATGCAGGCTTTTATCCAGTTAATGATGGCTGAAGAGAAACCCATTTTCTTCATAACCAAAAACAGGAAATCATGCTTTACCCTATCAAAGGCATTTGCCAAGTCAAGCTTAATCACCATACCTTTCTCCTTTCGGTGATAGCTTGAGTGAACTGCTTCTTGCACCAGCACAATGTTATCAAGAATCTTTCTCCCTTTGATGAAGCCTCCTTGGTTTTCAGGGATAATGGCCGGTAAAATTTTCTTGAGGCGATTGGCTATAATTTTAGTGATCAGCTTGTAACTAGAGTTACACAACGAGATTGGTCTGAATCTGCTGAAATCAGCTGCACCTTTCTCTTTCGGAATCAAGGCCAGAAAAGCTGAGTTGATGCCGCCTCCTATCTTAACACAAGATTGAGATTTCCTGACCATTCTCAAGAGGTCATTTTTGATTATGGCCCAACAGGAGAGATAAAATCTAATAGGGAACCCATCCGGGCCCGGAGCTTTGTCCGGTTCCATATTGTCCAGAGTATTTTTAAGCTCATTCATGCTGATTGGAGCAGTCAGCATAGAATTATCAGAGTCTTGAACACATTGAGGAATCAAATTAATCGGATAGGCAAGGGGATCCAGAGGTGGATCATCAGGGGCAGAGTAAAGATCTTTGAAATGAGAGTGAGCAGCTCGCTTGATGCCTTCAAATTCCTTAACCACTGCATTTTGGTGGTGAATTTCATTGACTGATTTGAATTGCTTGCGAGCTTCAGCGTGTTTGTGAAAGAAGCTAGTATTTTTGTCTCCGGCTTGTAACCAGAGAGCTCTGGACTTCTGCCTCCAGAGTTCTTCTTCTTCCCTACTTACTTTATGGAATTCTTTTTGCAGGTCAACTTCCCTCTGAAGAAGATCTTGGGAAACAACTCAGTTTTCCATAGATAGTTGGTGGGTTGCAAGACTATCCAAGGCCATCTTTCTTTTGGAGGAGGGAGTTTTCAGCGTTCTGGCCCATTCCTTAAGCCTTCTTTTGAGCCCCCTCATTTTTTCTTCCCACACATAGAAGGGGGAGCCATTAACAGGTCTGTTCCAGGCATCTGAAACCATCTCTCGGAACCCCTCATGTTGAAGCCATAATGAGCTGAATCTGAAGGGGATAGGGCCAAGATTTTCATCCGTGGAAAGCTCGAGAATGATGGGTTTATGATCAGAGGTGTTGTTTGGCAGAATTTTGGACGAGGCCATTAGACCGCAAGTAAGGAAAGAGGATTGGACCAGAAATCTGTCCAATCGAGCAGCAATATGATTTGGGCCCACTCTTTTGTTAGACCAGGTGAATTTCCCGGAATTGGGCTTGATATCCTCCAATTCCCAACCCAACATGAGGTCCTCAACCCATTCTCTCGCTGGATCCCTGACCGGGGAGCCTCCCTTTTTCTCATTTGCGGCAAGAGTAACATTCATGTCACTAGCTATGATAATGTTTTCAGGATTGTGCAGCGAAAGATAGGACATAATCGAGTCCCAACAGAATTTTTTCTCAGAAGGAAGAACAGGAGCATATATATTGAACATACTTACTTGTTGTCTGGAGTCTTTATGAAGGAGTTTCGTGAGCAGCCAATGGGAGGAGCTTTCTTTTTGAATAAGATCATAGATAGAGCTATCCCAGAAGGTAGCTATTCCACCGGAGGCGCCTCTTGCACTGACAGCGCATCCAATGCCTTTGCGCCAGAAGGAATTGCTAGCATGGAGGAGGAGAGATTCCTCCAACTTTGTCTCCTGGATGAGAAGGACTTCAGGCGAATAATTTCTTACTATATCTTTCAGGGCATCTTCTTTTAGCTTGTTGCCTAATCCTCTGCAATTCCAGGAGACGTACTTCATTATTTATTGGGATGGGAGTTTGTGGCTCCTTTTAGAGCCGAGCCGTGCTTGCGCCCTGATCTAGTATTCATCATTCCCTTGAGAGTTTTTTGAGAGCCTTGGAGAACATCCAAATAGGTTTTCTCCTCACGCTGTTTCTTCTTGGACTTTCGACCCCTGGCTGATTTGATTGGGGTAACTTGTGAGCTGTCTGATTCATAGGTTCTTCCTTCTGAGTCTTCATCGGATTCGGAGGCCAGATTGATCTGTTCTTCCTTATCTATATTTCTTTCATTGCCTCCTGATGCTGGGGGGGAGATTATGTCAGTACCAGTTTCTTTTGCTTCCTTCATCAAGTCTTCCGGTTCTTCTTGAGCCCCGGTGGTTTCTACGTTCCCACCAGAGGAGGGTCCAACATTTGGGTTTTCATTGGCCTTTGAATTGGACTGAGGTTTTCCTACTGGGCCAGTATTTTTCTTCTCTGTTGTCCTAGGGATAGCCTTGCCCCTTTTGATTTCTTTCCATCCTTCTTCGTCCTCCTTAGTCCCGGCCGGGGATTTGGGGCAATTTCGTTGGAAGTGTCCGTGTTCGTGACACAATCTGCATTTGAAGGGTAGTTGCTCGTAGTCCAGCTTTTGATAGTGATGCCAATCTCCCACTGTAAGTTTAATCGCCTCGGGGAGGCCCGCCTCTAAGTCAACTTCCACACAGATTCTTGCACAGGTATATTGGCCTTTATTGTCTGCTTTGTCAACAAATCTGCCCAGGCCGTTCCCGATCCTTTGCAGTGATTGGTAGCTCCAGCAATGGATCGGAAGGTTTGGGAGCCGAACCCAGACTGGAACTTCCTTGGGGACATCCACTGAGGGATCGAAGTCGGGGGTCCATTTATTGAGATACAGACCCTGATTTCCCATGAAATACGGGCCATTTCTGAAAACCAGATCTCGGTCTTCTTTGGTGGTGAACTCAAAGATGAAGAAACCTCTACCAACCGCATAACAGATCACACTGTTTTTCAGCTGTGGCCTCCAGTTGCGTTGAATCCAATCATCCGTGATTTTTGTAGACGGCCAACGCCCCATAAATTGCCCGACCAGTCCTCTGTCAGCTAGGGCAAGGGCGATTTTAATCGGCTGATCTTCCTGCAGAGCTATCTCAGGAACTTCCTCAAGTTTTTTAATGAATTTTGGGACCTCAGGGGCAGGACGTTTTTTCCCTTTCTGTGTTAGAAGGCGACGGAAAGCTTCTTGAGATGAAATCGGAGGGGTGGGAGAGGTTTCCCCACCCCCGGGTTCACCCATGTTTGCAGCAAAACGAAGCAAGGGACTCAGACCATTCCCACAGCGTCCCTGCTAATCAAACAACCAGAACCAAGGGCCAAAACGCAGAGCTGAAAAACGCTTCACGCCCAACCAAGGAGGCGCAGCGCCGCAAGGAAGAGAGCTGATCACGGGAAGGGGGCGGCAAAGCCCACCAAGACGCCCAGAGGGCCGAGGCCGCCGTCACGCACTCTCTCTGAAAACCTAGCAGAGCGAACAGGAAATCCACTTGCTAAAAATATAGTTACCAAAGCATACAAAGGGAATTAAAACAAAGTTAAGAGGTTCATACAATGATACCAATGAAAAAAATTAACTTGAATACTATAACCATAACACCAAATCATGATCTTCGAACATATTTATTAAGACTTGCAAGAGAATTGATTTTTAATTTGATTTTTATAAATAAATATTTAACTTATTCTTTTAATTTTATTTTTATAAATAAATATTTAACTTATTTAAACTTTTGTTTTCCTTTCCATATAAGTTGATCATAATCATCATGGAGGTGCAAATATTTCAAAACAAAAAACATTAAATATTTGTTTTAATATATATTTTTAAACTTATTTGTTTGAAATTTTAAAATTTCTTGTTAGTTTTCATATTACTTTAAATTCACACCATATACTATAATTAACTTATTTTAAGTAATTATTTGAAATTTTAATTTCTCTTATTAGTTTTCATTGTTGGAATCTGTAATTCTTACTTTTCTTCAGTTGTGACTATTTACGTATAGAGTCTGTTCCTATTCCATAGGTTAGCTAAAACTAAGTTCCTAGTTTAGTGTGAGGTTGAGATATTATCTCAACCAGGGATAATTTTAAGAACCCCCCTAAATTTATATATATAATAAATAGGCGAATCCCCATGATACATAGGAAAAATGGAAGACAATTTTATTAATAATATAATATGTATATATAATTTTTTGGTGAATCTCTCACGAGATTATATTATCTTGTAAAATCATGGCGAATCACTAGTACAAATAGCGAATCACTACTACAAAATGGTGAATCGTTGTCTAGTGGAGTTCGGAGTGTTGGTTCCAATGAAGATATGGTAGTTGAACCAGGAGTAGAAGGAAGAGAAACACCGAGACCAAGCATGGCACATGGTGACTTGTGAGGGAAGTAGTTCTCGTGTAGTTTGGAAAACGCGTTCTTCTAGTTCTGCTAAGCGTAGTGTTGTTGCCCATGCTACTACTAGCACTAATATTGAGGTTGGAGAGGAGTTTGAGGAAGCATGGAAGGTAGCAGTGGTGGAGAATTACAAAGAGTACCCCATGATGGGCTCCATTTTTCCCTTTGGTATCTGTGCCTGCAAGATCTTCTGTCCATTGAACCAACAATTAACCATTCAACCAACAATTAACTTGACTGAGTTGATTAGGTATGAGTCAACTTAGACTAATATTCAAAACTATGCTTTTCACTATCCCATATTTATCACACTAATGCTACACAACATTGTGCATTTGCACCCAACTCTCAATAATTCTTTTCCAAGAAAAATATATAATAAGAAAATTATTTTACTATATTGTTAAGAGGATATTTTCTAAGTTGTTTATATGTTATTTCTATTGTTTTGTGAGCTAGTTGCATAACATATTCCCATGAGCCTATGCCCAGGGTTTCATGGTCAGAAATATGTAAGTTTATACTCATGTGAACCGAATTTTTGCCAAGAATTTGATAGCGTAGACAGTTATTTGATTTGAGAAATGAATATTCCATAGGCAAAACGTTGAGCAATGGAACCTTGAGGCAAAAATCCGCAAAGAATCCTCTAGATTCCCTAGAGGCCCATATTTAACAATTTCAAAACATAGTCAACTTTATATTCAAATTTCATGATTTTTTGCAAGGAACGCGTAGCTAGTTTTGTCATTTGACCAACCAATTTTCAAGCTATCGCCATATTTGGAGGCATATTGATGCTTTTGGCCACTTTGATTATTTTTGTTTTGAAAAAAGGATGGATGTATGTTCCAAGTGTTCGTGATATTTGTATGTTGCAATAGGACAATGAGATTTGAACCTTTGTAGGAAATTCTTGTATGTTGCAATAGGACATTGAGATTTGAACCTTTGCAGGAAATTCATCATTTTAGTCGTTGCACAAAAGTCGAGATGATGCAGTGATGAAAGCGGGCCATGTTGACACTTTGAAAAAAAGTGATTGTGTTTACAGCCATTAGTATCAAAATTTCGAGACGATCGTGATGATGATGATGAATATGACTTGAATCTGAATTTCGAGATGATCGTGATGATGATGTGTATGACTTGAATCTCATCAACAGATTCAAGAACACCATTTATGCCACTTATGTGTGAAAATCCATTTATGCCACTTATGTGTGAAAATCCATTTATGCCACTTTTGTGAGAGATCATTCATTTTTCAAGTTGAAAGAGAACATTTTGTGAATGAGAGTTTTTTTATTGGAGAACGTCTCTTGAGCAAAAGAGAGCAAGAGACATGTCACTCTAGATAAGGGTTTAGAGAGAGACATCATATCACTCTTTAGAGAGACATGTCATTCAAACTATTGATATTACTTTCAACTAGTTGATTGGTATCATGCCATATGCACTCGGAAGTCACACGGGACTAGTTAAACTCAATCTCTCTCATAATACATTTCAAGGTCCAATTTCATAGTCGTTGGGTGAATTCGGTCTTGCACAAAAGTCGAGATGATGCAGTGATGAAAATGGGCCATGTTGACACTTTGATAGAAAGTGGTTGTGTTTACAGCCATTAGTATCATAATTTCATAGAAAGTGGTTGTGTTTACAGCCATTAGTATCAGAATTTCATAGAAAGTGGTTGTGTTTACAACCATTAGCATCAGAATTTCGAGACAATGGTTGTGTTCACAGCCATTAGTATCAGAATTTCATAGAAAGTGGTTGTGTTTACAGCCATTAAAATCAGGATTTCGAGACGATCTCATTGATGATGAGTATGACTTGAATCTGATCAGCGTATTCAAGAAGACCAATTATGCCACATATGTGTGAAAATCCATTTATGCCATTTTTGTGAGAGATCATTCATTTTTCATGTTGAAAGATCACATTTTGTGAATGAGAGTTTTTTAATGGAGAACGTCTCTTGAGCAAGAGACATGTCACTCTAGATAAGAGACATGTCATTCAAACTATTGATAGTACTTACTTTCAACCAGTTGATTGGTATCATGCCATATGCACTCGGAAGCCACACAGGACTAGTTAAACTCAATCTCTCTCATAATACATTTCAAGGTCTAATTTTCATATTCGTTGGGTGAATTCAAAAAATTGTAGGATAGATCTCAAAAACTTAGACATGCTTCACCCTCTGAGCCTTTCTTTCAACAATTTAAGGATCCCGAGAGAAGGGATTTTTGTGATTTTAAATGCTTCACTCTCTGAGCCTTTCTTTCAAGAATTTTAGGGGAAAATGCCCAATCTAAGGATTTTTGTGAATGTTACTTTCAATTCATTTATGGGGAATCCTGGCCTTTGTGGACAACAAATATGCTTTGCCTCTGTGTCCCCCTACTACTACTTTGAAAGAAAGAAATCAATCAGTTCTAAAATGTGATTGTACCAATTGAAGGTGGCAACACCTTTTTATATGTTGTTTACTCTCTGGATTCTTCTGGAGTCTGGTTACCTGACTAAATTTTAAGTTTCCCAAGAGCTTTCTCACTACAATTTGGACCACCAATGATTTTATATGAAGATCTTGTAAAAGCAACTCAAGGATTCAACGAGGCAAACTTGATAAAGAGTTGGGAGTTTTGGATCAGTCTATAAAGGAATTTACACAATGGCACAGATGTCGCGGTCAAGGTTCTCAAGTTGCAAAATGAAGAAACTTACAAGAGTTTCAAAACATAATGCAATGTGGTTAGGAGAATTAGGCACCAAAATCTTATTAGAGTTACAAGTTGCTCAACCCCTCACTTCAAAGCTTTGGTCCTCCAACTAATGTCAAATGGAAGCTTGGAAAATCAATTGTATCCCGTTGGAGAGTAGAGTGCTAAGATAGATGTGTATGCATTGAACTTAAGCCAGAGTACAGATATGCATAGACAACACATATCACAAAATATCTTCATCACTATTGTTTTGTTCAAGTGGTGCATTATGATATAAAGCCCAGCAATATCGAAAAAGTTTTGTTCAAGTGGTGCATTTTGATATAAAGCCCAGCAATATCATTTTCGATAGCAATATGACAACACATTTATCTGATTTTGGCATTGCACAATTAACTTGTCTGTCAAGACTCGATGGACTCAATCACTTCCACACTTTGTCTAAAAGTATTCATTGGCTATGTTGCCCCAGGTTTGGAACTTCACAAAATTGAGCAAAACAGATTATATAAGTATTGCTAAGTTGCCTCAATCAAAATTTGATGACTAGTTGGCCTGAATACAGAATATGGATTTGGCAAAACTGTGTCAACAAAGGGTGATGTTTGTAGAGGGGACGGAACCTACCTAAGAGGGTGACCATGGCTTTTTCCTGATAAAAATGGGGGAAGTGACGGATAGCAACCTGTTGAGGGATGAAAATATTGACGCACTAGAGCAATATGAGATACTCAAAACTGTGTGAATAAACTCGTGGCATTGGGATTGGGATGCACAAGAGAATCACCTGAAGAACGACAAACTATGGTAGAGGTTGCATTTGTATTAGAAATGATAAAAAAACTCTTTGTTGGAGTCACTGGGGTCTACAAATCGCCATCAGATTTATCATTTTACTGGACGTAATACCTTAAAAAATGATGTGACAGATTTTATGTTAACGATAGTCAACAAGGTAAAGACATACAGATCCTTTTAACTATTTCATGTTGTACCAAGTTTATAGCAAGAGACATCACAACATATGTAGAATGAATATAGTTAGTTGAGCTCTTCCTTACATCCATTCCAAACAATACCACCGTTAAGCTTTTCCTATCAACATAGGAATTCATGTTGTAGCTACATATTTATATTTTGGGACATGCCAAAGAGATGTTTCCTATATTTCGGTTTAAACTTGGAAGTAACAAACTATGTTAAACTAAATAATCATTTATTGAATCAAGTTTTATTGTCTAAACTATTTAAAACTAATCGTGTTCTATGGTAAAGTGCAACCCTTTTGGCCTACTAAACTAAAAACTGGGTCCTAAATTTGCACCAACATTCTCAGACCTACTAGTGAAATGAGTGAAGTACAAATGTTTGTGTTGTAAGGTATGCTCAACGACCGGATGTAGTATAAAGGAACAACCATACATTAGTAACATTACACATTAATTGCACCGATCAATAGATTTCACAATGTAGAAAACACCAGAGCACCCAAATTTACCAAAAACTAAGAAAAACTCGATGAGTATATTTATAGAGAGCAAGGTTTCCTTTGAAAGAATGGCAGATTCACAGCCCTGGATCCCTAAATCCCCTGCAATGTATTGACACGCAAACAACTAAACAACAAATTTAGTTGTTTCTCGGCGCAGACAGAGCTTTATCTGTAACTGACTAATACCAGACTAGCACAAACTTAAGCTCACCACCATTGAGGGGGGGTTATCATGCGCTCAGAATCAAGCATTAATGGTACAATTGTCTCTAAGTCATGGAGACCTGTAAAACGTAATGAATTATCGTGCTTTGAATCGAGGGGCATTAATGGCACAATGAGACCTGATATGCCACCTGATGGAGGCACTTGCATGCTCAGAACAAGCGGCATGATGGAGGGCATTAATGGCAATGAGAACTGGTATCCTAGCTAATGGAGGAACTTGCCTGTCTCTGGATTTAATGGCACTGCTAACTGAACATGCAGCATGGAGGGCATTAAAGGCAATGAGAGTTGGTATCTCGCTTGATGGAGACACCCACCCAGTCTCTAAATTTAATGAACATGTGTCGTGGTGTAGGCACCCTACAGTCTGTAGGTTTTTGCGAGGGATCAGTACAACATCACACAATATTTCTATCATCTAACACCAATCAATGGTGCAAAACAGCACACAGTGGAACAGGAGGGGAGATCTCACAAAGAATGCCTTACTGAGTAAATATTTCAATAAATTAAAAACAAAGAAAAAAAAAATTAAAAAATTAAAAATTAAAAAATAAAAAAAATAAAAAAAATCTCCAATACAGCTAATAGACAAGGAGTGACACAACTAAAGCTGGCAGGAGATCAATATTAACCAAGCCACCAAAACTGGTGGTTTTCAAAGCATTTCCTACTTAATACCTCCATATAGTTTAATCATTTTTATGATGTCTAACAACCCAGAAAATATGTTTTTAATGATGTATGACAACAACAGCAAGACTAGTGCCCATCTTAAGAGCATGTCTTCATTTGAATGCTCCTCTCAATAATTCTATAATAACCATCTTATAAAGATATCCTCATATGATTGAACTTCACTTCAAGTAATTTATTATCTATGTTCACTTTTCTTAATTGTTGAAGAACGTGGGATATTTCAAACATGGAATGTACTTTCAAACTATGTTCAGCACAAAACTGGCCTACAAGTTCACATGCTTCATAGAACACAAGTCTTTTGACATCAAAATTTCTCAAGCTAAACACAAATGCAAATCATATCCCTACTAGGTAAAAAACTATAGGCCTTAAGGAAACCCATCTCGGTACAGCCAACTGAGATTATATGCAGATATAAAAAGATTTCAAAGCAAGGAAACCCATCTTGGTACAACCAACTGAGATTATATGCAGATATAAAAAGATTTCAAAGCATAACCAAATAAGTTATAGGCAAAGAGTAAGACAACTGAGCTAGCTAATAAAAACACAAAAAACACTAGAGCATTAAAAGTATTTCCACCTTAGCACCTCCAAGTAGTTGAATCAAGTTTTTGCACAAACATATAACTATCAGACCAACTTTCAGTTTAGATTAAAATTTGCTCATGTAAATGTATAAAAAAATACAAAGAAAAGCAGTCCAAAACTTTTATAATATAACCCAGTCACTGCCCCCCTCCCAATGTCCATCAGGGCTCACTTCAGGAAGAGAGAGGGGAAGGCATCACTTGATCTAAGATTGCATTTTGCATTCCTGAGACAAGGAGCTCGTTTCTTTAATTGATCACAGAAACTCCTTCACGTAGCTGCATCTGCTGCTTTCTGTTTCTTGGGCATTCTATAGCCACCTACAACACAAGCATGATCTCTTTCAAAAGGTTCTAATGTCACCTGCTCAAATGGCTTAAATTGCTCCTTTTGCAACTTCTTAACTTCCTGAGCAAACACTGCCTCCGCTGGCACAATAGAGTCAATGCAATTTGCCTGCATTAAAGAGTGAAAATCAAAAAATGAGGGACAGAAACATGATTTCCAGATTTTCTTTAGAAGTATGAGAAAGGTCTAACATATGTACCTTGATAGATAATACAAAATGGCCACCATTTTTCATAAAATAATGGCCATTTAATGCCACAATGCGTGCCTGTATCCCACCAAACAAGAGTAGAGTAAAAAAAAACATCAAACAAGAAAAATATAAGGGTCTAGCATCTGTTGCTAAGCATTCAGTAACAGAACCCAGCAATACATCCTTTAAAGCCTAAAGAGATCAAATTAGTCTAAAAAAATTGCAATTTGATGAAAAATAGGGCACCTTCATATGAAAGGTCGTATATGCAACTATTAATAGCATAAACATGCATCTCAGGTACAAACTACTTTAGAGATCACCATTTGATTAAAACATAACCACGAAGATCATAAAGGAGGAGAATTAAAGTACAGCACTGCACCATGCAAAAGTAATTTAGTCCTCATCAGTAAAGTCAACCCAGCAAAACTAAAAAAAGTACAGAATAAAATTGAATTATACAAGAGAAAGGCATACTTAAAACATCATGCCACACAAAAGTAAGGCTGAACAGCCATCTTAATAGTTTCCCAACATACATTACATTGTACAATGTAAGCAGTAGACAGAATAGATTCAACCTACAAATAATCAGCTAAAACCTCATGCGTCTGAACCTCGAATGGCATCATCCATAATGTCCTGAAGGGGAATCCGAGTATATCTCATCCTTTGCATGAATACTATTGCTATTAAAAACCAACCAAATAACCACATGACAAGTTTATCTAATCCACTGATAACCATTTTTCTATACACATGCTAGTCTGGTGCAATGTTGAACCATTTTTCTATACACAAGCTAGTCTGGTGCAATGTTGAAGACTACAATCCATATCAGAATTACTACAAATAATCAACTAATACCTCAAGCGTCAGAAACTCGAATGGCATCATCCATAATGTCCTGAAGGGGAATCCGAGCATACCTCATCCTTTGCTTGAACACTATTGCTGTTAAAAATCAACCAAATAACCACATAACAAATCTAATCCACTGATAAGCATTTTTCCATACACAAGATAGTAATGTTGCAATGTTGAAGACAAGATCCATATCAGAATTATTAATCCACATCTAAATATCAGCAAGGACAACTAAAAGCTACTACTGCACAACAATACAAAATAATGCAAATCTCTTGTTAAAAGAAAGAACAAAATAACCATGCACAACAAACTCAATCACAGTCCTAAATATCATAATTTGTTAAAGCACCTGTTGATCATAATGCAATGCATAACATTGTATAATATATATATATATATATATATATATATATATATATATATATATATAAACCAAAAACTTGGAGAGAACTTAAGTATAGCACTGCACCATAGAAAAGTAACACAGTTCTATTAATAAAGGCAGTCTAGCACTTTTTAAGAGAGTAGCACAGAAAAGCAAGTCTTACCCAAAACATAATACTATACAATATAACAGTATAACTGAAACAACACCCCACATAACATAAGAGCTAAAACCCTCAAGCATCAAAAGCTCGAATGGCATCATCCATTAAGTCTTGAAGGGGAATCCATCGACCTTCTAGCTAGTGGATGGTGGGCATAAAACAAGAAGACTGCCACCATATACATACACTCTCTGCAGTCAATCACATATCAAGTTTTTCGGATCTCTCTAAGTAAGAAGTGTGGATAACCTGAAGAAGAGTAATTGAAATGCGTGACAAAGTGTGGACTATTCTGCGGATAAATGAATATGAGGTGTTCTGTTCATATAAGTGAGAACAGTCAAGTCTGGAATATAAGATGGAGTAGACTGAAAGAAAATTTTATGGGTTTAAATGCGGATTACAGGAACCAATGTGAGTAGAATGAATCTATGATTGAATGCAGAATCCAAAATACTTGACAGGGATCAGTGTGGGCTGAAGACAGAGAAAAATGTGGGTAGAATGAATCTGCATTTGAATGTGGAATCCGAATTACTTGACAGGAATCAATGCGGGCTCAAGATAGAGAAATGTGCGAAGCATTACATCATGATTTCATATGAATTAAATACTTAATTTACAGAGGATAATTGTCAGATAGATTTTAGATTAATGCTCATTAAAATAAGGAATCATCCCAATCTATGGAACCTTTACTAAGTATATTTAAAGTAGCAGACATCCAAAAACCTCTTTATGCCTAGGTTTTTTAATCCCTGAATAGATAGATCCAAGACCTACTTGAAACTTCCAGATTCTCACTTAAGTAAAACAAAAATACGAACTGAGAAAACCCAAGCAGGACAATTCTCCACAGAGGAGAATCTGTAGCATTGACTGCTTAGTCTCAATTATTTTTATTTTTACTTAAGTTTAAAAGACCAACATTTGTCTGGCATCTGAGGTGGGCATATCCATCCATCTCTTGGATCTCAATAGGGCATATCATACAGAAGCTACTACTATTAGCATTATAAGATCTAGTATAGTTAAACTTTGTGCCCAACTGCTGTGAGAACTTCACACTTGATCAGACATTCACAACTGAGCAAGCAATATTAAAATGCAGTAGAAATAACACACAGCATCGATGAAGATAGTTTTATTTGTTGAAGAGATACCAAATGTGAGTGGGCAAGGAATGTACCAGCTCTTGCAAAGCACTCAATGTACATATGAAAATTTGGGAACAATATGCCCCCCTTACTCATGCATCTCTTGCAAAGAATAAAGGGTTGACCTGCACTTCTATGCCCATCTCCAAAAATCTCCCAACCAAATTTTTACCTGCGGCCTCTTAACAAAAGCAAATAGCTTGTAGGAGCTACTAAAGATGAGCATTTCTATAACATCATCCTCATCGCTTGGCATGCTAGCTATGGCACTAGTAAACAGACAGAGCTAGCATTTGAAGTACTTAGCCTAGTATTACAGCCACAACTAGAGACAAGAGGAATAATATAAATGATGAAGGAAGATCCTGGAAGAATGATGGTGCGCTGCCATATGGTGGCGTGGTATTGTATGTAGATGAACTTGGTCCCAGGCCTCCAGTAATGCTCCCCACTGTGGGAGTAGTAATACCACCAGTAGGATTAGTAATACCCCCGGTTGGAGAGCTGACATTGTACACTGGAGTGGTAGTAGTTGGAGTGGTTGGAGTGGTGCTAAATGAGGGAGGAGGTGGAGCAGTACCAATACCAACCATGGCAGGAGGAGGTGGTGCAATACTAATTGTCGCAGGAGGAGGAGTACTGATAGTGCTACAAATCATTCACACCCAAGGTATCAGTAAAGATCAAAACTTTAAACTGAGGGCTGTGCAACCCAATACATGAGAAAAAGAAAAAGAAGAAATAAAGGGTTGTAAACAAGCTTTTCAAGTTTACTGTTTATCCAATACATACCTCGTACCTGAAGCGTATGTGCAGCTCCCATAGCCTGTAATCACATAGACCCAACATATAACTTCTTATATGATAGAAAGTGTACAAGTAATAACCGGAACAACTATCCAATGCAATTAAACAAAACATACACATACTTTTTTTCTAAGGCTTGGAAAACTCAAGTTTAGAATTTTACACAACAAGATCTTCAATTTGTTGTTGCAAAAGATGGATGGCAAATTGAAACAACTGGCCAGTGCCAGAAAAATGCTTGGCACCAAGAAGTTAAAATGACCAAAAATTTACATTAGAGGATAAAATGCCATTAGATATCTACGGGTCCAATCATTACCATGCTAAGACTACAATTTAGTAAGAGACTAGACAATATGCATCCTTCCTTTATCACCTTTAGAACTCACAGAACCAACTACAGAGCATTTGAACCAGCTTTGCTAATCATATTAGGAAAGGCTAAAAATTTCCTTCAGAGGAAGCCAATATCAAACTTCAAATAAATTAGCATTTTCACTGCAAATTGAGAAGAAGATAGACTTTTCACTTTGGGCTTATAAGCTGTAAACAATATTTCTGCTGCAATACTAAGTCAATCTTCTAATACCTAATATATGAGGGCTAATCACAACATCAAACCTGTTAACCCTTTTGCTTTTATCCACAACAAAGGCACGAGAGTTTAACAGGAGGGATATCAAGTTCAAACTCATGGTAAACTTTGATCGAGGTGAGAAACCAGATAAAAGTCTTCGACCTCTGGTATGCCGCCCATGAATGGAATGGCAGTGAAAGAGTTACTGTCTCTGAAAAGGTCCCTGTAGCCTTTTAGGTCAGGTTATAGCATCAAACCCATAAACCCTTTTTGTTTTTATCCACAACAAGGCACTAGAGTTTAACAGGTGGGAACTCATGTTCAAACTCCTCGTCAAGTTGGATTGATGTCTGAAACTAGTTGCAAGACTAGGACCCCTGGTATTAAGCCCAATGCAATGCCAGTTAAAGAGTTACTCTCCCCTCTGTGTTATTAATCGGCGTTGGAGTCTGGACTCTGAGAGCGTCAAGCGAGCTTGTACATGCGGCGTGCGCTTGAGGTCGAGCGTGTCCACTGTGGCAAGTGTTATCTCCCACAACAGTGAACACCAATACCATATTTTTCGAACTGTATATCTCTGCTATATACCAACTATGGGAAGGCCCTAACAAAGAACGGACCAGAGAGGGTCGGCCTTGCTCAGCCAGCAAGAAGATCTGTGTCCAACGGCCAGCCACCTCTCCTAACCATTGAAAAAATTGGGGCGAATCACTGTAACTCCTCATTTGGACCCTGTAAATCCAGGCGAATGCCATGGAAATTTGCTCCATAAGAAAAAAATCGGGGCGAATTTCATTTTTCCATGTTATGCGCCCTTTTTTTGGTGGGATACTACTTAATAATTAATTATTTTTAAAATATTTATTGGGCTAACTTTATTAAACTATAGAAAATGGGTTTTATGTAAAAAATTCGCCCTATTAAAATTGAAAATCCCTTAAAATTCGCCCCTAAAATTATCCCTGATCTCAACCAACTTATTGTGCGTCCAAGATAGCTTCTCTATCTTGAGACAATTTCTCATGTATATATGTAATTCTATTTGATTAATAGAATATAGTTTTGCATAGTGATAATTTATTTAATTTGGTATCAGAGCCAGTTTGGGTCTGGCCTTGGCGCCTTTTGGGCTGAGGAAAATAAAGAGTTTGGTGAATGTGTTCTCAGTCCATTAGATTGTTCAAATGTCTGTGGAGTTAATTCAAGAGAAATCGAGTTGTGATCAGTTGCGCTGCGTCTTAGACCTGTGTGCAAGACGTGTTGTCATTGTTTAAACTCAACGTGTTCTTTGTTGTTTCAATTTGGCACTACAAATTAAAACGGTGGTGGAATCTGTGTCATTTACTCTGTGTCTTTGAAGCATGCACAAAAGCCATGCTCGAGTCAGAAAATACATTACCATTTGTTTCGTCTCTAGAGATGGCGAGGGCAGCATCCGACCTTTCATATCCAGATTTATTCTACGCAGCGGTCGCTTATGTCGGATTTGGTGAATCCGCTAATCTTGAAATAGCTTTGCTTCCCTACGCCCTTTATCAGCAAGTGATAGTTGGACCTTGCAATGGCTCGAAGCCTCGAGCTTATAAACTTACGGCGCAGAGCAAGTGTTCCTGCTGGAATGGCCTTGGTAATCTGGCTTCTACAGAGGCAATGAGGCTATTTGTCAAAATGTTGGAGCAGGAAGATCCTGCATGGTACTCGAGGGTTCCTGAGCCTGTGGTGGAAACTGAAAATCCATTAATAGCCTCTGCTGCACATGAAAACAAGATTTGTGTGAGCTTTGTCTCAGGATTGTGTGTGTTGCATTTGTTTTATTTAATTTGTTGATTCAAGATGAAGATGCCAAGCTTGGATATGATTTTAGAAAAAATCGATTGAAGCAATGGAAGACAATTTCAAAAGATGAAGAAAAGGAGAAGCAACAATTATTATGATGAACATCAATCGAGTTTGTGTGAGTTTTTTATGAGTTTCTTGGAATATATTCAATAGCATGTTGTATTATGAGTCACACATTTTAAATTGTAAGCAAGTCTAGGATGTTTTTTATATTGGTCTTTGTAAAGTATGTACTTGATAACTCCAAGAGTTGGAGTTGTGTTGTAAGCCTTGTAAGGCATGTGTATCCCCGTAAAGTTCGTGGTAATCTCAAAACCACTTTGTAACTACAGGTTCATGGTCAGCCATAAACCATTTTGCAGTGTCGGTTTGTGGTCAGCTAGAAACCATGTGTAACAATGAAGTGGACTAGAAACAGGTTCGTGCCAGTGTTCACCCACTGATGAAGAGATTCGGTGCAAGGTCGCCGATGAAGAAATCCGGTGAAAGTTCACCGATGAAGGAAGAGCATGGTTACAGGTCATCCGATAAAACCCATGTTGGAGGGGGATCTGTAGATACAGGTACATGTATGCAGTGATAATGGTTGATAGAACCATGTATGTGAAGGACATCCTACGAGATCAATAGTTGTAGTAGTTGGTACCCATGCATTTTGGTGGATGGTTGCTCCTTTATATGGACGTCGACATATCCTTTTTGTTATGTTTGACCACAACTAGATTTTGCGAAGTGATATCGAGACAAGTAGTCATTAAGGGGGTGTGTTGGAATGTGTATTTCCTACTTGTCTTCAGTTGTGACTATCTATGTATAGAGTCTATTCCTATTCCATAGGTTAGCTAAAACTAAGTTCCTAGTTTAGTGTGAGGTTGAGATATTCTCTCAACCAACTTATTGTGCGTCCAAGATAGCTTCTTTATCTTGAAACAATTCCTCATGTATATATGTTACTCTATTTAATTAATAGAATATAGTTTTGCATAGTGATATTTTTATTTAATTTTCATATCACTTTAAATTCACACCATATACTATAATTAATTCATTTCATTATAGATAATAATATCTTAATATTCAAAATACCTCCATTTTGTCACAAAGGATGAAACGTAAAAAAAGTATCATGATAATCACCGTCAGCAATCTCCAATTATCAATTGTGTTCTCATTTTAACATGTTCCACAGTCAATCCATCTTGTCATAAATACTTATATACGAACATGAAATCTCATTCTACCAATCATATGGGAGCTTATAACATCAAATAAGTTTAATGTTTTTGAAAGTTTTTTTTTTTTCATTTTAAATGTGAGAGAATCAAATATTCCTTATATTGTATGATATATATATAAAAGGGTTTCACATATATAATATTGTGAGAAAGGTTTCTAGCTAAGTATTTGGCCTGTAAGTTAAAACCTTTTGTTGGTCAGACAGATTCTGCTTCTTTTGTTCAAGAGTTAAAAAGCTGGGTTTGCGAACCTAATGACTCTATGGTTAGTTTTGATGTTGTTTCTCTCTACACGAACATTCCTATCATGGAGGCAGTAGGGGTTATCAGGCGTATCACTGATTCTGATACTGCTAATTTGGTGGAAATTTGCCTCACGTCTACCTTTTTTAGTTTTGAAGGGGAATTTTATGAGCAAACTTGTGGTGTAGCCATGGGTTCCCCACTCTCGCCGATGGTGGCCAACCTTTTTATGGAAGATTTTGAATCTAGAGCTTTGGCAACTGCTCCTGTAAAACCCAAGGTTTGGAAGCGATTTGTTGATGACATGTTCATCAATTGGTCTCATGGTCGTCTTGAATTAGAGGCTTTCCATCAGCATTTGAATAGTCAATCTGACTCCATCAAGTTCACGATGGAATTTGAAACTGATGGGAACCTTCCTTTCCTGGATGTTCTAGTCTCTAGAAATAATAATGGCTCGTTCTCGCACCGTGTTTTTCAGAAAAAGACGCACACGGAGCAATATCTGCATTCCGATTCTCATCATTTTCCTGCTCAGAAGCTTGGAGTTTTGAATACTTTAGCTACAAGAGCTCTTAGAATTTCTGATAATGATCATTTAGATGAAGAGAAAGCATATCTCCTTAAAGTCTTAAGAGAAAACGGTTATAGTAGAAGTCAGGGTTTGAAGGCTTTCATGAATGTGAGCAAAGGTCCTAGACTGAATAAGAATAGTGGTGATGCTGTTGGCAAAGTTCATTTACCTTTTATTCAAGGTACTACTGACAAGATCGCTCGGATTTTAAGGAAGCATAAGATCTCTTCTTCTTTTAAACCTTTAAACACCATTCGGGGTCCCTTAAATCGGTTAAGGACCAGTTGGACCCTAAAAGCGTGAAAGGGGTTTATCTGATTCTGCGCTCTTGCACGACTCCCTACATTGGTGAAACTGGTCGATTGATTAATAAAAGGTTCCAGGAACATGCTGTGGATATTAGGCATGGTAGAACAAAGTCCTCTGCGTTAGCTGAGCATGCAGAAAAGACGAAGCATCATATTTGTATGGAGGACGCTAGAATCATTGCTAGGGTTGACCATTTCCATCACCGGAAATTTAGGGAGGCGATTGAGATTGAGAAGAGGTCCCGCACGTTGAACAAGGATGATGGATGGAAAGTTAGTAGTTGTTGGACTCCATCTCTTCACTCCCTGTAAGGTTCCTTTTATTCTTTGGTTGTTATTCTATTATTTTATTTTATTCTAGTATTTAATTAATTATTTATTAAAATAAAATACAAATTTATTTATTATTATTATTATTATTTATTTTCATTCATGTATTATTTTATTTTATTTTTCGATTTTATTTTATTATTTTTAAATTATTTATTTTTAGTTTATGACTTTGGCTTGAATTCTTTGGTTTTATTTTACTTTTTACTGGGCCATTTTATTCTTTGGTTGTTATTCTATTATTTTATTTTATTTTAGTATTTAATTAATTATTTATTAAAATAAAATACAAATTTATTTTTATTTTTATTTTTATTTCATTTTTCATGTATTAATTTATTTTATTTTTTGATTTTATTTTATTATTTTGATTTATTTATTTGACTTGAATTCTTTGGTTTTTATTTTATTTTACTGGGACATTTTAGTCTTTAGTTTTATTTTTATGATTCGGTCTTTTTAATGTTATTTTGTTATTTTATTTATTAGTGTATGTATGTTAATTTATTTATTTATTAGAATAAAATACAAATAATTTATTTTTACTTTTTGTTATATTTTAATTCTTGTGTCTAATTTTATTCATTCATTTGTTTATTAATTTATTTTATTGTATTTTATTAGTTTTATTTATAAAGTATGACTTTGACTTGATTTTTATTTTTATTTATTTATTTTTTACCTATTTATTTTGTTTTGGGGTAGGTAATTTAGTTTTTAGGGTTGATTTTATAATTTTTAATGTTATTTTTATTTTTGACGGTTATTAAAATAATTTTTTTTAGGATGGTTAGTTATATTTTTATTATTTTATAATTTTTTCTTATTTTTGACCGTTGTTTAACTCTTTGGGGTGTGACCGTTGCTTCTCTCCTCCTGGTATAAATGTGTATGTCAGATTAGCTAATCCTCATTATCTTGATGATGAATTACAGTTGGTAGTTCGAAACGGGTTAGTTCCAAAAATTCCTTATGTGATTTCCCAGAAAATTTATAATTAGAATTTGAGTTTGTTAAAAATAGTTATGATAATTTCCCGATAAAAATCTAGATTAAAAAATATATAAAAGATTCACATATATAATATTGTGAGAATTTGAATTAATAAAAATTTTTCACATATATAATATTGTGAGAATTTGAATTAATAAAAAATAGCTATGATAATTTGACAAATAAAACTCCATATAAATTTATAATTCATAATACATAAATTTATAATACATAATAGTTGACTTTCAACATCGGCAAAGAGCAATATTAACATTAAACGATATTTGAAATTGCTCTATGAACACCATCAAACTTTGTATTTAAGACTTCATTTACAAAGACTTATCTAATTAATGGTAAATTTCAGATGTTGAATTTCTAATACACGTATTTGATAGCATGAAAATAAATAATAAGTGTAGGCATTATTTTTACAATTTAAAGCACTTGGGTTAGTATAAGTTAATGATTTATAGGTTTTTAGAAGAGTTATTTGAGTTAGTATAAGTTAATGATTTATATGTTTTTAGAAGAATTATTTAAAATATATGTACAACTTATTAAAATATGATATAAACGACATAATTTTTCTAAGACATAATATAAGACATGAAAGTAATTTTAGAAAATATAATTTTTATTTATAAAAATTTGAATAATTTATAAAATTCATATGTTTTAAAAATGGTATATTACTTTAACTATAAACTATGGGACATATGTTATATTGGATATATCTTTTTTTTTTTTACCAAAATAAATTTTTAGACACTTGGTACTCTTCAATAAAGACAACTATGATTTCCTAAAATATAGGTCTTCCAAAGAATTATTTTAAAAACATGTACAATTTATTAAAATATGATATAAAAAGATGAAATGTAACTTATTAAAATATAATATACGAAGTTGATATGTAAGTAATGAAATTAAATTTTAGAGGTATATTATTTCTCTTATAAAATATAATATATATGTTATATTGCATCTATCTTTTTTTCCAAATTCAAGAGAGGTTGCTAGTCCTTAGCATGGTCAATTAAATTTTAGAGGTATATTACTTTTTTTACAAAATATAATACATATGTTATATTGCATCTATCTTTTTTATTTGGCTAACCTTCAATATAGACTTATTTAAGAGAGAAACAAAATTACTTTATTGTAAAACATCAATATGTCAACTTCTTAAGATGAAGAGAATAATAACTATTTCGCCCAACCACTAAAGCTAAACTCAATTCACAATATGAATTGAGAGAAATGAACATGGGTGGGGAGGATTCCATTTCTTCTCCCAGTAATCCCAATTAACTCTTACATTACATCTATATAAATAAGAAATTTTCTTAAAATTAATTTGTATAATTATAAATAATAGTATTATTAATTTTACATATTTTTCAATATTGATTTTTTTAGCTAATAAATTCATTAATTATAAATTTCATATATTATATTTCTAATAAAAATTACTCAAACATTATAGGCACACCTAGAATGGATGGATAACAAATTATTATAACAATTTCAAAAAAGATATGTGCTAATACAAATAATTTCCTTTCACAATGCCTTAGTTGGCTGCTCATTCTCATGGTGCGATTCTTCTCACAGATCTCTATTATGTGGTCTCCGCAACTCACTAATCAATGATGAATTCTTGAGATTCAGCAAGGAAATCAGTTTCTTTTGAAGGAATGGCAATTGGTTCTGTAAATTCTTCTTCTTATGCAACTCAAGCCATGGTTTCGTACAGTGCCATGCTGAAATCTAGATTTGTTCTTCTGATAATTTGAGAAGCTCCCACCTTTAATGTTCCTTTGGAGGAGGAAGCCTTTAGTTGTGATTTTTTTAAAAATCAAAGTTTGGTGTACATATTTAGTGAGCTTTGGCTGCGGTTGAGTGATCTCCACAAGGGATTTTTGATTCGTGGAAACCACTCTTGACCGATGAACTGAATATTTACCCTTTGGTTCAAGGTTTTTTTATTGTTTCCTTTGATAATATTGAGGATAAGAAGCTTATTTGTGAATTTAGGCCCTGATTCTAGAGTAGTGTTGGTCTCTTCATGCAACTCTAGTCTCCTACCTTTGATATGGTTATGATGTCAATCTCCATGGATCTAGTTTGGCTAAGGCTCTCAAACCTTCCCTTGCATATTTGGGATCTTCCATTGCTCACTACTACTGGAAATGGAATTAGGAAGTTTTATTGTCACAACCCAAAAATTCATTTTTTTTATAAGATCACTTATGCTTGAATATGTGTGGAGATGGATTTTATAAAGGTTTTTCCCATCAAGATAAATCTAACGTAACCAAACTATGTATAGGTTCAAAAGCTTGATTATGAAAATGTTTCATTTCGATGTTGAGTGTGTTATGAAACAAGGCATGTAATTAAAAACCGCCCCAAGCGTTTGCAGATAGAGCCCAGAAAAATAACCAGAGGCCCAAATAGTGGGAGGGAGCTTAGAGTAAACTTTATACGATACACAAAGAAGAAGAAACTCAGGGTAAGAAATAAGAAAAATACAACCTAGAAGTTCTTGTCAAAGAAGATTCATTGAAGGGAAAAAAAATGAGTTAAGAAGAAGAGCATATCAATGAATACACTCTGGATTCAATGAAAAGAGAAGCCCCAACAAACCCTTGTGAAAGCTAGATCCCCTTCCGAATTCTCAAGGAGTAAAGCTGGAAAAACAACTTCTTGTGTAGATGGAAGATGAGGAAGAATCTAAAGACAACAATTCTCTCCCATCTAAGGGTGACCCATCGTATTAAACATAAAAAATGGTTGGATCCATGTTCGGAAGAGTAAAAAAAAAAAATAGTGAAAAGTGGAACGTAAATGTATTTGGATCTTGGGAGTATTCCGGAAATTTTTTAACTAGAAAGCGATTTTTTTTGTTTGTTTCATGGGGTACCTGCTTAATTATTTTTGGCTTGAGAATCAATAAGAATATATGTATCTTTGGGCTTAGGTCACACTTCCAAAAATGTTGCTAAAGCCTATGCCTTATACCAAAGGTTTGAGGCAAATTGTGAATCTAGGAATTGTCTCATTTTAACTAGCCAAATTTATTATGACAAATTATTTATTTTAATATTGAACATGGAATATTTAGTCAATTCTCAATATTAAAATGAATAATTTGTAATAATAAATTTGGCTGACAAAATACTCAATTTATAAATGGTTAATTAAATTTTATATCAAATTGTTTTAGAAATATTTTGTTTTAATTTAATTTTGATACATGTCATGTCAATTAAACTAAATTAGTCTAGAGGGATAAAAAATCTAGAGATGCTAAATTTTTCTCAAGTTTTACTCTAAAAAAAGAGGTTTGCACTTTAAGGGATTTTATCCTTCTTTGCATTTGATAGACCCAGAGCTAAGATGGAACTATGTCAGTTTTAATATTTTTTAATTAAATTTTGAATTTATTATTACAAATGTTTCATTTCAATATTTTTTTATTATCAACATAGATCCATGTTAACTCTCGATCTATTAAGTGCGGAGAGGGATAAAAACCCTAGAGGTGGAAACCTTTCTCAAGTTTTGTTTTAAAAAAATATGTTTGCACCTAGAGAGATTTGGTCCCTTCTTTGCACTTGATAGATCTAGTTTAGATAGATCTACATTGGTTTAATATTTTTTAATCAAAATTTCAATTTATTATTACAAATGTTTCATTACAATATTTTTTAATTAAAATTTGAATTATTCAAATTCTATGTCACAATCATCAATAGAATTTTAAATGTAAATTGTTCACACATCCAAACCAATGCACTAAAGCCATACAAATTCAATAATTTTGATAAAAATATATGCTAAAAATGCTTATGTTGAAACTATTATAATAGAAAAGAAAAATTAAAAAAACTTACCACTCATTCTATTAACCAAACTTATTATTACAAATTTTTCATTTTCATATTTTTTTAATTAAAATTTAAATGATTCAAATTATATTTATATTTCATCTTACAAAACAAATATAAATACAATATAACCTAAAAATGAAAATATAAAAAAAAAAACTAATTTATTTCACAATCAATCAACATAAAATTTTAATAAAGAAATGTATCCAACCCTTAAAAAATGTTTTAGGTGTTAAAACCAGGAATCTCTTCATCAACAACTTATTTAAATTCATCCTTCCAATCTCGTAGTTATTAAGATCTCTCATTGACCTCACAATTAAAAATCATTGACACCGTTCCTTTAAGAGAAGTACACAATTAAATCACAACTTGGAACTTCAACCATCAAATTGGAAATGTGTTACTTTTAATCCACTCTCTTCTATTTTTTACAATTTTTTTTAACGAGTTTTGGCCCTATGTACCTACTTACAATAAGATCAAAGAATTTTGTGTGATGGTAATTTATTTATCTATTTATTATTATTATTATTTTTTTTAAATATGTTATATTTCACATGAATAATATGGGCAAAATCATGAGTTCTCGTATACTTGGATCTAGAAAACCACAAGTAATTTGATCGAGCCTAGTTTACCTGAACCACCCTAACATCTTGGCCACAAATAAGTATAATATGTGGACTCATATTACAATGTCGCTTGCATATTGGACTGTAGAGCGTTTCTCGCCCCAAATTTTTTATTTTTTAAATTCTACTTCACAATCATTAATGAAATTTTAAATGTAAATTGTTTTCCCATCCATTATACTGCACCAAATCCATACAAATTCAATAATTTTGATAAAACTTGTGTTAGGAGATGCTCAAGTTGAAACTAGGTTGGCACAGTGGTGATTGGTGAGAAAAGTTAAAAAAACTTACCACACATTTTATTAGCCAAATTTATTATTACAAATATTTCATTTTAAAATATTTTTAAATTAAAATTTGAATTTATTCAAATTCTACATCACAATCATTAATACAAATTTAAATGTAAATTACTTTCCCATCCAAATTCAATAATTTTGATAAAAAATTGTGCTAGGGATGCTCATGTTGACACTCGTGGTGATTGGAGAGAAAAGTTAAAAAAATACCATACTCTATTAACCAAATTTATTATTACAAATGTTTCATTTTAATAATTTTTATTAAAATTTAAAGTTTTCAAATTCAACTCATTAATTAAAAGTTAAATGTAAATTGTTTTCCCATCCAAACTACTACACCAAAGTCATACAAATTCAATAATTTCCATAAACAATTGTGCTAGGGGTGCTCATATTGAAACTAAGTGGACACCGTTGTGATTGTAGGGAAAAGTTAGAAAAACTTACCACACATTTTACTAATCAAATTTATTATTACAAATGTTTCATTTTAACATTTTTTTTATTAAAATTTGAATCACTCCTCTAGACTGGTTATAAGAAATTACAATGCATTTTATTAGGAAAATTTATTAATACAAATGTTTCATTTTATTTTATTTTAATTAAAATTTGAATTATTCAAATTGTATGTCACAATTATTAATGAAAAATGAAATGTAAATTGTTTGCACATCTAAACCACTGTACCAACGGCACATATATTCAATAATTTTGATAAAAAATTATGCTAGTGATCTTCATGTTGAAATTAGGCAGACACCATTGTGATGGGAAAGAACAGTTTAAAAACTTACCACTCATTCTATTAACCAATTTTGTTATTAAAAATATTTCATTTTAATATTTTTTATTAAAATTTGAATTATTAAAATTCTATTTATATTTTATCTTACAATACAAACAGAAAGACAATATAACGTAAAAGAGAAAATATTTCTAAAAACATTACATTATTTCTCAATCAATCAACATATCATAATGCTACAAGACTAGTCAACATATAATAATGCTACAAGACTTCATTAAAGAAATGTATCCAACTTTAAAGATGTTTCTAGAGGTTAAGATATATTCAGGACTAAAACCAATAACCGCTTCACTAACAACTTAATTACCCTACTCAAATTTCATATAGAATTATTTAGAGGTTTTACATTACCTGTATTTCATCCTCCCAATCGTGGTGGAGTTATTAAGAGCTTTGATTGTCGTGACAATTAAAAACCATTTATGCTCTTCCATTAGAAAGTACACAATCTAATCACAACTTAGATTTATAATTTATATAAATCTAAAACAATCAAACACTATAATTCAATACTAAAATAAGTAACTACTTTAAATCCATTCTCTTTTATATTTTTTTCAAAGGCTATCGTTAGTTTTGACCCTATGATATTATATACTTCCAACATAAGATAATGGAATTTTGTCTAATTGTAAATCTTTTCGCCTTCAAATAGGTTATATTCCCGATAAATATTATTGGAAAAGACATAGATTCTCATAAACTTAGATCTCCAAAATTATTGGTAACTTGATCTTTCCAAGTTTACCCAAAATCCCTTAACATATTGAACACATATAAAGTATAATATGTGGACTAGTATAATGTCAGTAATTAAATTGAATTAATTTTTATTTTTATTTCGATTTGAATTAATGAACATAACATATAATATAACATCACTTGCACACTGGGTTGTAGAGTGTCTTTGGCCCAAAAAAATAAAAGGTTGAAAGTAATAAAAAGCTTAGTATGGGAGAGATGTTGTAGTATCTATAAATTAGCGTAAAAATTTAAATATTGGTTCAGTTAATACTGAAAAGATAAAAGTAATAAAAATAATAAAATTCAATTTGTTATATTGTAATTTTGTTTTTATTAATAAAATTATGAAGAATTTTTTAGATAAAAGAAAACCGCACACACATATCCATTTTACCATATAAATTAAATTAATGATTCCATAACCATTGGATTTTCAACGCTCTGCAATACGAAGCTTGCTAGGGTTTCTACATCTTACCTTCTCACCTATTGTCCTGAACCATGACATCCGCATGGGGGAGGAGGCCACCCCTTAATACGAAACATATTAGCAACTAAAACACCATTATTAACAAAAAACACTGCAAAGCACTGAGGTAGCCGTGACACCCAACAAAAAATGCTCTCTGACATCCGACGGCGGGCATCAGCTGCCTGGGCGCATTAATGGGCCTATGGCAGCTGAAATAAGGCTCGCCTTCACCTTAGGCGAGCCTTATATCCTAGTCTATCGGCCCATAAATACACCGAGAGACGAAATAGCCACCGTAAGATCATTTATTGCTTTACTCTCACGGTGACCATTTCGTCTCTCGATACATTTATGGCCGATAGACTACGCTATAAGGCTCGCCCTCACCTTACATCATCCCGCTTTGACCTTCCCGACGATTTCCAGAGTGCACATTGTTAACTGTCGAGGTGTCACTTCTGGACATACATGCGAAGTGGGGTCACACAATCTCCTTCTATTGGTATGTTTCTCCACCATCGACTCACACTGCGACCCATACCATGTCACCGGGACTCATTTATCCCTACATTCCTCCACCTACTTCTTCGGACTATAAATTGCAAGATGACATGGTCGTGGGTCCTCCCTTCACCAATGGAAATACAACTGGGCTTGCATGTCTTTCCACCGCAATCAGTTCACATCTCCTCGTTGGGTTCTTCCTGACGCCTTTGCTTCCTACACTTAGAATTCCTTTGGGATGAGACTTACGGGGTGATGTCAAATGACGCCATCCGACACTTACATTCTTGACGCTTCCATTGGTGCATTCTTCTTTTCTTCAGGGCTAGAGCTTCCAGGTAGGCTCTACTTCCAACCAATAACAGGATTGCTGTGCTTGCGTATCAGCCAACTCATCTCGGCTGACATCATCTCAGTTGATTCCATCGACGTGCAAAACATACCTCTGGGTTATACTTATGAGTTTTTCACCTCCGGGACACATCATTATAACTTCATTCAATCGTAGTAGAGGGGAATCATGCCACACTAATGGGAAGTTTCTACAACTAGGGTCTCTCTTAGTTAATAGATAAGGTTTCTCGAGTCTATCCTATAAGTCTAGAGTTCGGTTCTCCCTGCACCGTATAGTTCGGTTCTCCCTGCACCGTATCAGAGCTTACACTCAATCCATGTGATGGCCTAACTAGGGAAACCTTTTCAAGCTTTGTGTAATGAACCTGATTTGGATTTTGATGAGTACCGCGAGATCTATCCTCAACTCCTCACTGATCTATTCTCACTGCTTATTCCAATGAGGGTTATACTACAAGGTTCAATAAACATCAAGAATGGCATTGTCACTCGATGACGTCGATGGTGATGGCTTGCTAACGCACCCCACAGTTATACCCCCGAGCTTGGGTGAAGGTCTCTCTAACGAGTTCTTGACCCTTTGACATTCCCCATATTGGAATCGGGAGTTTCCATGTGTGCAAGCCTAGGCGCTCCTGTAGCCACACTCTATCGTGGACATGTAGTAAACTCCCGAAACACTCCACCACTCTTGCCACACACCGGGAGCTCCATGGTGCTATGCACGAGCTTCGTGGGCCTAACCAGCTACGCCATTGTTGGAACTTTCAGAATTCCAAAACAATAAGACTGCCCTCTTCAACACAGAGAATAATTAAAAAAAATTCACTGACAGACAGAGTTCAACTCAGAAAAATTTATATTTCAATATATAAAAAAAAAGAAAGCCCTAACATTACGAGACTTCCTCAAAAGAGGGATTTACAAACAAAAATCTGACTGCTGCAAACACAGTTCAGAAATATCACTCTGTCATTCACTGCTGTTACAAAATATTTCACACTACTGTGTAAAATATAAAACACTCTGTTTTCTGTCTCTGTTTGGAAAAATACTCTGCTGTGTATTCCCAAACTCACCCTTTCTATCTCTGTAAATAAAATGCGTGCTGTGTATATATAAAACATTACATAAAATATGGCTCTGTCTCTACATATTACAAAACAGAAATATCTTCAGCCATAAATTACTTCAACCACTAAGTTCACCGCTTGGAAAAACATTAATGGGCTCATTACTTCTGCCGGCACCGCTCTATTATGCATTGATGGCAAACTGGCGATCTTTTCATCTTCCTGCTTCTTTGTCTGTGTAATTCCGAATTACATTTACTTTTTTATCTCTTTACATACCTTTGTGTAATAAGAATAAACTTCACGGCCTTTTAATATATGTCTTTGGGCACATATCCCCATTCCTGTACGGCTTTTTACAATGTGTTGGGCATAACTTTATAACATAAAATATATAACTTATATTTAAAACAAATAACATATCTTGTGTTAAAACTTTAACCATAGTCATATTAACATATATGTGTGTACATTATAATATATATATGTGGGCCTATTTGTGGTGATATCGGCAATTCGGGGGCGTCCACAACTCGACCACGGACACTGATGACCCCCGCGGACCTACATTTGTGCATAATAGTATGGGCCCGCGTGCATATTACAACAACTAATTCGCGATGGGGTGTCACTCTGCTAGGGGCATGCTTTATCAACCCAGTAAATTACCTTGCCGCCTGTCTTGTTGTGTTGCCGTTGAAATTATATTCCAGCACTCCCCCTTAATTTCAACTGCTGGGTTTTCTTGCATACCCAAACATTTCCTGAAATATTCAAATCTTTTCTGCTGTAGTGGCTTTGTGAGGATATCTGCAAATTGATCCTCCATTCTGCAATGCTGCAAAACAATCTCGCCATTGCTTACCAATTCCCGTATGAAATGAAACTTGGTGTCAATGTGTTTTGTTCTTTTATGGAAAAAAGAATTTTTAGACAATGCAATAGCTAAGCTATTGTCACAAAATATCACTGTCCCTTTTACCTGTTCTTGACATAAGCTTCTCAACATTTTTCTCATCCAAACTGGCTTCGACACGGCTATGCGCCATTTATACATGATACCTTACTGTTTGTAGATAATGCTACAATAGGTTGTGTTTTAGAAGCCCATGAAATGGCTCTTGAACCCATGTGAAAAACATAACCAGAAGTGCTTTTTAGATCATCTACACTTCCAGCCCAATCACTGTCAGTGTATCCAGTTAAATACGAACATTCTGAATTCCGAAGTAGTATAAAAAATACCAAACCTTTTAGTACCTTTAACATACCTCAAAATTCTTTCTTGCTTGCCAATGTGCATTCCTTTGGCTTTCATGAACTATTGAAATCAAACTAACGACGTGCATTATGTCGACCTAGTTGCGAGTCAAATACATGGTACATAACTATGCTCTTGTACAAACTAGGATCAAAATCCTTGTTCTTTGTCCTCTCTCTTTGAAGTTTAATCCCATCCTTTGTGGGAGTGATAGTACACTTTGCTCTCCTTTTGCATGTTAAATCTTTAAAGAACTTCATTAACATACTTTGCCTGTGAGATGAAAATCCCACTTTCATCTTGCTCTACTTCTATTCGCAAGAAGTATCTCAGCAAACCCATGTCAGTCATTTCAAATTCTTCCTTCATGACTGTTTTGAAATGTTCAATAAGGCAATCATCATTACCTGTAGAAATAACATCATCAACATACAAGACTACAATTAAAATTTTACCATCTTGTTCTTTGATGTAGAGGGTGGGTTCTCCCTCACACTTCTCAAAACATTTTCCGGTAGATAGGAGTCTATCCCTCTTTGTGCCACGCTCTTGGCGCTTGCTTGACCCATAAAGGCTTTCTTCCAGCTTGCACACTTTGTGCTCTTGGCCTTTCTTCTCATAGCCGAGAGGTTGATCTATGTAAACCTCTTCCATTAACACTCCATTTAGGAATGCGACTTCACGTCCATTTGGTAAACTTTCCATTTGTTTTGTGCTGCTATGGACAACACTGCTCTCACGGTTTCCATTCCGGCAACCGGTGCGAAAGTTTCCTCATAATCAATGCCATGCTTCTGCTTATAGCCTTTGACGACAAGTCTTGCCTTGTGTCTCTCTATCTTGCCTTCAACGTTACTCTTGGTCTTGTAGACCCATTTAACACCAATGACATCTTTACCTTTTGGGAGTTCAACCAAATCCCAAGTTTTGTTCCTCTCTATGGCTTTTATTTCCTCATCCATAGCTTCTATCCATTTCCTATCCTTGATAGCTTCTTCGAAATGAACAGGATCATCAACATGACAATATAAAGCAAACAAAGAGTTGATACCTTCATTAGCTATATCTTGTTCATAAATTTCTTTCAAACTTTTGAATTTCTTACCTCTTTCAGTAGATGTACAAATGCTTGAAGAAGCACTTGAATTTCCTCCTTGTGGTGTGCTTGGAGAAGCACCTTCATTTCTCCTCAAGGGTATGCTTTGCTGCTCTCTTGTTGGTGTTGTTGTTTGGGGATGTATTTCAGCCACCTCATCATCATTCTCATCATGAGATAAACAATGTTTAGCATTTACTGTTTTCTCTATGCTTCCATCCCAAGCTTCCTCTTCAATGAACTGAACATCCCTACTCACAATAAAATTCTTGCTGGATGGGTTGTACAACCTGTAGGCCTTGGATTCCTCACTGTATCCAATGAAAATACATTTCTCCCCCTTGCTGTCCAACTTCTTTCTTAGCTGATCCAGAATGTGTGCATAAGCTACACATCCAAAAACTTTCATATGTGTGACACCTTGCCTTGTGCCACTCCATGCCTCTTCCGGCACTTTGTTCATAACAGCTTTTGTAGGGCACCTGTTCAAAATATACGCTGCACAATGTACAGCTTCAGCCCAATAATCATTAGGCAAATGCTTTGCCTTCAACATACTCCTCGCCATGTCCATTATGGTTCGGTTCTTCCTTTTGGCTACTCCATTTTGCTGCGGAGTATATCTAGTTGTAAACTGCTTTTGAATACCATTTTCTCTACAAAACCGTAGAAAATATTTAGAGATATACTCACCTCCTCTATCAGTTCTTAAGACTTTAATATGCAGCCCACTCTGATTCTCAGCAAGTGCTTTGAAATTGCAAAATTTTTCAAACACTTCACTTTTATTTTTCAAAAAGTAAACCCAAGTTTTTCTTGTAAAATCATCTATGAATGTTAACACATAGTGGTTGTTCGCAAGTGATGGAGTTTGCATCGGTCCACACACATACGAGTGGACAAGCTCTAAGGGTGCTTTCGCCCTTATGCTTTTCCCGAAGGAAAACTTTCTCTGTGTTGCTTCCCAAGAATACAACCTTCACAAAGTCTGTCTGGTTTCTCTATCAATGGTAAACCACTTACCATTCCTTTTATGTTCAACAAGTTAAGACCTCCAAAGTTGAGATGACCAAACCTCAAGTGCCATAACCAATTATCATCCTTTGGTTCGCTTTGGTAAGTCTCCTGTGCAATTGCTGCTTTATCTTCACCATTTTTCAAGTCTGCTCTCATTCTGAGAGGGAACATCCTGTTCCTTGTCATCTTTACTTCAGCAATACATAGTTTGCTGGGTGGTTTTTATCCATGATGGTACAAACATCATTATCAAAGAAAACATTATATCCCTTATGAACAAGCTTTCCAATACTTAAGAGATTACACTTCATTCCTGGAACATAATAAACATCCGCTATGGTTTTCCTTGCACCTAATCTTGTTAAAACATTTACATCTCCTTTTCCCATAACGAAACTTTGCTATGGGTTCCTAGTGTGACTTGTGGCGCACACTCTCATCTAACATAGAAAACATTGCCAGTTTCATTTTATGGTTGCTACAACCGGAGTCTAGAAACCATAAGTCTTCACTCTTTTCTTCAGCCATATTACAAGCTAAAAACAAATTGTTTTGACTGCTATTTTCTATAGTGAAGTTTGCACTAGTTTTACTTCTCATATCTTGCTTCTTCGTTCTACATTCATTAGCATAATGACCATATTTCTTACAATTGTAACATTGGACATTGGATTTATCATACCTTTGTCCTTGATCATTCTGCTGTCCACTTTATTGGCTGCCTTGGCCTTGATGCTGATTTGGATTGCTGCCCCTTCCTTGAGCATTTGCTAGACTATTCCTTCCACCTCTGTTTTGGCTTCTGCCTTTTCCTCTTCCTCTGCCTTGCCCTCTTCCTCTTCCGAAAGACATATGGGTCTTAAAGGCTTGCTCAAGAGATGAGTTTTCACTCCTACCCAATCTCTGTTCATGGGTAATTAGTGATGCATGTAATTCATCCACTGAAAACTTTGTGAGATCTTTGGTCTCCTCTATGGTGGTGACAATCACATCGAATCTTGAGGGTAAAATTCTCGAGAGTTTTTCCACAATCCTCTTGTCTTCAAGAGTCTCTCCATGAGATCTTATTTGTGTGACCATTCCAATCACATGAGTGAAGAATGAGTCAATATTATCTGACTCTTTCATACAGAGAGTCTCAAAATCTCTCCTCAGCAACTGAAGTTTTGTTGTCTTTACTTTCTCCATACCCTGATAAGCTGTCTTGAGAGTTTCCCATGCTTCACTGGATTTCTTGGCTGCTGCTATCCTTGGAAACACACTCTCATGCACTGCTTGATACAAGAAGAAAAGAGCCTTGGCATCTTTCTTCTTATTGTTTTTCAATTGTTCTCTTCCTGCTTGATTTAACATAAAAAACTCTCCTTCATCTTTTGGCTCTTCAAAGCCATCCTCAACTAATTCCCATAATTCTTGTGAGGTAAATAAAGCTTTCATAGTTATTGACCAGTAGTCATAATTTTTCCATTGAATTGTGGGAGATGGACATTTCCCAAACTCATACCTGTGCTAGAACCAGCCATTCTGCACTTCTAACTATGATTTAAAAACACTTGACTGTGTATTAAAATAGCTCACTGTACTGCAAAAGTAACACAAAAACTAAATAGAGAAATACCTTCGAATTCTTCTTGGCTGAACCTTCACTCTGCTGGAGAGGTTGCTGCAAAAACGAACTCTGTTCCTTCAGCTTATTTGACCTTCAAATAGCCTGGATTAGCTCCGATACCATGCTGGAATTTTCAGAATTCCAAAAAAATGAAACTGCACTCTTCAACACAGAGAATGATTCAAAAACAAATTCACTGACAGACAGAGTTTTCAACTCAGAAAAATTATATTTCATATAAAAAAAAACTGCTGTTACAGACTTCCTCAAAAGAGGGATTTACAAAAAAAAACTCTGACTGCTCCAAACACAGTTCAGAAAAAAATCACTCTGTCATTCACTTCTTTGTTACAAAATATTTCACACTGCTTTGTGTAAAATATAAAACACTACATTTTTTCTATCTCTTGTTTGGAAAAATACTTTCTGTTGTGTATTTCAAACTACCTTTCTGTTTCTTGTTTTAAAATACGCTGCTTTGTGTATTAAAACATTACATTACAAATGACTGCATTTACGCATATAACAAAACGTATCTTGACCATAAATTGCTTCAACCACTAAGTTCACCGCTTGGAAAAACATTAATGGTTGTTACTCCTGTGTCTGACACCGCTTTAAATTCACATTAGTGTGTCTTATTCTTTTCATCTTCCCAGCAACTATTTGTCTTTTGTGTAATTCCGAATTACATTTCTGCCTTTTTATATCTTTACATACCATGCTGTAGATGTAAGAATAAACTTCACGGCCTTTTAATATATGTGCTGGGCACATATCTATTCACCTGACGGCTTTTTACAATGTGCTGGGCATAACTTTATAACATAAAATATATAACCCATATTTAAAACAAATAACATATGCTGTGTTAAAACTTTAACCATAAGTCATATTAACATATATGTGTGGCCGTATAATATATATGTGGGCCCCTGCTGTGGTGATGTCAGCAATTCCGGGGGCGTCCACAACTCCAGCCACAGATTTTCAATGACCCCCGCGGACTTCTGTTTGTGCATAATAGTATGGGCCCGGCTGCATATTACAACAACCGTTCCGATGGGGTATGCTGCTCTGCCGGCTGTGCCTTATCAACCCCAGCAGAATTACCTTGCCGCCTTACATTTGCTGTCATTTCTGGGCAGTGGAAATTATATTCCAACAGGTAGGTATATAGCGATCGTATTAATTTTGTTGACTTGTTTTTTATATCATTCATTTAACCAAAGTTTCTCTGCGGCTGAGGAGGGCAATTAGGGATGATAGCGTTTAACCAAAGTTTTCTTGCTGTTTCTAGCTTTTTGATCAGCTCAGTGCATTAACTTTACCACATTAACCTAAGTTCCAGCGTTAAACTCCTTAAATTTCGAAGATCATATCTTGTGGTTTAGATCTAGCTTTAAAGCCATTATATAAAATGTCGAAGATTATATCATATGCTTTCCTTTGACGGTAGCTGTGTTTTGGAGCTGTGTTTTAGTTAGATCTTTAAACTCATTATATAAATTTTAGAAGATCATAATCTTATGTTTTAGTTTAAGGGCAATTATGTTTTTGCATGCAGGCACATATTATTCGGGAAGTATGCCGTCTGCAACGCAGCTACTTGTTTTATAAGTAATGTAAATTATATTACATGTTGTTACATGTCAGGAAGTGTGACCTTTCCTACACTCTTCAGTCTAATGGCGTCTTCGACGATATTTATTGCATGCTCGGTTGTTGGCGTCTATATAACAATTTTTTTTTAAATTCAAATTTATTACTTAAAAGTAATAATATATGATGAGAGCATTCTTTGGGGGATGATCGAAAAGCCAGTGAAGCTCACGAAGTTAATCCTGCACATATTTTGCACTCAATATGTTTTCACCACAACTGACGAAGTCTCCATGAGAGCTCTTACGGATTTTCAATTATCACAATTCACTTGCTCTTGATTATGGTCATACTAATCACAGTGACCCCGGGTAGTCTTCAGATTACTGCCTCCCAACGGAAGTGAACGAGTTTGACATGTTAGTGTGTCTTACCTGTGAGAGACTAATTTAATCTTCAGTTAAATGTTTTGAATAGCCTTCAAGTGCAATCAATTAATTTTACATAATTTAGGCACTTTTTACATCGAAACAAATGGGCTAGAAGTTAGGTGCAGGTTCTAGGATTGAACTTCAAGTGCAATCAATTAATTTTACATAATTTAGGCACTTTTTACATCGAAACAAATGGGCTAGAAGTTAGGTGCAGGTTCTAGGATTAAACTAGTTCCATGGACTATCATATGCTTCTCTTACATTCATTGTTGAATATTCAAATTATCAAATTTGTAGTAAGAAAAAAAAAATAACATGGCCGTTGTACTTGGGGAATTTAGAAATTCCTTAAGTTGTTGTTGCTATCAAACTTTGTATCTCACTATGAGAATTGTACTAATGAGATAGATTTGGGTTTTCCTGGAGATAAAAGTCTTCCAAAATACGAATATAAGTATATGCAATGGCATTTTCGAGTTAATTTAGCAAATATTAAGAAGGAATAAGAGACTGGGAAAAGCCAATAGTAGGTATTGGTATTTGAGGTATAAGAGACTGGGAAAAGGCATTAGTAAAACCATTAGTAGGTATTGGTATCTGAGGTAGTTCTATATCAACCAACAAAATAGTCACTTGGTAGTTGTGTTCTGACTCCAAGGTAAGCATAGCCTACGTAACCGTAGACCAATTGGGTAATCGAATCTGCCGTGTTCATATACCTCTATGCCCATACTAATCGTAGCCCAGGTAGTCGTATACCCATAACCATCGGAATAGCGAAGAGCGAAAGATAAAAGAAAACGTTGTTGTTATCATGCACATCTATGAGGAAAGAAGTAGGAAATGAAACAAAATCACACAAATCCTTAGGTTATCACACTATGATTATCCCCCTATTCCATTTCATTGGTCAAAACAAAACAAAAAAGCAAAGCTTCGTGATAACTTGAAATAATGGAAGATAATTACCATGGTGTTTAAATGATGAAATATATTTATTTTATGGTCTTTGTAATTATTAGAGTGGGATTTAATCCATAAATAATATTATTATTATGTTTAATATTAATTTGATAACGTGAATATATATTTATACACTAATTGATATATATTATTATTGTATTTTGACCTAGTTAAAATGTTCATTACATTATGGCAATCTTTTTATTTAATTTACTTTTATTTTTAATTTTGTGTAATTTGACATAGTCAAACTATTAAACATGACATTACAACTTTTCTATCATATTTTGTTGGAAAGCATAGTAGCACAAAAATATAATTTTTAAATATATAAATAGCTATTTTCCTTTTTTTATATTGATTTTTATTCTTGTAATATAAATTAATTGGTTTTTGTGGATAAAAAACATATATAAAAATATTTACTTGATCTAATGGCGTAAAACATTTCAATCGTCTAACATTTGATCCAATGGCTCAAACATAGACATAGAAGCAGCTAGGGGAGTTGTTTTCAAATAGTAACGCCTTACGCGTAATTAATGATAAATTATTTTTATGATTTATATTTTGTTTAATATTTATATTGAAATATCGATATATAATTGCTAATTATATTTGTATAATTAATGAAATAATTAATTGTAATATAGATACCATTATAATGGTAATAAAAATTCTTAGATCAATAATGAGAATATGTAATGATAAAGTAAGAGATGTTCTAATAAGGGACATGCACCTATATTAATTAAAAAGTACAATAAATAGTAGTTTAATACGCGGATTTTATTTCATCTACATATCTCACTTTTTAAATAATATCATTCTAACATGTATTCATTGCTTTATAATGGAACTAAAAAGGTGATAATCAATACCTAAGGAATTTTAGGGATATGGTTCAATTTTAGTATGGTGGTAAACCATATTTAAAGCTAACAATTTGTAAGATGGATTTAGAGGATTATTGGGCTATAGTGATCGAATTCATAGTTGATGTTTATTGGGTTGTCTTGCTCTGAGGATGTTACTTCTAAGGAATGGAAGAATGGCAATAAAAGAACTATGTCAACAAACAATTGAAAAAAAAAAAAAATGGTGAGGGAAACCTTGATACACTACATATAGTATGATGACACTAACCAAATAAACACCTATGAGATGAAAACAAGAAAACAAAATGGGGAAAGAGGAAACACCTAAGCATGAAGGAATAGCTAGTAGACTATTATTAATAGTTAGATAAGGTGCCACACTGAATAACAACAATATGAAATTCATAAATTAAAGAAATTAACAAATCCATGGATGCTTGTGGGAGGGTAATGAAGAAAACTAATCATGATTACTGAAAATTCCATAAGTAAAATAAAAAATAAAAAGAGAGAAGCAACTTATCATAAAGGAAATGTTCTCATAGCTGGTTAAGACTATGGATATTTGGGCATGGTACCCAAATAGAGTAACAACATTATTTTTATAATTTTTTTTAATTATGTGATTTTTTTTTTTAAATTTGTTTTGTTTTGTTTTTTGTTTTTTGTTTTTTTTTTCTTTTTTACCTTTAAAAAAACGTTTTTGATGTTTTTTTTAATATTTTATTTTCTTACATTATATATATATATATATATATTAATTTTTAGTTTTTCAAGTTAATTTTTTTTTTTTTTAATTTTATGTTTTTTTCTTGTATTTTTTATATTTGATTTTTTTGTCATTGTTTTTTATGTTTTATTACCAACATGAAAATCAACATTTAAAAAAATTTATCCACACTTAATACATTAGATAATTTGAAGCATAAAAAATACTTCATATTTTTTTTACAGTGTAAATTTTTGTGATCCATATATATTTTTCAATAAAAATATTTTAGAAAATCACATCATAATTTATAGACTGACGTGTTTCAAACTACTCATTGTAGTTAATTTTTTTTTTTAAATCAGCATGAAAATCACTAAGATTTAAAAAAAAATGTTCATACTTGATACATAAAAAAAATTAAGTGTAAAAAATAAGCCCGCTAAAAAAAATGGGTTGATGTTGCATCAACACTTTTGAATATCGGCTTGAAAATCATTAACATTTAAAAAAAAAAATGTTAAATAATAAAATTTTAAGTGTCAAAAATGTGCTAAAAGAAAAAGGTTATTATGAATAACTACTTTTCAAAATCCAGTGATTTTTTCGCTACCTCAAAAAGACAAGTAATCAGTAATTTTCTCGTTTGATCGGTAACTATGTTCTACACACAAATTGACAAAAGAAGTGATATCAAATAATAGAGGGTGTACTCGTCTAAATTTCACTCATTATTTCATGACCAGATTGACGATATGCTAGGCTTTTGTAGAAGAAATTTATCAAGTTTATACCATGGAAAATGGTAGAAGTTACTAAGCACACCAAACATATAAAATGTTTTGGTGGATGATAAGGGTAATAGTGGTTCAACACTTCACATTTTTAATCAATGGTAGTGTTGACAAGCTAAAAGTGAAAGGTAAATATTAAAGATAATACTTTTTAACCATTGGTAAAGGAGATAAATTGGGGCTTAGGGACTAATGAAAATAAAACAATGAAGGGTAAGAAGTTGCTATGTCATTGATGATTTATGTATTTGGATTAAATGAGTAAATTTATTGGAAATGAAAAAAATATTTAATGAATTATGGTAAAACCATTAATAGCTTAACTAGAGATTACGACTCTAGATGGTGAAACTTGCATGTAAAGAGGCTTGTATCAAAACTGTAGAAATTATATGCACTAAGCATGCATGTGTCCAAGATCCACCTGATCTCACATTATTTAACTTTATGCAAGATACTGAATCTATTCCCCTCGTTAATATTTTCCGGAAAAATTAATTGCACACACATGTGAAGCATAAACAAAAAATATTCAATCGCACATAACACAGGTTTTAACTAGGAAAGCCTGAAGCTGAAAGCCCCAACTATATATTATGTAACATGGAGATCATATGACAATCTCATACAAGAATACAAAGCTTATCACAAGCCCTCAGTACAGTACAATCGTCATACACTAATCAGGCCCAATCTTTCAAATCCATGCACTGATCTTTGCCACCTACTAGCCTGCCTCCACTGCGCAATATCTATTGAAGAATAGCTCTGAATGAATTCAAATTTCCCCATCCTTGACTACGCAATCCTCATTGGAAACTCCAATGTGTGTGTGATGCAATCAATGCATCACTATAGTCACAACAGATAGTCTATCTTGCCCTTTCACCTATCTCTCCACTGGTCTCCACTGAAACTGCCATGCACTGTAGTTAAATGATGTATTGTTCAGTTGATTAATGAGTTATTATTTGTGAATTAATTAACTAAATAATTCACTCCACTCTCACTAGTGTATCAATCAGTTAGACTAGATACAACTAGCTCAACTGAGTCTAATTGAGTTAAACTAAATACAACTCCATAACTACTTCTTCCAACTATGTCATAACTCTGCCACTTGAGTTCTAACTGAGTCCTCCATGCATTAGCTTTAGTAAGCCCTTGGGAATTTCATAATTCCTTCTGTCAGCTGATGTGCCACATCTGTGAACTGAACTGAATTTTGGAAATTGGGTTCAACGCTCCCCGTGTGTTTTGTGACATGGACTAACCACCTCTCATGGATCCTAACTCTGGCAATTGTAGTGGAGACTAATGCCTGAGGGTTTTGGTCTAACGGCAATTGTGATTCCAATAAGTGGTATCAGAGCAACAGGTATCGAGTTTGAAACTCACCCGGCTCGCGTTGTGGGGGAGATTGTTGGAAATTGGGTTCAACGCTCCTCGTGTGTTTCATGACATGGACTAACCGCCTCTCGTGGATCCTAACTCTAGCGATTGTGGTAGAGACTAATGCCTGCGGGTTTTGGTCTAACGGAAATCGTGATTCCTACACTGAAGTGCTCCAAGAGAATAAGTTTCTATTTAGATTCTAATTATTATTAAGAGCTAATAATAATCGACATGCATCTATTTTTAGATTAGCGATATACAAATAGACTTCGCCCAATATTCTAAAAATAAAATTTCATATATTTTTCCAACTTGATCAACCGTCCACAAATAGCAGCCTGCAAATTTTGAAATATGATCATCATGTCTAAAAATAGACATAGTCTAAAAATAGAATTGCGCCAAAAATAGCCTGTGGGCCCACTTGGTGAAGGTGACTCTTTTCACTAAGCTCATCATCTTGCTGAATCTCAACACTCCCTCTCAACAAGATAGGGATTATTCTTCACCCCGATCCTGCCTCTATGGTATTCGAATTTGCTCCTGGTGAGTGCCTTCATCAGAATATCTGCATCCTGATCCTTCGTAGGAATGTAATGAAGCAACATGATCTTCCGCTACACACAATCTCTAATATGATGATACCATATATCAATATGTTTATATCTATCATGAAAAACAGGATTAACCGAGAGTTTAATGCAACTTTGATTATCACAATGAATCACCGTGGGACCTAAATGTGAACTGAACAAACCAACCAGGATCTTCCTCATCCAGATAGCCTCACACGTAGCTTGAATTGCTGCCATATATTCTGCTTCCACTGAACTGAGTGCCACAGATCTTTGTTTCCTGCTGTACTAAGAAACTGCCGTAGATCTGATACTGAAAATCCCTCCTGATGTGCTTTATCTGTCTATTGGGATTCCTGCCCAATCTACATTCGTGAAGCCATGTAACTTCACCTCATCCGTCTATCTATACCATAAACCATACTCAGATGTGCCCTTGAGATATCTCAAAACATGATTGCCGGCCTTCCAAAAGAGCTTGGTAGGCTTAACCATCGCTTGTGAAAGCTGGTTCACCGCATTAGCATATGTTTGGTCGTGTATTGACTAAATACATGAGCGAACCCACCAACTGTCGATAAAAAGTGGCATCCACTACCTCTGTCGATGTAGCATCCTCTTTATTCCAATTTCCTGGAAGAGGAGTGTCGATAGGCTTGCAGCCTTGCATGTGAAACTTCTCCAGTATCTCTCGGGCATACTTGAATTGAGACACAAATAGTTCACCTTCCTGTTGCCATATTTCCAATCCAAGGAAATAATGAAGGAGGCCCAAGTCCTTCATCTCAAACTCCTTTGCAAGATCTGCCTTGCATGAGTGTATCAACTGCTCATCACCCGTTAGTATTAAATCATCAACATAAAGTACAATGACTAAAGGCTTACCCTCCACCACAATCTGGTACAGGTTTGCATCTGCCTCACTCTTGGTGAAGCCAAATCTAGTGAAATAGCTGTCGATCCGAGTGTACCAAGCACGGGGTGCTTGTTTCAGCCCATACAATGCTCTTTTGAGCCTGCACACATGCGACTCGCTGCTGAAGATCTCAAATCATTCAGGCTTCTCAATGTACACCTCTTCCTCAATGATCCCATTAAGGAACGCAGTCTTCACATCCATTTGATGAATGTGCCAACCCATCTGCGCTGAGAGAGCAAGGATGGTCCGTATGGAAGAATACCGTGTGACAGGTGGAAAGGTTTCTTCATAGTCAATCCCCTCAATCTGTGATAAGACCCGAGAAAAAAATCTTTCCTTATACTTCTTGACACTCCCATCAACATCTTGCTTTACCTTATAGATCCATCTTGATCCTACAACTGATTTTCCCACCGACCTTGGAACAATATCCCAATCAATGTTTCTGACAATGGGGTCATACTCCTCCACCATGGCATCTACCCATGTGGGCTCTTGCACTAATTCTTCAAAAGAAGATGGCTCTTTCACAATACACTTGCTCATAAGAGCCATGTATCTAGTATATCGGTCAGGTGTCTGTCTCTGTCTGTGCTGTGATGTAGGGACTCCTACATTATGTGCCGCATCAAGCTTCAGTCTCTCAGCTTCTATGGTACGCTTTCTGCCTTGTCTAATGTTTGGTTCTGCATGAGTGGACTCCACTCCATGAATCTCCTCCTATGGCTGATCCACATCCAGAGGCTCATATTTGGGAATAAGAAGTTCCCCTTCCGCATGCAAGTGTAGCTCCCTCTCAAGCGACAAATACATGGCTTTCACCTCATTGAATTTTATATCCCATCGCACAACAATCATCTGACTATCTGGAAAATACACACGATAGTTATGGGGTGTTTCTGTATACCCCACAAATATCCCAACTTCTGCAGTCAGCTCCAGCTTCTTCCTGGCATCCTTTTTCACATGAATATAAACAGTAGAGCCAAAAATCTTCAAATGAGAAATATTAATATTCTTACCAATAAAAGCTTCTTCGGGTGTACTCATGCCAAGTACTCTATGAGGACAACGATTCTGCACATAAACCACAGTGTTGCATGCTTCTGCCCACAAGTGCATTGGTAGGCCCTGGTCATGCAGCATCGCTCGTGTAGCACCCACGATCGTTTTGTTCTTTCTCTCTGCGACCCCATTCTGCTATGGGTTATGAGGCGCTATGAGTTCTCTTCGAATTCCTTCTTTTCTACAGAAGTCTTTGAATTCGTCCGAGATGCATTCACCACCATTATCGCTCTGTAGAGCTTTCACTTGCTTCCCCGACTCTTTCTCCACCAATGCCTTGAAATCACAGAACTTTGAGAACGTTTCACTCTTCTTCTGCATGAAGAAGATCCAGCATCTACGAGAATAGTCATAAAAAAATATCACATAATACCTGTGTTTTGCTGTTGAAGCAACCAAGAAAGGTCCACACACATCTGTGTGAATTCTCTCCAGGATCACCGAAGCACGATTCTCCTTCTCATGAAAGGTGGTTTTCACAAACTTACCCATAGTACATCCCTTGCACTAATCTGACTGCACAAGAGTACCCCTGGGAAGTCCAGTAGAAATTTGCTGCAAAATCTTCAAAGCACCATGGTGAAGATGGCCCAATCTCCTGTGCCATAATTCACCCTCATCCCGGCTCACCACTTCTTCTGCTTTGCCCACCATCTACCTCCAGCTTGTAGAGATTCTTAATTCGAACCCCTATCTTCTTAGTTTGCCCCGTTTTTTTATGTCGAAGGAAGGCTTTTCCCTCACTCAAAACAACATCATAACCTTTTTCTTCCAGCATTGCAACCGAGACCAAGTTCTTCTTCAGACCTAGAACATGCATGACATTCTTCAACAAGAATGGATTACTGGACTCCCTCTCAAAAGTAATGGTCCCAATGCCAATCGCACTGTACTGATCATCGTTTCCCATCTCTATATGCATCTGGAGGTCCTTCTCCTCCAAGTCACTAAAAAACTCTTTGTCTCCCATCATATGGAAAGACGCACCACTATCAAGATACCACACCAATCCCATGCAGCTTGAAACCAAGCAAGCGATCAAGGAGAAATCAAGCTCAAATTGTGAGGCTAAGGCCTCTCCAGCTGCAGATCCAGCAACCTGCTTATTCTTCTTCTTCTGTGGACAATTAGTGGCGAAATGTCCATGTTCGTGACAATGAAAACACTTCACTTTGGACAAATCCTGCTTCTTACCTTTAGCACTAGATTTTGAAGGAATTTTCTTCCCCTTCCCTTTCCTTGCTTTGGCAGCCAAAATGAAATTCTCTTCATATTCATTCTTTGATGAAGATCCATCCCTGGTACCCCACCTTATCTCCTCCTACACAAGATTCGACCAAATTCGCTCCCATCCCAGCAGTTTCTCCCGTCCATTGACAGAGTCTTCGTAGCTATGCCAAATCTTCGAAAGCCCAAGGAGAGCCAAGCTCACCAAGTATTATTCATCAACAATAACCCCCACACTTCCCAGTTCATCCTTGCAATGGAAAAACATTGTGAGGTATTTTAGAATACTATCGCCCTTTTTCATTTGATTTTTCTGAGCTTTTCTTTAAGCGCCAACTTCCTTTGGTCACTTCTGCTTTGGAACAAGTCTTTCAAAGCCTTCCACATTAAGAATGGAGTGGATTTCCCATGAAGGCTAGACACAATATGGTCCTTCACACCTTCCAACATAAATCTTCTCATCTTTGCTGTCTTCTTTTTTCATGCATCAAGTAATGTAGCATCGCTAGATCCCAGCTTAGGAACATCGCTATCGATGAACTCCTTCCGCCCATTATCCTCTAGCACTGCCTCCATCCTGTCCTTCTAGGCTATGTAATTCGAGCTCCCATCAAGGGAATACTCCAATCTCAACCCGTTGAAAGACATTTCAATGTATACTCGATTTTTGCACCAAGAATCTTCTATAGCAAATTCAAATTGTCCACCAGCACAAACTCTCACTTCACAATTGCAATCTTCAATCAACAATGCTCTGATACCATGTAGAAATTATATGCACTAAGCATGAATATGTCCAAGATCCACCTAATCTCACACTGTTTAACTTTATGCAAGATACTGAATCTATTCCACTTGTTAATCTTTTGTGGAAAAATTAATTGCACACACATGTGAAGCATAATAAAAAAATATTCAATCGCACATAACACAATTTTTAACTAGGAAAGCCTGAAGCTGAAAACCCCAACTATATATTATGTAACAAGGAGATCATATGACAATCTCATACAAGCATACAAAGCTTATCCCGAGCCCTTAGTATAGTACAATCGTCATACACTAATTAGGCCCAATCTTGCAAATCCATGCATCGATCTTTGCCACCTGCTAGCCTGCCTCCACTGCGCAATCTCCGCTGAAGAATAGCTCTGAATGAATTCAAATTTCCCCATCCTTGACTATGAAATCCTCATTGGAAACTCCAATGTGTGTGTGATGCAATCAATGCATCACTATAGTCATAACAGATAGTCTATCTTGCCCTTTCACCTATCTCTCCAATGGTCTCCACTGAAACTTCCATGCACCATAGTTAACTGATGTATTGTTCAGTTGATTAATGAGTTATTATTTGTGAATTAATTAACTAATTAATTCACTACACTCTCACTAGTGTATCAATCAGTTAGACTAGATACAACTAGCTCAACTGAGTCTAACTGAGTTAAACTGAATACAACTCCATAACTACTTCTTCCAACTGTGTCATAACTTTGCCACTTGAGTTCTAACTGAGTCCTCCATGAATTAGCTTCAGTAAACCCTTGGGAATTGCGTAATTCCTTCTGTTAGCTGATGTGCCACGTCTCTGCACTGAACTAAAGTGCTCCAAGAGAATAAGTTGTTGTTTAGAGTCTAATTATTATTAAGAGCTGATAATAATCGACATGCATCTATTTTTAGATTAGCGATCTATAAATAGACTTCGCCCAATATTCTAAAAACAGAATTTCATCTATTTTTTCAACTTGATAAACCATCCACAAATAGCATCCTGCAACTTCTTAAATATGATCATCATGTCTAAAAATACACTTGTGCCAAAAATAGCCTGCGGGCCCACTTAGTGAAGGCGACTCTTTTCACTAAGTTCATCATCTTGTTGAATCTCAACAAAAACTATAAGACAATGATAGTGTGGCTATGCCTATCTGGTAAATTTGAAATTTCTTATTGAAAAAAGAGGAAATAATTATTGAAAGAAATTCAAATCTTGTTGAGAACACAACACTAATAGTGTTCATGACACAACCTATATCCTAGATAGATGTTGAATAATATTAGTTCATAGTTGGTATTCAATGTTTATACAAGAAAATGAAATTGGTTTTTCTTAAATCATGATAAGAATGCTTATAGTGTATTATTGTTCTATATTTGATAAGTATTGAGATGATTCTCATATTTTGTTACGCACTTGACCTGCAAGAAAATGAAATAACCTGAAATACGAAACAATATAGACCAAAACATAGAAATATCACATGAAATTAGAAAAGATACAAACATATTATATTATTTAGAAGCCTTCAACAGAGTAAAGCTCAATTACAATAAGACTCTTTGATTCTTCTCTTATTATCTAAGACTATTTATAGCTTAATGACATCCAAAACCCTAAATACTAGTGGTCCCTTGCATAACATGGGCTAACCAATTTATTCATTAACTATGGCCCAATATAACTAATTGTGGTCCCTTTTCTATCATGCAGGTCAACCAATTACAATTACTATTAATGTGGATAACTGCTCAAGGGCTTTATTGACTCAAGCAACTAACTATTACTCTTACTAGGCCCCTTTGGGATTATTACATAAATAAAGGGTTTAAGGTTGGACCCTAACATGCCCCCCCCCATCAAAATCAGCCTTGTCCTCAAGGTTGAAGTGTTGGAAATATTGTCATTGAAGGTAAAGGAGCAGATAAGGATCATTAAAGGTATAAACGAACAAGAAGGAAAAGAAGACAAAAGGCCAGTGAAACTACTCCATTGAAGAAATTGTAATAATGTTAAATTGTTGATTGAGCTAAATTGTTGTGATTCAAAGGAAAGTCTCTAAGGAAAAGGGAAGACTCCAAGGAAAATATAGAGATTCATTAAGCTGAATTGTTGTGATACATTAATGATATACATTTTTGGTTGATGTTTGCATTAAGTTGAACCATTAAATCTTTACATGTGGCTGAAATTATTAGTGGATTATTTATGTATTTTGTGGACTCATATTCAAGATATGAAGTGTGTGGAAATGAATGAGTGGAAGGCAAAGAGTCAAGCCTATTCTCTTCCTATTCCTATGTGGAATACAAACAACCATCAAATTATCTCTATAAAAGATGTCATTTTGGAGTGCATAAGGAGGTTAAAGAGCTGGAGAATGTGGGAGAGATGATTGAGATATTATGCACATATGGAGCTAATGTGAAGTAGATTTGAAGGGAGAAGAGGCAGAATTAAATATGGAGATATGTAGAGTTGATAACCAGGTAAATCAGCATATTGTTTTCATGTTGTGTGAGGGGATTGTGGTCTCCTTTCAAGTCACGTCTTGATAAAATGTTCAGTTGGAGCTAGTTGATGTAGGAGCCTCCTGTGGGTGGTAGACTGTCGAAAACACATGGGAGTTGGAGCTTCCTTGTATGTTGTAGCTTGCAGAAATTTGAGGTAGCAACTTCCTGTAGGTTGGAGCCTACAAAAAATTAGATGCAATAAGGAGTAGGAGCTTGCCTTTGCATCAAAACGATCATAAATTCGTGGTTTTCTCCCTTATGGGTTTCCACTTATATCTGATGTCCATATGCATTATTATTATGTGTTGATGTGGTGTATTTTTCTTCTTATTACTTGTTGTTCACATATTCAGTAGGTTGATCGTTATTTTTTAAAGATATGCATGTAATTTTTGAAATTGATGAGATTAAAGAAAATACTATTAATGTCCATGAATGGATTAAATTGATTCACACCCCCCCCCCCCTCTCAGATTATTCAAGGGTTCATCAATTGGTATCAAATAAGGTTCCTTTGGTGTAAGCCTAATA
>CM076584.1:25879445-26126594 GCA_034641835.2 Pinus albicaulis | reverse complement strand
GTGCAAAATAAGCTGAGGAATTTTATTCCTACTCATGGGCCTTTTACCCATTTTATTCATCTCCTACATGATATAAGCAAAAATTAATATTCCAATTTGCTGCATGCAAATTTTGGAATATTACAGTCCTCCCCTCTCAATGTGGAAAATTTGAATAACTGTTAAATTATTCACCAAGATTATCCTGATCACACACTATTTGAGCTTCATGCATAATACATAACCTCTTCTACTATTGATCATCAATTTCCGGAAATTAAACAATCGCATGCGCACATTAAAACCATAAACAATCACACATATAAACACAGTATTTATGGGAAAGCCTAAAGCTGAAAACCCCCAACTATCTGTATATTATAATGATAGATATCATGTAACAATACATAGCACAAAGCTCCTCACAAGCTCTCAGCACTATCTCACATGCTACACACTACACAAGCTCAGATCAAGCAAGTCACATGCTCAAATCTCCTCCACCTGTTAGCCAGCCTCTACTGCACAATCCAATATGGATAATCATTAGATCCAAGTTCGAATCCCACCAAGATGTACTACGCAATCCTCATTGGCTTCTCAATCAATGTGTGTGCAAATCTCATGCACCAGTATAGTCACAACTGATAGTCAACCCTGCTCTTTCACCTATCTCCATCACTGATCTCCACTGAAACTGTCCATGCACTGAAGTTAACTGATGTGTTCATTAGTTGATTTATGAGTTAATAATTAGTGAATTAATTAATAATTAATTCACACCACTCATCACTAGTGTATTAATCAGTTAGACTAAATACAACTAGTTCAACTAAGTCAAACTGAACACAACTCCATCAACTCCTCAATCAACTCCACCAAACTCACTCACATGAGTTCTAATCGAAGTCATCATGCAATAGCTCCACTTAGACCCTAGGAATAGCGTAATTCCTTCTGTCAGCTGCATGTGCCACATCCAGGCATCAAACTGAAGTGCTCCAAGAGGATAAGATAATGTTTATAGTCCAAATATTATTAAGAGCTAATAATATTCGACATATCTATTTTTGGATTGGCAATCTAAAAATAGATTCCATCTATTTTTCCAACTTGACCATCCCTCCACAAATAGCATCCTGCAACTCATAGAATCATGATCGACATGTCTAAAAATAGACTTTGCGCCAAAAATAGCCTGCGGGCCCACTTAGTGAAGGTGACTCCTTTCCACTAAGCTCTGTCATCTTGTTGCATTCTCAACACTCCCTCTCAACAAGATATGGATTATCTGCAACCCCTATCCTGCCCTTGTGGTATTCGAATTTTCTCCTGGTGAGCGCCTTCGTCAAGATATCAGCATCCTGATCCTCCGTAGGAATGTATGAAAGTAACATGATCTTCCGCTGCACATAATCTCTGATATGATGATACCGATGCCTGAAGCACTGCCGCCTAAACTCATCCTCCTTTCTGTACCATGATCCATATTTCGATGTGCCTCTGATATATATGCCTCTGAGATATCTCAATACATGCTTGCTTGCCTTCTAGTAGAGCTTGGCCGGCTTAACCATAGCTTGTGAAAGTTGGTCAACTGCATAGCATATATCGGGTCGTGTATTGACCAGATACATAAGCGACCCCACCAATTGTCGATAAACAGTGGCATCCACTACCTCCGCTGAAGTAGCATCCTCCTTCCTCCATCCACCGGGGGGGGGGGGGGGGGGGGGGGGGGGGGGGGGGGGGGGGGGGGGGGGGGGGGGGGGGGGGGGGTATCAACAGGCTTGCAGCCATGCATGTTGAACTTCTCCGGTATCTCCCGGGCATACTTACCCTGAGAAACAAACAGTCCATCACTGCGCTGCCAAATTTCCAATCCCAGGAAATAATGAAGGAGGCCCAAGTCCTTCATCTCAAACTCTTTTGCAAGATCCTCCTTGCATGAGAGTATCAACATCTCATCACTTGTCAAAATCAAATCATCTACATAAAGTACAATGATCAGCAACTTACCCTCCACCACAATCTGGTATAGGTTAGGAATCCGCCTCACTCTTGGAGAATCCAAGTCCGGTGAAATAACTGTCTATCCGTGTGTACCAAGCATGAGGTGCTTGTTTCAACCCATACAACGCTCTCTTGAGCCTGCACACATGCGACTCGCTGCTGAAGATCTTAAAACCTTCAGGCTACTCTATGTACACCTCCTCCTCGATGACTGTGTTGAGGAACGTAGTATTCACATCCATCTGATGAATGTGCCACCCCATCTGCACTGAGAGAGCAAGAATCATCCGTATGGAAGAATACCTTGCGATAGGTGCAAAGGTCTCCTCATAATCGATCCCCTCTATACGTGAAAAAGCTCGAGGCAACAAATCTTGCCTTGTGCTTCTCCACCTCTCGTCGTTTCCCTGCTTCACTTTCTAGATCCATCTCGAACCCACCACTGATTTCCCCTCCAGCCTCGGGATAATCTCCCATGCACTGTTTCTGACAATCGAATCATACTCTTCCACCATGGCATCTACCCATGCGGGGTCCTCCACAGCTTCCTCGAAAGAGGATGGCTTTGTCACGATACACTTGCTCATAAGAGCCATGTATCCAGTATACCGGTCAGGTGACTGTCTCTGTTTGCGCTGTGATGTAGGTGCTCCTACAACCTTCTCTGCATATTGAGCCAGTCGCTCAGCTTCTGTAGTGCGCTTCCGCCCTCTAATGGTTGGCGCTGCCTGAGTGGTCTCTTCCACTCCATGAACCTCATCTTGTGGCTGATCCACATCCTGAGACTCATCCTTAGGAACTAATAGCTCCTCATCTGCATGCAAGTGTGGCTCCCTTTCAAGCGAACACTTCATGGCTTTCTCCTCCTGAAATTTGATATCCCGTCGCACAACAGTCTTGCGACTGTCTGGAAAATACACACGATAGTTGTGGGGTGTATCAATGTACCCCAAAAATATCCCAACCTCTGCAGTCAGCTCCAGCTTCTTCCTGGCATCCTTCGTCACATGAATGTAAACAGGTGAACCAAAAATCCTCAAATGGGAAATATCAGGCCTCTTACCAGAAAACGCCTCCTCGGGTGTACTCATGCCAAGTATCTTGTGAGGACAACGGTTCTGCACATATACTGCAGTATTGCATGCCTCCTCCCACAAGTGAATGGGTAGGCCTTGATCATGCAACATCGCCCATGCAGCACCCACGATCATTCTGTTCTTCCGCTCAGCAACCTCGTTCTGCTGTGGGTTATGGGGTGCTATGAGCTCTCTCTGAATTCCTTCTGCGCTACAAAAGTCCTTGAATTCAGCAGAGATGAATTCACCACCATTGTCGCTCCTAAGAGCCTTCACATGCTTCCCCGATTCCTTCTCAACCAGCGCCTTGAACTCACAGAACTTTGAGTATGTCTTGCTCTTCTTCTGCATGAAGAAGATCCAGCACTTCCGAGAAAAATCATCAACAAAGATCACATAGTACTTGTGCTTTGTTGTCGAAGCTACTGAGAAAGGTCCACACACGTCTGTGTGAATTCTCTCAAGGATCGTTGTGGCACGACTATCCTTCTCGTGAAAGGTGGCTTTCACAAATTTTCCCAAGGTACATCCCTTGCACTGATATGACTGCACAAGAGTACCCATAGGAAGCCCAGTAGAAATCTGCTGCAGTATCTTCAAAGCTCCATGGTGAAGGTGGCCCAATCTTCGGTGCCACAACTCGCCATCATCCCGGCTCACCACTCCTTCTGCCTTGCATGCCATTGCTGCGCAGCCATCTACCTGCAATTGATAAAGGTTCTTAACTCGAACCCCTATCCTCCGGGTCTCACCAGTTGCCTTACTGCGCAGGAAATCCTTTCCCTCGCTAAAGACAACATCATATCCCTTGTCTTCTAACATCGCCATAGAGATAAGATTCTTCTTCAATCCTGGAACATGCATCACATCCTTCAATATGAAGGGTTTACCAGACTCCCTCTCAAAGGAAATGGTACCAATACCAGTCGCACTGTATCTACCATCATCGCCCATCTCGATGTGCACTCCAAGATCTTTCTCATCCAGATCAGTAAACAAATCTCGATCTCCTGTCATGTGAAAAGACGCACCACTGTCCAGAAACCACACTGATCCCGCCATACTTGAGACCAAGCATGCGATCAGCGAAAAATCCAGCTCAAACTGCGAGGCTAAGGCCTCTCCAGCTGCAGATCCAGCAACCTGCTTATTTTTCTTCTTCTGCGGACAATTTGTGGCATAATGTCCATGATGGTGACAGTGAAAGCACTTCACCTTGGACATGTCCTGCTTCTTGCCTTTCGCACCAGACTGAGAAGCTTTCTTTCTCTTCCCCTTCTTTGCTTTGGCATCCAAAGCGCAATTCTCTTCATCAGAGTTCTTTGATGACGATCCGTCCCTGGTACTTCGCCTTATCTCTTCTTGCACAAGATCCGACCAAAGTCGCTCCCATCCTGGCAATTTCTCCCGACCATTGACAGAGTCCTGATAGGAATGCCAACTCTTCGGAACCCAAGGAGAGCCAAGATCACCAAGTCCTCATCATCTACAGTCACCCCCACACTTCCCAGCTCATCCCTACATTGGGTGAACTTCGTGAGGTACTTGGGCATACTGTCGCCTTTCCCATCTTTATGTTTCTGAGTTTATCCTTGAGTGCCAACTTCCTCTGGTCGCTCTTGCTTTGGAATAAATCTGTCAAGGCTTTCCACATCAAGAATGGAGAAGCCTTACCATGCAGGTTGGATACTATGTGATCCTTCACGCCCTCCAACAAAATCCTTCGACACTTTGCTGTCTTCTTTTGCCAAGCCTCAACTACGGCAGCATCACTAGAAGTAGGCTTTGGGACTTCAGCATCTATGAACTCCTTCAACCCATTGTCATCTAACACCGCCTCCATCTTGTCCTTACATGCAATATAATTCGAGCTTCCCTCAAGGGCATACTCCAATCACAATCCGTTGAAAGACATCTCAACTTCGACACCAAGAAAACACTCCTGCAAATTCGAATTCCACCAGCACAAAACTCAACTGCTTCAATGTCTTGCAATTGCTCCGATGATCAATACTGCTCTGATACCATGTAGAAAATTTGAATAACTGTTAAATTATTCACCGAGATTATCCTGATCACACACTGTTTGAGCTTCATGCATAATACATAACCTCTTCTACTATTGATCATCAATTTGCGGAAATTAAACAATCGCATGCGCACATTAAAACCATAAACAATCACACATATAAACACAGTATTTATGGGAAAGATTAAAGCTGAAAACCCCCAACTATCTGTATATTATAATGGTAGAGATCATGTAACAATACATAGCACAAAGCTCCTCACAAGCTCTCAGCACTATCTCACATGCTACACACTACACAAGCTCAGATCAAGCAAGTCACATGCTCAAATCTCCTCCACCTGTTAGCCAGCCTCTACTGCGCAATCCAATATGGATAATCATTATATCCAAGTTCGAATCCCACCAAGATGTATTGCGCAATCCTCATTGGCTTCTCAATCAATGTGTGTGCAAATCTCATGCACCAGTATACTCACAATTGATAGTCAACCTGCTCTTTCACCTACCTCCATCACTGATCTCCACTGAAACTATCCATGCACTGAAGTTGACTGATGTGTTCATTAGTTGATTTATGAGTTAATAATTAGTGAATTAATTAATAATTAATTCACACCACTCATCACTAGTGTATTAATCATTTAGACTAAATACAACTAGTTCAACTAAGTCAAACTGAACACAACTTCATTAACTCCTCAATCAACTCCACCAAACTCACTCACATGAGTTCTAACTAAAGTCATCATGCAATAGCTCCACTTAGACCCTAAGAATAGCACAATTCCTTCTGTCAGCTGCATGTGCCACATCCAAGCATCAAACTGAAGTGCTATAAGAGGATAAGATAATGTTTATAGTCCAAATATTATTAAGAGCTAATAATATTCGACATATCTATTTTTAGACTGGCAATCTAAAAATAGATTCCGCCCAGTATGTCTAAAAATAGAAGTCCATATATTTTTCCAACTTGACCATCCCTCCACAAATAGCATCCTGCAACTCATAGAATCATGATCGACATGTCTAAAAATAGACTTTGCGCCAAAAATAGCATGCGGGCCCACTTAGTGAAGGCGACTCCTTTCCACTAAGCTCATCATCTTGTTGCAATCTCAACGCTCAAAGATTGCTTATCCTCAAGCAAGTTTAAGGATAGACTGAGTTATTTCTCCTCTCCTGGTAGCATCCATGTATGATGATCTCCTCCAAGTGAAGTGATGTTATCTCATCAATGAAGCCTCCCCATTGCTCCTCCTTAGCATGCAAGTCAGCTATCAAGCCATCATCATGTAAAGGTGAAATACTCAAGAGGGTAGAAAAGTGATGTCTAGAGGTCCCTTTGAGGAAAATGGATCTAAAATCTAATGGGAACTATCTCTCCCATATGGATCCTCCATCCCCAAGCTATGAGCCATGCAAAATGAGTCACCCTCCAACTAGGCAAATCCTGGAAATTTTCCTCCACCTTCGGCTCCAGCAAAGTAGGTGGGCTGGAATTTTGCACATGGTAGACAATGTAGCCTACCCCACGCTGTCCATCTCTCCACTTAAGGTAAGTGTAGAGTTTCTGTTGATCCCGGGCTACAATAAGATTGCCCTCAAGTGGCAAGATGAGGACTAGATCTCCAAAGATCTCTTCCCCAACGCTGCAAATCAAGCTGGCCTGAATGATAGTTGGAAGTCATCATCATATGGCATCTCCTCCATCATGTGCCTCACCTCATAAAGTGACAAGTGTGTTTTTAAGGTAACCATATCATGTCCCATGTTCCCCTTAGAACATGTAGTGCAAAAAGTGTGGGAGGATTCTCCCTCAAAGGACACATTCACCCAATGTGTCTCTCTCCCAAGTATGCTCCTCATAAAGACAGAAACAATAGAGCCATAGGGAGAAAAGATGAGAATCATGCTTACTATCATATGCAACAAATGAGAAGGACAATGGTCCCTCAAATGCATCCAATGCAGCTTGACCCTCAACTGCAATAGAGACTGATAAAATGAGTGGCTTGTCAACCACTTGCTTGCTGCTCCAATCTCCTCATAAGTATGGAGGAAGTGAATAATGTAAGGTGTACAATGAGCATGTCCTCCATAATATCTATCTTCCCCAATTCCTCCTAGGGAATGGCCATCAATCATGCTTATGGCCTCATCTAAACCATGTGGTCTAGAAAAAATAATTCTCCTCTTTAGAGCATCATCCTGCACATATATGGTTAAGTGACATACATCATATAAATAATCATGTAAATAATAATCACCCTTACCATATGTCCTGCTCCTACAAATGGAGTGGTTCATAGATGAGTCTCCTCTCATCCCCAGTGAGAAAATAGGTGGTTGTGCTAACTCTCTCAAATATTCATGTCTGTCCTCCATCTCCATCTGGTCCATGCATCTCCTCCTATGCTGATCTATCTCCTCCTCAATTCCCTTCCAAAAATACCCCTCCATGATGGTGTGGTATGCTCTCATAGAACAAGTGGGACTAAAAAGGAAATCCTCCTGAGCTGCTTGTAGCAACTTCTCCTTGAGTTTGGAAGCTCCAGGAAAGAAAATCCTACCATGATAAAAGATGACCCCATCTCTGACTAAATATCCCTCCTCATGCAACTGGTCATCCAAGATCATGCAAGTGAAAAGATCCTTGGAATACTCCACCAACAGCTGGGAGTTCCAATATGGATCTATCCTCCATAGTGACAACGTTGATGATCTCTCATGAAGAGTATCTGTCATATGGTCATCCTCCTCTTTGACATCTCCTATGCCACAGATGCAAGTTGGAAGGTTGTTGTCCTTCCCCTGCTACTTCTGCCACAACGCATAATCTGAAATGGAAGTGGGTACTGATGATGTTGAGGGAATGCTCCCTCTCTCCTTGAGTCTACCCCAAACTCCCAACGCTATATCAATCTCTCCCAAGGTTCCCACTCCTCTGAAATCACTGAGTAGTGCCTCAACTGGTGAAGCATCCATCCTCCTCTGTTGTTCCAGTGGTCTCCCTGGAAAAATGTCTCCATGCAATGAGACATCATCCTCAAGAGGTGACTGCATATATGAATGAACAAATATGTCCATGCTTCCACTACGCAATCCAATCACCTTCTTAGGTGCATCAACCTCCAGAAATGAATAGGGATGTGCATTCCACATCTCATGATGTTGGGTCTTCTCCCTATATGGTTTCACACCTCCTCAACAATGGCACGGGTAGAACATGAGTTATGCCTTGATCTCCACACATGAGATCCTGGGGATTTCCTTGCAAATATGTAAGCATCCCTCTATTTGGAGCAAGGGCTCCTCCTTCCTCTGCATGAGGTGCTATATCAACTCCAAATCTAACAGCATTGTTGCCCTCAATCTCTACAACATGAATGGGCAATTCTCCAATGATTGGATCCCTTTTTGAAAAAGATATCTCCATGCTCCTTTGCTCAAAGGTGTGAGATGAAAACCTTTCTTCTGGCAAAGTATGGTGCAAGTTTTCATGCAACGGTTTTACTTGAGTTTTCTAGTTTACCTCCACCATGGGTGTCTCATGAATCTTTTCATCAAATATTTTCACTAATGCCTCAGTGAAATTTGCATAAGGTGCAATGTTTACATTTCTCAAAGAAAAAGATTCAAAGATCTACCAGGCAAAAGCCTTACCTCTCAAATGCAGCGCTACAACTTTGATGGCTTCATCTTCAGGAATGTGGTGGTGCTGCAAGAAGGTCTCTAACTCCTCCACCCAAGCTTTGGCTGAACATATAGGTGAACCCTCAAAGGTAGATAGATGAAATCTATCCTATTGTTCTCTTCCTTTCACCTTCATCTTGCAAAACTCTGAAAAACTGAGATGATCTCGGAATTTTTGAGTTTGAAACTCATACTCTTTCAAGAAATCACTAAGGGTTTCCCTCCTAGCAACCTCTTCTTCTCTTTCCCTTTATCTTTCGGCAATTGTTGCACTAAAAATTGTCACCTTGACATTCTTCTATATGTATGAGCTCATTATCACTCATACTTTCCTCCTCTGCAAGTCTTAAAACATCAGTTCCTCAAGTCAAGCCTTAAAAATAAGAGAAAAGCTCTCAAAGTCTCTACAACTCTGGTATCGCACTTTCTCTATCTTACCTATGGTCCCGCACCTAATGGTCATGTCTCCTGCGTACCTGACCGCACTTTCTCTATGTTAAGGGTGCGGACCCCTGTAAAATATTAAAAGGGCGCAAGTAAACTCAAAAAGCTCACTTTCAGTCATTTCTAGAAGCTTCTGGAAGGAATCTTGCAGTGGAAAGTCCACTCTTTTTAGGTTCATGTATCCCATGCTTTAAGGAGCTACCCCTTGATGTGAGGAGCTTATCCCTTTGAAGAAGGATTCTATCCCTTCATAGGTGGAACTACAAACAAGCATTGGATTGAGGTAGGATCATAACACCTTTGTAGCATTTACTTATAAATCGTGATATATCTAAAGAAAGATAGATTTAATTGTCTGTTTGTTGCTAGACTATCTTCTTATATTAGGGAGATCAATCTTATCCGCAAGATCGATTTATCCGGCCAACAAATTAGTGACTCCACTGGGGAAAGAATTTGATTTTTGGTTTTTCTTTTATTTTGACTTGAGAAAATGGTTTTTTCTGGTTTTTGATTGATGCATACTGGCTTGGGTAGCTTAGTTTTACTTTTCTTTCAGAAGTTTTGAGAACTTTTTTTGTTTTTATTGAAGTTTTCTGGGGACCGCACTTTGTCTTCACACACAGTGCGGGCATCTCCACACTTTCCTTGAGTTACCAGTGCGGGACTGCCCCTGTTTGCTCTGGAGCCTGCGGACCCTGTCAAATTTTTGGAAAACTTAAGATTTCTCCTTCTAGTTTGAGTTTATATTTAATTTAGGATTCTTAGCATCTACCCAAATCTGTCTTTTTCTGTCAAAAAGCCTTGTTTATGAGTTTCTTTCAGCAAATTTTTCATCTCATCAATCTTTGTTAAGTTAATTGGGTGTTTTGAGTCTGTTTTTTGAGAAATTCTTAATTTGATTTCCTTTCGTCATTACTTGGAGGTTTGTCTCAGTCTTTTCACAAATTTGCATCTTTTTGCTTTTGTTTTTGCAAAAAAAATTCCCCCTCATTCACCGGAGGGGGCTAAATTGTGTATGAGTGTTAATCGCCTTTGAGTATTTTTATTTTTGATCTTTGGAAATCTCACCCAATTTTCTTTACTTGCACTTGATTGGTTCTTATATTACATTAGAATCATCTTGTGTTTGAGAATTCTCTTGCATAGATTACATTTGCATAATTAGAATTCTCATTTTCAGAATATGAATGAAAAATGTGCATAGTTTACATTTGCATACTTTTCAAAGTGAATTGTGCATAGATTACAATTGCATAGTTTACATTCTGAAAAATCAATCGTAGATTTAGATCAGTTTTCTTTGATTTTAATTTACATGGTTTTATGCATGTTTAAAAAAAAAAAAAAAATGTTTTGAATTGATTAGCATTAGTTTTTCTTAATGAAATTAGTGCATTAGAGAATTTGTTATATTTTCTCTTATTGATCAATTTTTTTTGCATTGTTGGAAGTGAATGGAAACTCTTTCCTTACTTTAGTTAGGATTCATCGAATTGAAAAGATTACATTATTATATTCGATTTCATTCAATTTTGGGTTGGGTCATAACACCATTGGTTTCATATCCATTTACCCTTTGAGTAATAACAGCCTAAATAACACAGTGCTTAATTAAAATTCATCTAGTAATTTTTACATTTTTAGGGCTCTTTCCACCAACATAGCTTAGGCTAGTGTCTTGGAATAGGTTTTAGTTAACTCTCCAAGACAGTAAAACAAACAAGTAGTCGATATTGCGGTAGGAAAAGTTCCAATTGTTGCATTTATACTGTGGGAAGCTCCTCTTAAAGGATTCAAGCACGAGATCATATCCGAACCAGTGAGGTAATCAATCCTTCCTCATTGGGAATGATAAAAGACATACATGTATTAACAACGGTAAACCTCGGATTGACCATTGTCGAGGAGCCTGGGGTCACTTGTCGGTAAACCTTGGATTATGTCAAGGAGCCTTCAAGGGGATTGAGCTTTGTTACTCTGCCCTTGCGTGTGTGTCGGATTGTAGATTGTTCCCCTAGGTATATTTGTTTCTGTTGATAACCTTAGTGGCCATAAACTATAGGATTCTTTCCCAAGGTGACAGTGGAGGGAAGATCCCACTGTACCTGGAACAGACGTCGGCTATACTCACTTGAACTCTTCGGAGGGTTATCTTCACTCGAGATGGAATAGTGGAGAAACTTGCACCGGTCTATTTCATTAAGCATGTTGTTGGGGTAACTGTTCCAACCGCCATTTCTGCATTAAAATTCTACGATGTTGGATTTCATCACCAACTAGTGTTTTTAGTGTGGGAATCTATTGTTTGTGTGTGGTTTGACTCCTAGATTTGATAGCGCATGTTCATTTGTTTGTTTTTACTTTTAGAGACCATAGGTGTGATTTGTGAATTTTAATTGTTAGGTGTGAATTGTGAATTGTTAATTTTATTTTAAATTGTTAATAAAATTCATTGAAGTTGAATATAATGGCAATTGTTCCGGAATTTACCAACCACGGAACCCCTCTTAACGATAATCCTAGTAATTTTCCTTGCTTTGGAAATGTTGGTCCTTCTTATATAGCTACATTGTCATTACCTAGATTTACCATAGGTTTACCGATATGGTTATTTTCAACTTCGTTGGCCCCAAATACTCCAATTGTTCCACCTCAACCGAATGCTTCACCTCAACAGAGTTCACCATCTCAACATCACCAACCTTCTATTGACCCTTTACCTTCTTCGCCAAATATGTATTCCTCCCTTTCTTCCTCTTCACTTGGTAAAAGCTTTGATGCTAGTAACCAGGTGACTAAGAAGAAGAAGAAAGGGAAGAAGAAGAAGAAGAAGAAGTAAGATAAGAAAGAATTCAACCAACCAACCATGGCTGTAAATGTTAGTAGTGTTGAGGAAACCTCCAATATGCATCGTAAACCCAAATACCCTTGTAGGCTTTGTAAGGGTGACCACTTCCTTATAAATTGTCCCGGTATTCCAAAAGTCTTGGAAGTATGGTCAGAAAAATCTCATCAACTTTCTGTTGATCCATCAACCAGTGATAGTCAGGTTCCTGAGAAAAAGGGTAAAGTTAGGTTTCCTTGTAAGTTGTGCAAAGGGATTCATCAAACTCACATTTGTCCTCACATGGATGAAGCCTCAAAATTGTTGGAAAACCTTACTGTTCCACAGCAAGAAATTCCAACTGGTTACCGTCAACTTTCTCCCAACCTACCATCAACTGACGGAGTGATTGATCTAATTCCAAGTATAATCAATCCCAATCTTCCATTGGAAAGTGAAACTCATATCACTTAGGTTGATGATCCATTAGTTGATCAAGTGGTCGAGTCAATTTCCCATTCGGTCGATCCCACTCTCCCTAAATAGAGTGAACTTCATACCGCTCAGGTTCTTCTTGTTACATCAAATTCTTCTACGTTAGGGGGCATTTCACCTGTTTCTACAGAACCCCCTCCAAGTACTGAGGTCTTTTCCTTTGATTGGAATAGACTGACAAAACCTCGTCTTCCTTCCTCCATCCCTTTCCAAATCGTTGTGAAGGTTGGTGGTAGGAGCATACACTGCGCATATGTAGATGAAGGTGCTTCTGTTAGTATTTTATCCTCAACTGTTTGGAGAGCTTTGGTTCCCCTCAGCTTGTGCCTATTACGCAGAATTTGAAAGCTTTTAACATAACCATTAGTGAACCCTTAGGGATCCTTCCTAAGTTTTCTATTACTTTGGAAGGTAAAACTGCCTGTATTGATATTATGGTAGTTCGAGGCCCCTTGGATCTCAACTTACTCCTTGGGAGATACTATGTCTATGCAATGAAAGTTGTCGTATCGACACTCTTTCGCGTGATGTCTTTCCCTCACAATGGAAATATTGTGACTGTAGACCAGCTTTCATTCCCTAGTCTTGATTCGGCTACCAATAATCAAACACCCTAAATGTTCCTGATAAGAAAGTGGTATCTACCCCGCCATGGGTTAATTATGTGGCAACTAGTCCCATGTTTTCAGTTACCGATGTAAGCAAGCCTCTCATTGTTTGCTCGACTTCCTATGACTTAGATCCGGTAATTGACATGGAAAACTCTATGGGATTATTTGAACGCGATGTTCTTATCCCTTTTGAGTCCCTTGACATGTGTTCCTTCCATAGAACTATTCTTCCTTCTAATGAAGACCTCTTGGAAGCCATGATCAAGGTGTGTCCATTGACATGTGTTTCTTCCAGTTGGAAGCCATGATCCAGTCTGTGAGGATAGCTCCTTTTACTGTGTCAACCTCGTTAAAAAATGAATCAGTGGCCCGTGAGGAGAGTTCCTTTTACTGCGTCAACCTCGTTAAAAATGAATCAGTGAGTGTGAGGATAGTTCATTTTACTGTGTCAACCTCATTAAAAAATGAATCAGTTAGTCGAGAGCATAGTTCCTTTTCTTGTGTCAAGCTCGTTAAAAAAATGAAACAAGCTTCTAAGAGGAAATTTCTTTTCCTGTGTCAACCTCGTTAAAAAATGAATCAGTTGGTCAGAGGATAGTTCCTGTTACTGATTCAACCTCGTTAAAAAATGAATCAGGTATGAGGACAGTTCTTTTCCTGTGTCAACCTCATTAAAAAATGAATCAATAGGTAGATTGTAGAGAGTAGATTGATAGATTAGAAATAAGTGGTTTCTGAGGATGGTTCCTGTTACTGAGTCAACCTCGTAAAAAATGAATTAGGTATGAGGAAAGTTCCTTTTACTGTGTCAACCTCGTTAAAAAATGAAACACTTTGCCATGAGCATAGTTCTTTTCCTGTGTCAAGCTCATTAAAAAAATGAAACAAATCCTCCCCTAATTGAGTCGAGTCTTTGATTAGATCTCGTAAATTTTAAGTCATATATTTAGGTTAGTTATTTCAGTTTTTGCATAATTTTCTTACAGTTTTAGGTCGGGTCTTTCATATGATCTCGTAAATGAACCTTCATTCCATCCAATTATTAATTACTATTAGTTTATTTAGTTGAATGAAATGAAGCTGGGGGGGCATGCGTTCCAACAGATTACGCTTAGGGGGCATTAAAGCCTATCTGAAGCATATTTTTTCTCTGTTTCAAGCTTTTGTAAAAAAGAAACCTATCTCGAGTCGATTTTGGTTATTTTCAAGACTCGTTAAACTCATGAAAATCCCAAGATTATTTTGCTATATTTCATTCTCGTAAAACACATGAAAATGCCAAGTTCTTTCTGTATTTTTCTGCTCGTAAATTAAATTGAAAGTCGGCCACAGGAGTATATTTTTATCCCTTTTTCAAACTCGTTAAAACTTACGAAAAAGTGAAAACCATGAGTACATTTTTATCCCTTTTTCGAACTCGTTAAAACTTACAGAAAAAGAGAAACCATGGAGTTCTCTTTTAAGCCCTTTTCAGACTCTCTAAAGATGAAAAGATTGCCGAGTACTTGACTATTCGAACTCGTTAAATGAAATGAACAGTCGTCCCTTCAGTATAAGTTTACCCCTTTTCCAGACTGAAATGGACTATTTACGAAAAAGGTATACGTTGACTAATCATGGTCAATAGAGTTCTCTGTTGCATTATTTTATAGTTTTTCGGGTTTTTTCTTCTGACTCCCTAAAAATGAAAAACACTGAGTTTCTCCTATACTAGACTCGTTAAAATTTAATAGTAAAGGACCTGTCGATTACAAACAGGAACGGACCACTCATTCTTAGGGTTCGATTTTAAACTAAGTTGGACTCATCCGAAGGATGAACTTATAAACAAGCAAATGTTATCCTCCTCAAGATTTTCAAAACTAAAGATGTATTTGCCAGAAATGGTGGGGGAAAAGAGAGAAAAACGAACTTTTTTTTTACATTTTTATTTTCGGAAAACCGTTAACCACTCTTGAACACAACACTTTTGTTCACCTGGGTTGGGAAATCATTTGCCTAACATTTAATCAAACCATATTGAAAGTCTTCAGCTGGTTTCTGGGTATTAGCTTTGGGTCAATTTTCACCAAGCCATCTGCAGTGTCGTTATGTGTTCAAGAGGACAGTTCAAACAAACCATTCATCTGCAGAATATCTTCATCCATTTTGACCATCCCTAAGTCAGTCCTTGCCAAGATATTTCTTCAAAACTTGATCTATGATTTCGTGTTGTGGGATTTCCTACAACAGATCGCTTTCTATCGATGACAGCTCATTATCTAGGAATTTGATCTATAAATCGTCAGTACCTTGAAATCTGAATGCCTCAATGGCAGGTTTCTCGCCTTCGACGACAAGTTGCATCATTGACCTTCGATCGAATGATTTCGTGACATGTTCGACTTCAACTCATTCATTCACATTTCATGGATTGTACTGAGTACTTTGAGGGCCATTGAAATTACTGGTGGTTACTCTCACACTTGTTAACAGTTCACATTATTGACTGGTAATCAAGTGGTTTCTACCATGTTCGACTTCAACACATTCATTCACATGGATAGAATCGTACTAGTTCGAAAAGTGGAAATCAAGACCCTGGATCTAGTTTCTACCATCCAGGCTGCGAGGAATTTTGTTATTCATTTATATAGTGGAATATTCATAGACAGATGGTTGCGTCCATACTGTGTCTACACATGTCTATATTGTTGATGTATTGAAAAATCATTCCTGTATCAGAACAGTTTAAGTCAGTTTTCTAGTTAGTTTTGATCTGAGTATGGGAATTCCTACCTCAGCGATGATATGTCTACATATATATATTTTTCATTGAATGTTTTTACAGGTTCCAACTGGGGTGTCCACAGGATGATCCTTGAAATGATAAAGTACTTCACTCTTCATACATGACAGACTCTATCTTCATCTATTACAGACTTCGTACTTTAGGGGGCAATCTGTTGCACTAAAAATTGTCACCTTGACATTCTGCTATCTATATGAGCTCATTATCACTCATACTTTCCTCCTCTGCAAGTCTTAAAACATCAGTTCCTCATGTCAAGCCTTAAAAATAAGAGAAAAGCTCTCAAAGTCTCTAAAACTCTGGTATCACACTTTCTCTTTGTCTTACCTGCGGTCCCACACCTAATCATCATGTCTCCTGTGTACCTGACCGCACTTTCTCTGTGTTAAGGGTACGAACCCCTGTAAAAGAATAAAAGGGTGCAAGTAAACTCAAAAAGCTCACTTTCAGTCATTTCTAGAAGCTTTTGGAAGGAATCTTGCGGTGGCAAGTCCGTTTTTTTCAGGTTCATGTATCCCATGCTTTAAGGAGCTAACCCCTTGATGTGAGGAGCTTATCCCTTTGAAGGAGGATTATATCCCTTCATAGGTGGAACTGTAACTATAAAAAGAGGCATTGGGCAGCCTCAAAGGGAGTTCAAGATTTAGTGTTATTTGAGGTAAAGTGTTGTTGGAACTTAGACTCCTTTAGCTGAGATTTTATGAGGAAAGATTACATACCTGTATGTATCTTAGTTGGAAGAGTGCAAGGCTTGTCAGAGTAAAGGAAATTCCTGCTTCGGACCCCAGGAAGACATGTTCAACATCAAGGTTGAAAAGGTTGTAAGGTTCTTCTACTATTTCAAAGTTAATACAAATAAGTTTTTTTTTTCTCAATACACTGTCAACTGATTGTTTATTTTATGGATTCCTTGATCACCATAAGAGATATGATTTATGAATATATGTTATGTAGGTGCTATTTGATGTTTGTTTGTTTGTGATTGCAGATCTTCGAAGATAACTCTTTCGGGCGACTGAAGGACGACTACTACAAACAAGCGTTGGATCAAGGTAGGATCGTAACACCTTTGTAGCATTTACTTATAAACCGTGATATATCTAGGGAAAGATAGATTTAATTGTCTGTTTGTTGCTAGAATATCTTCTAATACTAGGGAGATTGGTCTTGTCTGCAAGATCAATTTATTAGGCCAACAACAATCCTGGGCATGTGACTGCGCTATGTATTAGGATGTGTAGCTGCTTGCTCACACTCCTCATATGAAAATCTAGAGTTTTCCTTTGATTCAAACCCTCTTGGATATTCTTCATACATATCCCTCTAGATCTTCTTGAAATCCTCATGAATTTTATGTACAGATTTATGAAGAAGCTTTGTAAGCTTATCCCCTTTTCCTTCTCCAAAAGATGGAGTCTTTTTCCTACTTATTTCTTTGTCTCCTTGATGAGAATAGGAAGTGCAAGGTTCTTCCTCTTCTTTCTACTTATCCTCCTTGGGGAGGTTCTTCATGGATCTGAAATATGATGAGATAAAACTCATCCTCTTAAATATTTTGATCTTCTTGGGCTTAGACTCACAGGCTGAGCCAAGAAATCAACTTTGATACCACTGTAATATTCCAAATCTAGAATAGCTAGCAAGGCATGACTGGAAAACGCATTTTCTAGTAATGGCTGCTACAGGAATTGAAACTAGGACCTGTATCCCTTAGAAAAATGTGTCTAAGTCCTGAATCCAAGAGAAGGCTCCAAAGAAATCCTTCTAGAGTGGTTAAATAGATCTCCCACTCCCAGATGTCCTTTAAAAGTGCCCGATGAGGGACTACATCAAACGTAAGCACATGTAATGGAATGAGAGCGTTATTCTTATAACCCAGAACACATGAAGATATGTATAGCCAATAATTGTATAATATAGCAACAATGAGATACAAATACTTGAGGAAAGAGTCTCTCAAGTAAGGCAATGTAGCCTCAATGGAACATGTATATCAAAAGTGACAAAACACTGCTACACAATTGCTGCCAAAGCTATACTGCGCAGTTTATATGAGAGGCTGCAACATAATAATAGAAAATACAATGATATGGCAATATCATCTCAAGAAATAAGGGGGAGAAATTTCTCAACCCCTGAAAACACTAATACACAATCCTCGGAAGGATTGGCTGCAATACATGTACAAATGGAAAATCTGCCGAAATCTCAGAGTTACTGGGTAGCAGCTGCAACTCAGAAAATAACTAGAGATGGCTGAAGATGATGATCAATATGAAATGAACCTCCTCCAACAGATCTCTTGAGTGATAGGCTTATCCTAACACTAAATATCTTGCCTTCCAAAATGGTGGTGCAAACCCCCACTGCAGGTACTCATTGAAATAACGCAGTCTAGTGAAGGGACTACGTTGTCTATGATGGGAGATGCTTAGCCTTGATGCCAAAATATGCAGATCATCTCATAAACCTTCCTTACTAATCATCCTGAGGAATAGAAGCTCCCTCCTCTGAAATATGAGACAAGGAATGGTGTTGTGGAACCCCTCCACTGTAACACCCAGCAACACTACGTTATACTTCAGCAGAAATAACGCAGTGACTGAAGACGTGGCTTTGGCCTTGAGCCAAGATGTGGATAAAATGAAGTGAAATCCTTCAATAGGCCTCTCAAGAAGGAGAGGAAATCCTAAACAGGAATCCCTTGTGCTAAGCAGCACTACAACTCAGTTGAACAACCAGAGAATGCAAATAGTCTTCAGACTAAAATCATAAACTCAAAGATGTCCCACTATGGTTGCCTCTTCCTCATTTTATGCAAGTGAATGTCTCTTTTCCCTAGACCCCACACATTAGGGTTTCTTCCACAAAGAATATTCCTCCCTCTCAAACTGCGTTGTCTTCTCAAGGAAGCTACACCTCTTAGGCAGCACTATTGACTTGGTCAAACTTGACCTTATCCTTATGCAAATTGCCCCTTTTCACACTAGAAGGTGCAAAATAAGCTGCTCCAATGATACCTTTCACACTATGAGGGATTTTATTCCTACTCATGGGCCTTTTACCCATTTTATTCATCTCCTAGATGATATAAGCAAAAATTAATATTCCAATTTGCTGCATGCAAATTTTGGAATATTACAACAGGGCTAGCGAAGAATTTTTCTTCCAAACTAGGAATAGGAACTACGATACACCTCTGGACACCAACCCATCAAGTACACGTATGAGTTCACCTATCGCACCATTAACTATCTCCAAATTACCTATTGATCCCCTTCCAAAAATGGTCAACGGACCAACCAGGCGTGTAGGACATCACTCTAAATATGCTCATATCTCTAACATAGTGGACGATTTAGCTCAATCACCAGCTATTATGTCAGCTTTTGAGGTTCTACAATCATTCCCAAGACAACGGAAAGCCTTACTTTTTGCATTAGGCGTAATCGATCCTTCTGATTCACGCCTAATGGTTTTCGACCTAGACAAGGCAAGCCTGAGGCTTCCTTCTTTAGTCGCTTTCCAAATACCGGTTTCGATTCAGAACATCACCATACATCGATGCATCTTCAATGAAGGAGCATCCACATGTATCATTGTGTCATGTCCAAATCAGTTTGGAAAAAGTTAGGATCACCTAAATTAAGACCGTCTAACATCATGCTTAGAGCATACGATGGTCGCCCGTCAGCCCTCGTCGGTCTGTATCAAAATTTCCCAGTAAACTTGGCCACAAGATAGTCCTTATAGACATTGAAGTCTTAGATGCACAACTACACTACAATATACTCCTCGGGTGGAGTTATATGTATGCCATGACTACAGTCGCATCCTTTGTCTTTAGGGTAATGATGTTTCCCCATGATGATCGGATCATCATCATCAACCAGCTCACATACTATGACAAGAAACCCATGACTGCTCTCAATATTGTGCTACCATACATAGACACAACCACAAAACCATTCACAAAGCATAGATAATTTAGTCCAGGCCAATTCAAACAATCATTCATCCTAGGGTCATTCCTAGGAGATCCCCCTATTATACCAGAGGGAGTCCTAGAAAGCACGAGGGCACCAGTGTGCATGATGCTCTCATGAAACACTGAAACTAGCCCAGATGCAAAAACCAGTAGTACAGATGTCGAAGCCACTAGCACAACATTCCTACCTTATTCCATTTCACAAACCCCATTTTTGTATCCCCCACCTGGCTTTATATCAAAACAAGTCATGGCAACTATGACATTGCCGAATATGTCTTGCTCGTATACAGTCACCCCAATTACCTAGAGATGGAAAACAGAGGCCATGCCACATGTCTCAGTTTGTGCACTATGTGACGAGCCTGATCACTTAATCACACAGTGCCCCAAGTTAAGGGCGTTCAACCATCTATATAAAACCCTACAAGTTTTTCAAAGCAACTTAGTTCGGCACAGATGACATACGTGTCAAAGTTGCCAAAGCAACCACCACATGCATCGTTGTCCCCGTATCTATCGATTCCAGTCTATGTTGGATTTCATGCGATGCTTCATCGCTGAAAACCTTGACTTAGCCGACTCAAACACAGAATCCACAAACAGCACTACAACTCAACGAACAGAAGCAACGAGGACCATATCGTATGTGTCAAAGGAGAGATGGTCACCTAAATGACCACCTATTCCCTGTAACCATCCTCAGGCTCCAATCCATCTATGCGCACTCTGTGATGAATCAGGTCACTTCATCGCAGACTATGTAGCTCTAGAGTTGTTCCAAAGATGGTACCCGGTCAACCCGGTGTACTACAACGGCCTACGAGCAGTCTAATATTCTTGCCGAGTGTGTTCAGGTAACCACCCGGTTCATCATTATCCCTATATCTCCCACTTCTGTTTGGAGTTAAATTATTTATGCTAGGCCATAACTCATCTTGCTTCAGAAGACAGATCAGATTCAGACTCAGTAGGAAGTTCGACAACCCAAGAGAATGAGGAAACTAGGTTCGTGCTCTTCATATCGGAAGAAAAATGGCCAACAAGGGGGTAGATTCCCGCCCCCAACCACCCTCTACGCTCAATCCCAGCCTGCGCATTGTGTGACAAATGCCATCATTTGATCACTCAGTACCCATATTTACTATCATTTCACAAATGGTACCCAATAACTCTGGTGGTCCAAAGGGTGTAGAAAACCAAAGAGCAATAGTCTTGTCTTATCTTCCAAGACAACCACCACGCTAGAAATTGTCCTTACATCCTGCAATTTTGACCCATATTAGACGTCATACAGTCATTGGACACCAAATATCCAGATGTAACGGATTCTAAAACTAGGCAGCCTGGTGCAATGTGGCCTTCCCCCCATAGTCACAAAAACCCTAGGAAAGCTAAGGCGACCAATCATCTTAGCAAGGCACGAAACCAACCAAGAATACCATGTGCTCTATGCGGTAGAGAGGGCCACTTGTTCAATCAATGTCAAGAACTCAAGAAAATCATCGACATTCCACGCATGGTCACAACCATACCGCACATCCATCTCTCCAATCAAGAGAAGATCACACGATGCTATTGCAGGATATGCTCGCAATTTCACCACACTATGAATTGTGAATACCCCCTAAGGTTATGAGCGGCAAGAGATTCATTGAGTGAAGACTCCCCAAAGGATCCACACCACCCAAGACCGAAGAATCGGAGGTGGAAGAAGCACAAAAATGCACCAATGCCCAACCATTCCTGAGCATCCACATCTAGTGTGGAGAGTAGTTTTGGTTCTCACACCATATACTCATTAGGAACCTTGACTCCATGCACCATTTTCACGAGCCATAACCATGAAACAAATATGTGCCCTATGCTGAAAACATTTCGACACCTCTGCATTCAAGACAATCTTCAAGTAAAAGAAGGTGCGCGTACCCCTAGTACACCACAAAAAGAGCACGAATTTTCTCTTAAACAAACAACCATAACGGAAATTCTTCCACCATATAACGCTGACGACACAAGACACCATATACAATTAATCTCATCATGCATGGGAACCATGACTCATGTTTTCTACTTATCTTTCCTTGGTGTTGAGACCATTGCAACTACCACAACGGTAGTAGTACCTTTGACGATGCAAACCCAACCCGCCCGCACCTTGTCAACCTTATCTGGTTCCATGGAATAAACCAAAGAATCATATTCATGTCTATTGACTAGCATTGTTAGGCTTGAACCAATTCCTCATGGCCTCTCACAAACCAATTCCCTCTTAGACATCTTATTTCACTCTGATGAAGATATTTTAGAGGCCATGACGGAACCAGATTTTTCGTGGGACTCAATGCATCACCGCTTATTTTTCCTTCCAGAAAAAACATTTATGTCTAGCAGCCCAAAAAGCCAGGATATATACACCATTGAATCCAAATACTTCCTTCCATATAGGAAGGTATATTGGTTCAAAAACCCTATCCCATCGCCCAATTCTTTTGAAGAAGGGAATATTTTGAATATTTTTCCAACCATTAAGGTGAATATTTCAAGAAAACCAGGCAAAACCGAAGAGATATTGCTAGGGGAAACATGCTCCCTAGATGAGGTAATCACTTATAAAGAATTATTACAAGAGTAGAGGGATATATTCACATGGGATTATTCGGAAATGTCAGGGCTAAGCCCCACCATCGTAGAACACCACATTGACACTTGGCCTGACGTATCACCAGTCTGCCAAAAGCAGCGTCAATTATACCCATACAAAGCAGAAGCAATCAAACAATATATTGACAAGCTTAATAAAGCCGGATTCATCTACCCAATCGCCTACACATTGTGGGTTTTGAACCCTGTACCCATCATGAAAAAACAGGGTACCATTCGAGTTTGTACTGATTTTCGAGATTTAAATAAATATTTTCCCAAGGACAGCTGCCCTACCCATTTTATCGACCAAGTCATTGATGCTTGGGCCAGTCATGAGGCCTTTTCCTTCATGGAAAGATTCTCAGGGTACGATCAAATTCAAATCCAGCACACGGATCCATACAAGACAACATTCACTACCCCCTGGGGCACGTTCGCATATCAAGTTATGTCTTTTGGTCTTAAAAACGTTGGAGCCACCTTCAAGCAGGCCATGAATTATATCTTCCAAGATCTGGCTCACCTCATCTTAGCTTACTTAGACGACCTAACCGTATGATCCAGGAAATGAGGTGACTATCTAGAGGAATAATGGTTGGTATTCCAACGGTGCTAACACTACAACCAACCCTTAAACCCCCTTAAGTGTGTCTTTTGCGTTAATGAAGATAGACTATTAGGATTCATTGTATCCCAACAAGGGATCGGAGTTGACCCCCTCAAGTTTCAGGCAATAAAAGAAGTACCACCACCTAAAACTCTCAAGCAACTTCAAATCCTGCAGGGGAAATCCAACTTCTTACGACGCTTTGTCCCCGACTATGCCACTTGCGCAGAAGGTTTCCTATGCCTACTTCGTCAAGAAATTTCGTTCGAATGGGATGATCGGGCTCAAAAGTCGTTTGAGGCATTGAAAGACACATTTTCTTCAGCCCCCTTCATCAACCCACCCAATTACGACAAAGACTACACCTTATATTTGTCGGCTTCAGACACAACCATAACTGGGGTGTTAGTACAAGATGGGCCAGATAATAAAGAGCATGTAATATATTATTTCAGCAAGATCCTATTTGGCCCTACTTTAAAATATGAACCAGAAGAAAAAATGTCCCTATCCCTAGTATGTGCAGTACAAAAAAACTTTGGCATTACATCATCCTAAGGACTAAAACAGCCATAGCAACTATCAAACCCATGCGATACCTGCTAACCCGTCGTCTGATGAATCATAAGTACGCTCGATGGGTAGTCATATTGTAGGAATTTGACCTGTAGTTCAGATCCGCCAAGATCAAAAAAGCATTAATCCTAGATGAGTTCATCACTGACCTTCCAAGTCTAACTCAAGGATCCCCAGTTAATGACTCACTCCCAAATGAACATTTGTTCTTAGTGACGACTGAGGGCCCTTGGTACGACAACATCCTTCTATTCTTGTGAACCCAAAATTTCAAACCACAGTTCACCCGTGACGATCGAAGGCGCATACACCATCAAGCCCCCCGGTACCTTCTCATGGGGAACGTCCTTTATCGAAGATGCGTCGACACTATTTTACGTCGATGCCTCACACACGACCAAGCTGAGCAAGCCCTAAACGACTGCCATAGTGGGGCTTGAGGCGGCCACCTCTCAAGGATGGCCAATGCCCAAAAAAATTTGTGGCCTCGTTATTTTTGGCCCACCTTATTCCACGATTTCATTCAAGCAGTCAAAAGGTGCGAGCGATGCCAACACTTCACCCACAAGGAAAGAGCACCTCCTTCTCCTCTACACCCGGTCATTGTTGTAGGCCCCTTTTGTAAATGGGGAATTGACTTTATGAATTGCAACCCTACATCGTGAGGTAACCACAAATACATTATTGTAGTCGTCAACTATTTCACCAATTGGGCAGAAGCCATGCCTACATATGACAACACAAAAGAAACCGCAACTCGATTTCTCTTTAACCATGTCATCGCACGATTCGGTGTACCTAAGGATTTAGTCTCCAACCGTGGAAAGAATTTTGAAAATGAAATATTCCAGGAGCTATTCCATCATCTAGGATTGACGCACGAGTTCGTGTCACCATACTACCCCCAGTCCAATGTTCAAGTAGAAGTTGTTAACAAAGTACTCAAAACAATGTTACATCATATGGTCAACAACCATAAAAATAACTGGAACCATATGGTATATTCAACCTTATGGGTATTTCGCACAACTATTAGATCTTCAACAAGATTCACCCCTTTCCAATTGGTATACGGATTGGAAGCCATGCTTCCCATTAAACGTGAAATCCCCAACTTACACGCAATTATCGAACTCCTTGATGGTACCTAGCCTTTAGAACAACAATTGGTATAATTAGAGCTCGTTGACGAAAATTGATGAGAGTCTCTCCAACATAATGAGGCTCACAAGAAAATTGTAAGAGCATCATTCGACTGCAACATCACCCCTCGCTCATTTTCAGAGGGGGATCTAGTCCTTCTCTACGATGTTGCAAAAGACGCCATAAGACCCGGGAAGTTCGAAACATTATGGAAGGGTATTTACATCATCAAACACTACCTCCTCAAAGGAGCATACATTTTGTATGAGTCTGACGGTACATGCCTAGCTAATCCCTTCAATGGGCTCTACCTCAAAAAAATCCACCCATAGGGCAGGAATTCTCAGCCTTATGAATGTAACATAAATTTTTGAGATGATGACAATCATCATGGACTTGTTCTAAAAAATTCTTGTGTCATAGATGGATCGTTCCCCCACCCACTATTTTGGATTCGTTGATGGAGCCTCTCGATGGTCACAAAATATAGCAGCAGCCGCCTGGGCCATATAATCTCCTGACCGAGCACCGTTCCTCACCAACGGAATATGTATCGGATCAGCTACCAATAATCAAGCAGAATATGATGGAGTCATCAGGTTGTTGACCGATGCCTCCAACCAGGGAATTCGCCATCTACATGTCTTTCTTGATTCCCAGTTTGTGGTATCCCAGTTAAACCAAGCTTTTCAAGTACGGGATTCACACCTATTTAGGAAGTAATTTCATGCACGATGGTTGAGTCGTCAATTTGATCACATTACATTTACACATATACCAAGAAATCAAAATCAGACAGTTGATCACATAGCTAACCATATCTTAGACTTGAATGCATCTCATATATACCAACATCCATAAAAAGCAAAGGCATAAAGCATAAATATCCATCATAGGTACATAACATCCATCACAAACATATACAAACATAAACCAAATAATAAACATAGACACATCATAAGAGCTGAAAAAATATATATCTCACATATATACATCAAAAAATATATGAGTCTCAGTATAGAAAACATGTCACTCATCATCATGTCAATAAAAAATATGTATGTCATCAATATAGGGAAGAATCCTCATAATGGGTGCTTTCCCTAACCATACAAAAATATCTAGAGCTGAGCTGAGCCTGGTGGGTCCTCAGGACCCACAAAAGCACCCGGTCCTAGTATAGGTGCAGCAGCCACAACCGCAAGTGCCACCCTGAGTAAAGTCAGACAACGCGCCCTCTCTCGACCCATCTATGTCTCTAGCCAGATGTCATCCAGGTCATCACAACCCCTGGTCAGCATGCCCCAGGTCAACATCTCCAACCAACTCCATGAGTCAGCTAGACCTGCAGCACGAGAATCAGCAGCCTCCGCCCAAGCCTCTGCTACCAACACTCTGATGTCGCCAGCAACCAACATCTCCTCAATTTTTGCCACCCGTGCCTCGGTTGCCTTAGCACATGAAAGAAGAGAAGCATCCCCACCGACAGCGACAGTGCTGCTACCCTCTCTTGAGGGTCCCCCTACACCACCCTATCCCCCAACCTGGGCCTAAGCAGCCCCAAGAAGGGCCCTCCTCGTAGGCTGGTGACCCACCAAACGAGCAGTAGGATGCCCTTATAAACCCACATCTACAAGAGAAACCAAAAAATAGTATCAGTGTCACCATCAAAGACATATAGATCTATACATAATAAAAATCCTCAAAATGTAGAAAACATCAAAGCCATACCTGTCAGACCCTGTACATAGCCTACAATAAGACCCATGTCCAGATCCCCCTAGAAATCCATCCATGAATACGGGAAATCAAGGAACATCTGTGGGTTAGAATCGAACCATGCCTAGACCGTCGCGTCCCAGTACGGCCCGCCTCTCCTCCACCACCATGAGGCATCGCGGGTGCCCACCAACGCATCTGAGGATCCCTCGGAGGACCCAGGGGCACCACCACAAAAGGTCAAAGCATCACAACCCTCTCATACATGATGCTACAGAGGATGCTCACATAAGCGAAGGCCTTAATAGCCCCCCTTTGGGCCTTTCCCAGCTGAGTGACCATGCCCTGGTAGACGTAGCAAGCCCATTAAAAAAAGTGACCGTCCTAAATCCAGTGCAAAAACGTAAGATGCAGGCCCGACACTCGATGGGTCGTCGTCGACCCAGATAGGAAAACTATCATCGCCAAGGCATCTCTCTCAGCCAAGTCTGTCACAGAGTTCAAACGAATACATCCCCTGGTGATCGCATCAAGACCATAATGCTCCTCATCCTCAGCCCAGCGATGGATGTTCACTCCCCCAGGAGGGAGTGGATAGGGAAGGACCTCCCCTTGAGGCAACAGACCGGTTACAAAATAGGTGTTAGTCTCTGGTTGGATCACAACGTCTCTATGATGCAGGACCATAACACGTCGTCCCCTATTCCAGCATCGGACCAAGTATCGCAGTAACCCGTCTTGGGACCTCAATATGTTGTTCTCTAAGAACTTTAGTAAACCATACTGAGCCAGGATACCTCGATCATGGGGGTCTTGGGCCACAGCCGCACGGAGATCAAGCCAGTCTCTCTACTGCCACAACATCTTGCCATCAGAAAAAAACACCAAAAATCAATTTTTACCCAAATTAAAAAAATTTAAAAATTGACTTCCCCGTGCTTGTGAAAAACTTAGGCATGGTGACCGTGTGCCTATAGCAGATACAAGCGCGCGATCCATCATGCTTAATTTTTCCCAACCGTGAGGGTCTTGCGCAAAAATTACCTTTTGCATGATGACCGTGCATGTCATCCTTGATTACCTGTGCGTTCTTACCCAAAAATGGGTATAAAGTCTGTACCACTCCATATTTGTATAGACCCCCCATTCCAAAAAATGACAAAAATGAAAAGTGGGACATTTAAGGTCCTACCTAACACTGACAGCATGAATCCTGAGTACTCAGGCTAACCGCAACGGCAAGAGAATCGTAGGAATAAGAGCTTGGCTATTACCTTAGACCCTCAAATGAAACAAATTAGTTGAAATGAACCATATTGGCCCATATATCACCCTTTTCTCATTTTTCAACAGACCGTAACTGAAGCTTAGAGTACCCAATCAAAAAACTACAAGAAACACAGTGATCAACACTTCATCATGTTCAAACTAAGCCCCATAAATCCACGCCTTAGAAAAATTCATTTTCAGGCACAATGTCCACCATACTACAGTTTAGGTATGCCCTCTCTTATTACTTTACATTCAAGTTATTTCAAATATTTTTGCATGAAAAATATGCCTTTACTTGGGGTATTGGTTGCAGGCATTACAAACATGCCAAATCACCATATGTCCTAGCCAACAAAGGTACAAGAGTAGATATCATTCTACCCCCAGCATGATAGGCTCCCCAAGAAGATTTTCATATCCTGACATCATTTCTTCAAAGAAATAGACCATAGGCTTCTTTCACCTAGCCATGCTTATCATCACCTCACCTTGCACATGATAAGCACCCTTGTAGGTCAGTAGAACCTCACCCTACATGGCATCCATCGCTCATGTAGACCATACACAAAAGTTCTGGAGCCATTGCAATCAAACCCCAAGGTTGGGAAGCACTTTGTGTTCATTCATCCATCATACATCAAGTCAAGTTTTACCCATGTCATGTTAAAACCCCTTTCTCGGGCTACCATTCTCACAGGCATATCAGAAAAAATGCACCACTCTGTCTCAGATTTGGCCTATCACACCCCCACCAACATAGCCCATATGTGACATTTTTCATCCGCTTCATCACCCCCACACCGAGACCAACCAATGGGTCCCTCACCCTCAACAAAACACATTCCTCACATCAAAGTGAAGGATTATTCACGTTTATAGGGGCACACATCTTCATGCTTGTACATCCAAACTTATTTCAAAGAAAATCACCCCCGAGGGCATCAACAACCGTCATCATCAACTAGCAGCATTCCACTACCAAAAGTGGCATAAACAAAACCATTATTTGTCAAATACGCTTAACTAGTCGAAACATCACGACTATGGGACATGCCTGCCTCATAGAAATATTTTATTCTTTCTATTTCTTGCAAGTTTCCAACAAAGCATGGTGTCTTTTTTACTTAATACAAGGAGTCTCCCAACTCAGTTCCAAAGCAAGTTACTCTCTCTCTCTCTCTCTCTCAAAAGGATCACATAGAAAAGAAACCATAATGTATTTTGGTTATACAATTCTAACTAGGCCTCATACATTAGGGGGAAACTGTTAACACTGGAAAAGCGCATGGGAAAAATATGTTAGAAAATTATATATATCACATAGCAATGGAACACATAAAATATGCAGAAATACAAACATAGAAAACAAATATAAAAAGAGAGACATAGATATACATGGTTCACCCAATTTGGGCTACGTCCACCCCGAACAACCAGTCCTTCCTTTATATTATCCAGCAAAAAGAAGAGACACAACCTATAACAAATCCATTGTAATATCAATTGTTCTCTCTCATAGTCCCCCTTTAAGCTTCTCACTCATAATACTGATACAATACACAGTCACAATACAATACCCTCATAAAACAGAGGGGTTGCCTTCTAGGTAAAAAAAACCATAAATTAAACATAACTTCTACCGTCATATCATCCGCCTAATGAACAGCCCAGATTGACTAGAAATTACAATATTTTACAAGGCAATTTTGCATCTATTTTTAGCTTCGGGGGCAGCCCCCGCCCCGAACCCGCCAGGCAGCGTTTAAACGATGGGAAACGTTTCCACCCCATTAATAGAAGGGGTACAATGCTGTGATGCATCTAAATAAAGAAGATAATCAAGCTCCACACCCAACAGAAGACATTGAAAATGTCAAGCAAAAGGTACAGATAAAGGTTGCCAGAGAAGGAATATGTTAGGAAGAGCCAAAAAAATTAATTCTTCCTAAGGTCAAAGGAAAAATTTATGGACAACGCACAGGCAACAAATACTTTTGGCACACAGTGCAGCTTTTTCTTTGATAGCCACGCACAACGCAACTATCCCTTCAATAGTCGCGCAATCCTAGGGATGACGAAACGTCACCATCTGGGACCACTTGGCACACTTGGTTAAAAATATTCTCACTCAACCTAACCAAGTAGAGTCGTCTTTAAGCCACCTTAAGGTTTTAATGCAACACACAAAGGAATCCTACCGCCACTCTTGTGTCACCATCCATCTTGGGCCAAGAGGAGGGAGAATTTGAAAATGGTCTATAAAAGCCAACCTTGGAAGAAGAATAGGAGACACATTGTTATGCTAGCCAAATTTCTCCATAGTAAAATTGCTTGTGTAGTCCAACAACAAAGATATTCGAAGGACTTAGTTGTTGGCCACCCAACATCTCATTCCAAGAGAGAGGATTTCACCACATGTTCGTCGATCTACCATCCTTTGAGAAGGAAGAGAAGCTTGCTGAAAACTTGAAGGGAAGAGACATCCTTGTCTTGAATATTGAACCTCCATAGCTCAAAGGATCCACCACAAGAGATTTATCATTGTATCTTCTATCACCAGCAAAACCTAATAAAGGGAGAATCTCTCCATTTTGAGTTATTAGTGTGTTCGCTCTCTCGATCGTGTATCTTGTGCATGTTGTTTCGTTTTTGTTTTATTGTTTATGTAGTATGCTATGTTTCCTCTCTAACCTAGCTTATTACATGTTGAACTTGTTCCACTAACATTTAACAAACCATTTTGGCTTGTGCCTCTTATGTAGGTAAGCAGCTTGCCAACTAAGAAAAGTGTATTTCGTACGCCCATGCGTCGAATACACTACCACATGAACCACTTAAATTTCCAAAGAAAATGAAGCCATAGGTAGAGCTGGAGAAAGCGAGAGTTCGAATGTTGATTCATAACAACAAGTAGCTTGTCTCATTCATTGGAAGTATTCAAGCCTCATATGCATGGTTATACAATAGTTTGGACTTCTTGGTGGAAGCACACAGGATCCCATCAATTGGCTTGCTCACCTAAGTCAAATGCAGACACCGGGTCAGACAGGAGATCAAAGAGTACTTGGAACAATAGAGATATATTTCCACCATGGAGGATTTGGAGCTGAACATACATAACACGCAGAACTACATCGATGGTCATGTCCAGATTAGAGAAATGTTGCTCCTGCTTGAGAGGGAAGTTAAAACTAGCTCCAAATCATTGTACTCAGATGCTATGGAGGCTAGAGTCCACCTCCAGCCAGACACCATCACGCATTTTGGGGATGTCATTATAGTGTACCAAGCTTGGTACCAATATGTGACCGAGAAGCATCAAGTGGAACTTGTTGAGATAGAGTTTCCCCAAACTCAAGCATCATAGTGTTTTGTCGTGTTAGGTTGTCAAGTTGTCTTCTATGGGTATGAGTGTAAAAGGTAATGTTATTTGTAATTATGTATAAAGTGAAATTCAAAGTGTCAATATTGGAATGCGAAGAGTTGTGATGTAATGTAATGAGTCATTTTGTAAAGAAGTTGAAGAGTCATGAGGGAAGTCCAAGAGTCACAAAGGGGTATGTGAAGAGTCAACCCATTTGTTATAAATATTCCTCATAACTCATGTAAAGGGATTTTGGGAGCCAAGATTTTGGCTAGGCTTAGGATTAGTAAGAGCTTGGGAGTTTTTTGAGGGCCTTGGATTCTCCGTAGCATAGAGGGAGTATAATTCTTTGGAGGAGCAAGTGTTGTTGACTTCACATTCCACTCTTGGGGCTAGTGGTTCGTTAACGGTGTCTGTATGATTGGAACTTTCACTTTTAATAAAACCCAGACCCAACACACCTTCATGCATATGTTTTGGATATAGTAGGACTATTATTGTTGTGTTTTCAATATATGTTATTTAACTTACGCTTATGCTTATGAACTACTTCGTTTGCATTGGTACAAATATTTTTTAATGTGTGTTGTTGTATTAATTCATAACGGTTAACTTGTGACGTATTTCACATATTTTCTTGTGATTTCATTATTCTCATGTGTTCCTTTCAAGTTTCGTACTATTATATTATTCTAAGGGGCTCACTTCATTTTCCCTTCGTGTGTTGTAACCTTCATGCATTACACTTGACTTTCTACAGGGTCACACATTTTTTCTCAACAAAGACACCATGCATCATTCTATTCTTATTCACAACCAAGTCATATCATTAAATCCCCACTGTTGGGAATCCTAATCCAATTGGTGTGAGGTCTAATTGGGACTTCATATCAGGGAGATGCCCTGAATGTTGGTGGGTCGAAAACCATCAACATGTTGCTTGCAAACACCTCTAGGGTCGTATCGGTGGAAGCTCATTTCATTGAATCTGAGGTAGTTAAGCTCTTCAATTTCTGCCTATGCTGCCTTCATATTCTTACATTCATAAGACCATATTTGTGGATGGAAGATAGTCCAAGGGGACTTCTTCAGCTTCTACAATTACTGTGACAGCCTTGTGCATAGCTAGTAGCCAATCTCTTGCATGACCACTTTATCCATTACATACTTCAACATAAGGTGTGGAGGCTTATAAGATCCAAATACTTTGATGAATGTCCCCTGAGAATATTTAAACCAATATTAAACTTCCACAACAACTTCTAGGGCCCTGTCAGTCATGCGAGGTTCCTCAACCTCAAATATCATTTGATAAAACACTACAATGAATTTTTCAACTATTTTCTCATACACTCCCCTATAGCTGACTTCTTACAATATCTTGCAATAGGTGTGGACAAGAGATTGTTGCTTGGTCCATTTCCAATCAATACCTGGGAATTCATTCTGAGCATATATCCCATCGAGCAAGTAGGTTGACATGAAGAATTTTGTTTGCTCGCTTTGTGAAACCCTTTTCACCTTAGCAACATTCCTCTATAATTGTTGGGCTAGTATTTTTGACCAATTGAAAATATTTCCATCAGAAGCACATGGGTGGGCCATATAAACCCATCCTTATTCAAATAAATATGTGTTTCACACCTGTACAACCTGCAACACATAGCCATGAGATACTGCTACACTTTTCTTAATGATTTTTTTCTATAAATTCCATTAGGATTTTGGTGGAAATTGCCTAGTTCCTGCCACCATGTCTTGAGGATGTCCTTAGTAATAAACTATGAGTAGCAAGTTGCTTAGAATTTTGAATTCAAGTACTCCTTTGGCTTTGGTAGCTTGTAATAAGTGTGAAGATCATGGGGCTGATAAGAAGTGAGCTCTTTCCCACTTGCACTAATGAGGATTATATTATTAGATTCTATATGTTGCAATATCCGTCCTATCACTTCCACACAAGGTAAAGTCAGATACCTGCTAAAAATCTTGCAGGATCTAGAAATTTTCACATTGATGTAAAATTCCTTGTCCTCTAGGTCTTTTGGGAACTCATCCTTGATAAATTCTCTTAATATTTTCTTCCATGTTAAAGTGGTGGACTTATCTTGAAGCATTTTGTATCTGATAGAATGGGTATATTTTATCTCTCGGATCGTCAATGACACCTTTGATATTGCTTTCAATAGCCTCTCTTATTTTTCATTGGCACGTAATTGAAGGAATAGTGTCAATGGAAGATGAAAAACTAATAAGTTTTAGATTTGCAGTACCTTTAAATTGGAATTCAATCATGGAAAACAATAATCATTTCCATAAAACCGCCTATTCTATCTTTTTTATTTATACAAAAGAAGTCACTATGAATAGGAAATGTGCTTATTGGAAACTGTGCTTTCATTGTCTCTAGAAATTTCATTCTCACTATCATCAAGAGATGTGTTATCACTATCATTGATGAGTGTGCTAGTCTGTCAATACGAAATGCACTAGTCTTGCTTCGAAGAAGTGTGCTTTGACTATTGATAAGGAATGTGCTCTCCTTTCAACAAGGAGTGCGCTCCATTGTCTCCAAGAAGTGTGTTAGGACTATCTTGAGGAAGTGTACTATGACTAAGGCTTGTGAATGCATGTGCATTGACATTTATATTTTTTAGGGGAAGACTTGAACACTTAAAAAAATATGACCATTCATGACATTGATGACTCAAAATGACAATCCACATGGTCATTATGGGGATCCAAAATTTTAGAGGGCATTGTAGAAACTACAACAAAAACTCAAGTTGATTAGGAGACTCTGGGAATATAAGAAAAAATTATGTTCATAATACAAGCAATCATAGTTAATGCTAAATAAAATTTAATTGTGATAGCTTAAAGTAGAGGTAATGTTGTGCTTCATTTTGATCAAGAGTTTAGAGATAAATTTGTAGCAACATTCGAACTTAGACTTCCACCTCCATGGATTTTAGAAAGGAAGTTCTTCAACATTCATAAATATTAAAAATTCCTTGATAATGATAGAAGTAATAATGCATAGTTCAAGGACATTAGTAGTTCTATTATAGGCACAACAATTTATAGAAACGTTATTGAAGGACTTTGTGCTACCATGTGTTATTTGTAGAAAATATCTAACACAACTATAATACCATGTAGAAATTATATCAATGGACTGAATTCGATTATGCAATGTACTAAAGCAAGATATTGAATCCTTCTACAATATTTGCAGAATATAAAACACAATCGCTCAATCACATGCAAGTAAGAGAAAGAATTAAGTCAATACACAACACCATATATTCCTGGGGAAAGCAGCTGCTCAAAACCCCTCTATATTTGTTGTATAATCAACCAAGGAATCATGAAACAATACAATGTATTTGTGATCACCACAACCTCATACACTCTACCAATTGTTTCACACTGATCTAGGTAAAATTGGACAAACACATAACCAATTATCAACCTACCCTCAGCCTACCCTGCTTACGCAATCCCTGGAGAATTAAAACCCTATTAAATAGGAAATTCAGCCTTCCTTGATTGCGCAATCCATCGTGGGCTTCCCATGGTTTTATAACTGCACCTGGGCATTTTTCCTAGAATAAAATTGCTAGTTTACTAGCCTTGAACCTTTGTCTCAACTGGGTATCCACCAGAATTAGCATGCATGCAGCTATAAATAGTGAATCATCAATTACTTGATAGATCACTACTAGTGAATTAAATATATTTTAATTCACTTGATCTTCCACTAGCTCATCAAACAGTTAGAACCAGTTAAATTGATTTTAACTCAATTATTGTGAGTTAACTAATCACACCCACACTACATTAGTCCTACAACTGCAACTGGACCCCGTTAATAATATAATCACTCCACATGCCTATCCTTAGACCTTCAACTTGAAATTATTGAGCTAACTAAGTCTATCACACTCAATTAACTATTACAAGTTGTTATGAGATAAGAGTACAATTAATTTTCCAATTTATTTAATAAATTGGTTCCACTCTAATGTATCGCTAGGGACCATCACTATGTGACCTGTGATCCCACACTAGTGTGTGTGTTGCATTTTCTTGTTGAATTTCAACACTCCCTCTCAACAAGAAAGAGATTATCTGCTACCGTTATCCTGCCTCTGTGGTATTCAAATTTTATCTTCACAAGCCCCTTCGTCAAGATATCTGCATCCCGATCCTCTGTGGGAACGCACTGCAACAACATAATGCGCCTCTAAACACAATCTCTAAGATGGTGGTACTGGATGCCAATATGCTTGGACTTGTCATGGAATATTGGATTAAACGAGAGTTTTATGCAACTCTGGTTATCACAGTGTATCACTGTCAGATCCATCTGATGATCGAAAAAAGCAACAAGTATCTTCCTCATCCATATGGCCTCACATGCAGCCTGACTAGCTGCCATGTACTTTTCCTCAGCTAAACTGAGTGCAACTGATCTTTGCTTCCTATTGTACCAAGAAACTGCTGTTGATCCTATGCTGAAGATGCCCCCTGATGTGCTCTTCATGTCTGATGGACTACCTTCCCAATTTGCATCGGCGAAGCCTTGAAGCTTCACTCCCTTTGTCCGTATGTACCATAATCCATACTCTATATTTCCCCTGAGATATCTCAACACATGCTTCCCCGCCTTCCAAAAGAGTTTGGTAGGCTTAACCATAGCTTGACTAAGCTGGTTAATTGCATAGCATATGTTTGTTTGTGTGTTCACCAAATACATAAGTGAGCCCAGATGCTGCCTGTAAATAGTAACATCCACTACCTCATCTGAAGTAGCATCCTCCCTCCTCCAGTTACCTACAAGAGGAGTCTCCATGGATTTGTTGCCTTCCATGTGGAACTTCCTCAAAATCTCCTTGGCATACTTGCTCTGAGATACGAATAGCTCCCAATCTATTTTCCATATTTCCAAGCCTAGGAAATAATGCAAAAGCCCCATGTCCTTCGTCTCAAACTCTCTTGCAAGATCCTATTTGCAAGAAGTTATGAGCTTCTCATCACATGTCAGTATAAGATCATCTACATGAAGTACAATAATCAAAAGCTTACCATAAACCACAATATGATATAGATTTGCATCCGCTTCACTCTTTGCAAAGCCCAACCCGGTGAAATAAATTTTGATCCTAGTGTACCCAGCACGAGGTGCTTTCTTCTGCCCATACATTGCTCTCTTGAGTCTGCATGCATGTGAATCCCTGTCAAAGTTCTTAAAACCTTTTGGCTGCTCAATGTACACTTATTTCTCAATAACTCCATTGAGAAAGGTTGTCTTTACATCCATTTGATGTATTTCCCATCCCATTTAGGCTGAGAGTTCAAGGATAGATCTAATGGATGAGTACCTTGCAACCAGTGCAAAAGTATCCTCATAGTCAATCCCCTTTACCTGTGAGAAACCCCGGGCCACAAATATAGCCTTCTATTTCTCCACACTTCCATCTGCTACCTGCTTCACCTTGTATATCCACCTGGATCCAACTACTGACTTCCCCACCAGTCTTGGGACCACTTCCCAGCACTGTTTCTGATAATGGAGTCATACTCCTCAACCATGGCAACAAACCATGTTGGTTGTTGCACTGCTTCCTCAAAAGAGGATGGTTTTGTCACAATACACTAGCTCATAAGAGCCATGTATCTAGTGTACTTGTCTCAGGACCTTCTTTGCCTGCGTTGTTATGTAGGTGCTCCTACATGCTCTGACGCATCTAGCATCAATCTGTTAGCCTCTCTGGTGCACTTCCTACCATTTCTGGTGGATGGCTCTGCATGAGTGGTTTCTACCACTCCATGATCCTCATCTTGTGGCTGCTCCACATCCTGAGGTTCATCCTTTGGAACTAGGAGTTCCTCATCTACATGCAAGTCAAGCTCCCTCTCAAGGGAAAATCGCATGGATTTCTCCTCATCAAATCTAACATCTCTCCTGACAATTGTCATCTTGTTAGCTAGAAAATACACCCGATAGTTGTGGGGAGTATCAGTGTACCCCATAAATATCACAACCTATGTTGTTGGTTCTAGCTTCTTCCTGGCATCTTTGGTCACATGGAAATAGATAGATGAGCCAAAAAATTTAAAATATGAAACATTCGATTTCTTACTTGAAAAATCCCCTCCTCTGGTGTACTCATGCCAAGTATCCGATGAGGACTCCACTTCTGCACAAATACCGTTGTGTTGCATGCCTTTACCCATAAATGCAATGGTAGGCCCTGATCATGTAACATAGCTTGTGCTGCTCCCACAATTGATATGTTCTTTATTTCTGCAACCCCATTCTATTGTGGTTTATGAGGTGCAATAAATTCTCTCTGAATTCCTTCTTTTGCACATAAGTTCTTGAATTCATTAGAGATATACTCACCACCATTGTCTCTCCTTAGAGCCTTCACCTTATTCCCTGTATCTTTCTCTACCAGTGCTTTGAACTCACAAAAATTGGATAACACTTGATCTTTCTTATACAGAAATAAGATCCAACACTTTCTAGAAAAATCATCAACAAAAATCACATAATACACGTGCTTTGTTGTGGAAGGAGTAGAGAATGCTCCACACACATCTAAGTGAACTCTCTCAAGGATTGTCGTTGCTCGGTTCTCCTTCTCATGAAAGGTGGCCTTAGTATACTTCCCCATGGTACATCCCTTGCATGTGTCTATCTGCGCAAGAGTACTCTTTGGAAGACCTATATAAATCTGTTGTATGATCCTCAAAGCATTGTGGTGTAGATGGCCCAATCTCTTGTGCCATAACTCACCTATATCGCGGCTCACCACTTTCTCTGCTTTACTGCTCAATGTTGCGCAACCATATACATCAATTTTGTAGAGGTTTTTCACATGAACCCAAATCTTCTTTACCTGTGCTATGGCTTTGTGACAAAGGAACACCTTTCCTTCACTGAAAACCACATCATATCCAAGATCCTCCAACATAGAAATTGAAACTAAATTATTTTTCAAGCTTGGTACATGCATGACATCTTTTAATAAGAAAGGTTTACCTTATTGTCTCTGGAAAGAAACTGTACCAATCCCGGTAGCGTTATACCTCTCGTCATCACCCATCTCGATGTGCATTTGAAGATCCTTCTCCTCCAAGATACTAAAGAGTTCTTTGTTTCCCATCATGTGGAAAGATGCTCCACTATCCAAGTACCACATAGATCCCATCACAGTTGACACCATGCATGCGATGAGAGAGAATTCAAACTCAAACTTTGAGGCCAAAGCTTCACCCGTTGCAGCTCCTGAAGCCTTCTTGTTTTGTGGAAAATTTGTGGCATAGTGCCTGTTAGCGCTCGAATCTACCGTAGGCTAAAATAAGGTAAAACTCAAGGCAACATCAAACCACGCTCAGCCTCGTAGCTAGCCCTACGAGGACAGGAGAGGGCTCTCTCCGGGTCTATCTCGGCAAAGGATCTTCAAAGGGGCTGAGATGAATTATATTAGATACTGATTTTAGGCTAGTAAGGAGATAGGAAGGTTTGGTTTTAAATTTTTGGGTTTTCGTTGGAAAAATGGGAAAAACAATTTTGGGCTCGAGGATGAGGCCAGATCTTTGCAGAATTCGAGTTGGGGCAAGGTAGGCAGTAGTCTTGATGCTTTTGATTATGTGTATGGATAGATCAGAATGACAAGGAGCTGAAGAGGGAAAGAGAGTACAAGGATCCTCTCCAAACTGGTGAAAACATATAAAACTAAACAAATTTAAAGGCAGAGCACTAGAATCAATGAATTCTACCTCATTTACTCATTCATTTAGTTTCAGAAGCAAAAGAAGGGAATGGCATACATTAAACATTTAAAGAACTAACAAATAACTGAGAAAACACACCATCAAAACTGAAAGCCACAAGAATCCCAACAGGTGCTGCAAAACCTCTAATCTTTCCTTAGCCAAAATGCAAAAAATATGTACAATAGTGTGCCAAACTTTTCCCAAGAGTCCAACCAGTCCAACCTATAGAATGTCTCAGAAATTACATCATATAGACCATCCTAACCCCTTCCCATGCCTCTAGGGGTCTAATTCCTCCTTCTAGGAGCAGTTTCAACCAATTCTAAACAAGGAGCTAAAATCTAGGCAGCCAAACAACTTGCCTCTAAAAGGAAGGAAACTGATTCATTCACTTGATTTTCACTTTTTTGTGAGTGAATCATCTAGAATAGGTAAAAGTGAGTCAAAGTTACATTACAACCACAAAATTACATCAATATAACTCAAAAATTACACCCACAATCAAAACTGGTCCAACTGGCCGAAATTCTGAGCTGGAAGATGAAAAAATAGCCAAAAATCTCTATGCGTCGCGCACCTGAGCTCTATGCGTCGCGCGCCTTTCAGCCTATTTTTGGGGCACTTCCTGGCATCAAAATCAAGCTCATGATAGCTTGTTGGAAAGCCTTGGATGTCTTCTATCCAACCCAAGTAAAATTTCCCAATTTGGAGCTCATTTTCCCCTCCAAAACTTCATTCTCCCACAAGTACTTCCTACTGGTGCAAAAGGTGGCAGAAAGGTGATTTTCATGGTGTTTTTGGCCCTTTTGATCATCCAGAACTTGATGAAATTCTTTGGCCATTTCTGAGCATGCATAAATTACCATGAAAAATCCAAAAATACAAAGTTTTCCTCCAACAAGTGTCCCAATCATAAGCGCGTGTCGTGACGCGCTACGCGTTGGGCGGAAAAACCTGTTTTGAGACCAAAATTTTCCAAATGACAAAAACTTCTCCAAATTTGCTGAAATTCGGAGCTAAGATCCCCCATCATGCCTCATGTTCAGCCAATGAAGCCTCGGCCAAAATACAGAGTGGATCAGGCCTCTTTCGCCATTTTAGTGCTTTGCTCAACCTTGCCTTCAGGATCTTCATTTTAGCTCGGCAAACGTGATTACGGGCCCAATAATGATTTTTCATGTGATGGAGCATGTCTTTGTCTCTATTTGCCTTCGCCAATAACTTCTCCAAATGAATTTTAACATGCGTGAGGCAGGTCTCTCGATCAACCGGTGTCATGTCACCTGGTCTCTTCCGGGCCAATGCACTGTCTTCCCGGATTTGCCGCAACTCTACAAGTGTATGCTGATGACGAAGGTGAGACCCCTTCCACACCATGTGGAGATAGTACTCGCGCTGCTGATGAAGTTAACGAGACCCCTTCCACCCCGGGTGGAGATAGTACTCGTCATGATGCTGCAAACAAGGCTCTGGCGCCTCTATGATATGTAACGGCCACTTTTATGAGATCTCCTTGACACATTTAGCTCTGCGGTTGATGAATCACTGTCCTGCTCATACCCCTGCTCATAAGGTGAATCTATCTCTGACATGGTGTTGAAATGTGTTTGTCAACTGTATGCTTGGTTGGTTGGGAAATGAGCAAATTGGTGTATTTGTTTCAATGCCCAAATGATCACATATATACCAAAGTACTATAAGAAATACCACAGTGGAAAAGGACTGTCAAATAAGTTTGAATAGAAGAATAGTCACACTTCACTCTTTTGGGAATTATGGAATTTGGAGATTTTACAAGTGAATAGGAATGAGTGTAGTGATGTGAGAAAGTTATTAGGAACAAGAGTGAAAATGAAATGGGAACATATATATGAGCCAAGTGAAATCAAGGACAAAGAAACAATCCTTGCATGTCATGACCATTAGGCTTTGTCGATAGAGAGATGTGGGAGTAAGTAATAGGGTTTGGGAACTAAAAGCATGGGAATGAAATGGTATTAGGGATATGGGATAATGAATATAGGATAGGGACTGTGGTAATATTGTGACAAGTATGAAAGCACGATGAGAGTGGACAAATAGTTCAAACACCAACAATATCACCAACACTTCTTTCAAAACCCTATGGAGAAATTTTGGATGTAGACATAGGGTTAAATATTTCACCTTTAAAACACCAATATTTTTGCTTTTAAAGCATAACATCATAGCCAAAAATCATTGAGAAGGCTTTAACACACTTACTTGGAGGCAAATGAGGCAATTTGATGCGAATTTGGGTGAGAGAATGTTGTTTTCCGGCCTTAGGGCTCTATGTGTCGCGCGCATGCCCAATGCGCCGTGTGCTCTCTATGCATCGTGTGCATGTAAAAATACAAAGGAAATTTATGCCCAGTGCACCGCGCGCCACTTGTCTGCGCCGCGCGCACTGCAAACTCACTTTCACGGCTTCAAAACAAGATTTTCGCCCTTCAACACTCCAATTTGATCTCTGCTCTGATTTTGAGCATATCTCTTGTTGAAAATGGATTAAATAGCTATGAAAAAGTTTCACAAACCTTCTTGAAACATTAAATATTGATTTGATTTGAGCTTTTGTAGAGAAAATGACAAAAATTAGTGTTCTGGCCCAATGCGCCGCACTCACTTTTCTATGCGCCGCGCACTACATAGTGCATTTTTCAGGAGGCTTTTGGAGGCCTTCCTGGTGTCCAAATTGGGCATGTGATAGCGAGTTGGAAATATATTGGAGTATAATTTCCAACCCAAGTAAAATTTTTCAATTTGGAGTTCATTTACCCTGTCAAAAATCAAATCTCCCAACACTACTTCCTGCAGGTGCATCAATTCTCCTGAGGAAACGATATTCTTAACATTTCTCCAAAACCATTACACCTTTGTAAAAAGTGAAGGAGGTTTTTCTTCCTTGGCATGTTATGTACAAAAACCTCTCTTAGATTTCCAAAATTCATCTTTTATTTCTCTGAAACATTATTTGAGTGAAACCTATCCCAATGTGTGAAACAAGGGATTTGTCGAAATGGAGCGAAATGAAGGGGATAAGGGGCTTCTAAATCCTTGGGGAAATTTTTGGAAGTAGGGAGGGATGTTAGGAAGTAGGGGAAAGTGGAATCTCAGAGATTGAGTGAGGGGAAGGGGTCCAAAAGGGAAAAACACAGGCCTAGCCTAGAAAATTGCCAAGTTGTGGCAAGAAACTAGGGTTTGTGCAAAAATGAGGAATTTGGGGGATCTCGGTGATGGGAAGTGTTTAATAAGGTACATTAATGATAGGGGAAGGTGTATGAACATCAGGATACAAGTTTTTCTAATGATTTGACCATCCAAGAGAAATTACCTCCAAAACCCTAGGAGAGGGAAATGGACCTTACCTAGGCACAACTGAAGCATGAAAAAGGTGTAAAATGACCCAGTGGAACTTGACATGATGATGACAGCCCTCTAAATGATGGTACACTCAGCTAAATGGTGCCATGGACCGACATTTGGACAACTTTGAAAAGCATGAAAACAAACCCTAGACCTAATGCCTAGTGACCAAATTTTGCTTGAAGACTCATTGAAATGAAAAAATTTGACCTTGACACCTTAAAATCACTTTGTAAGAGCATGTTTGATCACTGAAGGAAAGCTGCAAAGGCTGACACTAACAGTGCCCATGATCATGACAGTGAAAAATTTCACCTTTGACATGTCACACTTCTTGCCTTCTTTACCAGTCTCATATTTGGAATGGGACTTCCTCCCCTTCCCCTTCTTTTCCTTACAAACCAAGACACAATTTTCCTCATCATCAGTCTTAGATGAGGATCCATCCCTGGTATTCCACCAAAACTCTTCTTGTACCAAATCTGACCAAAGTCGCTCCCAATCTGGTAACTTCTCCCTCCCATTCACAAAGTCCTGGTAACTATGCCAGCTCTCAGGAAGGCCTAGAAGTGCTAGGCTCACCAAGTCATCATCATCTACAGTAATCCCAACACATCCAAACTCATCTCGACATTGAGTGAACTTGGTCAAGTATTTCTGGATTGTGTCGCCCTTTTCCATTTTGATTTTCCTGAGATTTTCCTTGAGTGCCAATTTTTTGTGGTCACTGCTGCTTTGAAACAGATATGTCAAGGCCTTCCACATATCATATAGAGTTTCCTTTCCATGGAGAATCGAGACAATGTGATCTCAAACTCCCTCTAACAAGATCCTCCTCGCCTTTGCTACCTTCTTCTGCCATGCATCAAGAAGTTGGGCATATGCTGTTACGGACTTGGGAATATAATTATCTATGAATTCCTTCAACCCATTTTCCTCCAACATTGCCTCCATATTTTCCTTCCATGCAATATAATTTGAACTACCCTCGAGTGCATATTCGAGTCTCAAGCCATTGAAAGACATCTTGATCCGCTTATAGCTCCAAAGAAAGTACCTGCAAATTTGAATATTGTTCAACACAAACTCAATTTATTCTCCACTATTGTGATTCCTGGTGCTCTGATACCATGTATAAAATCTCTAACACAACTATAATACCATGTATAAATTATATCAATGAACTCAATCCGATCATGCAATGTACTAAAGCGAGATATTGAATCCTTCTACAATATTTGCAGAAGATAAAACACGATCGCTTAATCACATGCAAGTAAGAGAAAGAATTAAATCAATACACAACACCAGATATTCCTAGGGAAAGAAACTGCTCAAAACCCCTCTATCTTTATTGTATAATCAACCAAGGAATCATGAAACAATACAATGTATTTGTGATCACCACAACCTCATACACTCTACCAATTTTTCACACTGATATAGGCAAAATTGGACAAACACATAGCCAATTATTAGTCTGCCCTCAGCCTACCCTGCTTACGCAATCCCTAGAGAATTAAATCCCTATTAAATAGGAAATTCAACCTTCCTTGATTTTGCAATCCATCATGGGCTTCCATGGTTTTATAACTTCAGCTGGGCAGTTTGCCTAAAATACAACTGCTAGTTTACTAGCCTTGAACCTTTGTCTCAACTGGGTATCCACCATAATTAGCATGCATGCAACTATAAATAGTGAACCATCAGTTACTTGGTAGATCATTACTGGCGAATTAAATCTATTTTAATTCACTTGATCTTCCACTAGCTCATCAAACAGTTAGAACTAGTTAAACTGATTTTAACTCAATTATTGTGAGTTAACTAATCCCACCCACACTACACTAGTGCTACAACTACAACTGGACCCTGTTAATAATAGAATCACTCCACATGCCTATCCTTAGACCCTCAACTAGAAATTCTTGAACTAACTAAGTCTATCACACTTAGTTAACTATTACAAGTTGTTATGAGATAAGACTACAATTAATTTTCCAATTTATTTAATAAATTGGTTGCACACTAATGTATCGCTAGGACCCATCATTGTGTGACCTGTGCTCCCACACTAGTGTGTGTGTTGCATTTTCTTGTTGAATTTCAACATTATTATTATCCCTGCCACAGCATGGTATAATTCATTCAAAAATGTGTTGACCGTCAATTAAGTTTTTGTTCACGAAAAAATCAAACTACAAATTATAATGTTGACATTACAAAAACAAATCAATTTATTTTTTTAATTATTTTAACTATTTTTTTGGATTCTTATTGGTTAATGGGGCTTGGGTATTTTTTGGTAATAATGTTTCAGTTGTCGTTATACCATTTGTATGCACGTGTATTGAGTATACTAACTGGGAATGCATCAATCTAGATCACTCACTTCTTTTGATTCAATCAATTCTACTAAATACACATACATAAAAATATTTGTAGTAAGTACAACCAAATCGCATGCCTGGTAAGGAAATCAGATCAAAAGAGTACACATAAACCCCACTCGACATCCCACCATTAAACTTGCCCCCAAGCTCGATGTAGAATTCCATTGTCATCTCTCTTACTAGTAAAACCTAAATTTGTCGCCAAGTTCTAAGTTGGATTCAATCCTCCTCAAAATATGATATCCGATGACCTTTCTCTTTCAACCTTAGTCTTTTTCAAAATTGCAGTGTGAAAGAAAGAGGAGGAACTAAATTAGAGGAAAACAACACAACAACGTAAGGCTATGCACAATATAGTGTAATGAAAAGGGAGACGTGTAGTAAGTGCGCTTCACAGATTTAACATGACAAGAAACAAACTATTTTCTTTTTATTACAATGGAATTCCAAAACTTCTACCAATAAAATATTTTGAAACTTTTTGATGAATAGGTATAGACTTTACTCACTCATTTAATTTGATAAATATTGAACCATGGTTCGTTGACCTATAAGATTTGCACGACCTAGACTTTTGATTTATTATCCCTACTTTAAATTTGTGTCGCTTTGGGGATGGATGAGTAAAAGAGAGGAGGAGTGGTGGTATATATAGACCAATGGTGGATATGAATGATGCTAGAAACATAGATAAATGCATTTTTGGTGCTCCCAATTATTCAATGGAATTTTTACATTCGTAAGCATAAATGTGGACGAGATTTAGGGATTAATTGAGTAGGAAAAATAACCTGCATTTATTGAATAGCTCTCTGGATTATCCACAGCATGTCCTGAAGATGGATCCTCGTTGGGATTCGAAACATCAATGAATGTTCTATAACATTATGGATAATCCAGAGAGCTCTTCAATAATTGATAACCACATGAGCTTGAAAACCATAATAACCTGCATTTATTATATCGACAGAGAAAATTAATAGAACCACCATGTACCATTCTAAATTTATGAAGTGTATATATTAATATGCACTAAATTTCGTAATAATTTTACAGATTGTGTACTTTTTAAATTAATTTTTGTACCTTTCCTCTTCTGTCCTTTCCATGTGAATATCGTATTTTTTCATAGGTGTCCTCTATTTGTCTTCTATTTTATAGAGGAAAGCTCTATCTTATAAACACTTTGGTTTAAAAAAATCTTTGTGTGGTCATTCATTTAATCGAATATTTATAAAGGTCCCTTTATAGGGGAGAGATGTCTAATGTTGTGCAGGGACCGGTAATTGTTATAGTACTGGTCCCATCAACCCACCAAAAATAATCATATATGCAACCAATAATTAAACAAAAAGAAATAACTTAAAGTCCAAATATAAATTAAATTATGTCCAAAATTTCCCCAAGTCGTTGACTGGGCCCACAATGTCCATAAATAGTTTAATAAGTATTAAGAGTACAAATGCTATTGCCTCAACTAGAAAATTTATAAAACCATTTATCCTTCCAAAATGGTCAATTCAAGAAGTACAAAAAGGTAGTCACATCATCCCCTCTGATCACCCCTGATGTTGTGTATCAGAAGTAAATATCCATACCTGCACATAATAAAAGGAAATGTATGTCAACCATAATTGTTGTGTTATTCAAGATTTAAACTCATTGTGTTCAATAAATTACACCCACCCAATGATAATATTTAAACCCACAATGTACAATAAATGGCACCCACCCAATAAATTTAATAAATGACACTCAACCTATTCTATTTCCCATTAAAACATATCAAAGCACATGTGTTACACCATTTTTTTGGTCATCTAACCTATTATTATTAGATGAACCCAAGTACACCATGTAAGACCAATTTTACCCCAAGTAAAATTGCTTTCACCACATAAAATAACTTATTTGGTCATTTTTAACCCAAAACAAAGCAATTAATTAAATAAATCTTTATTTATTTAATTATTTCCTAAGAAAAAGTTATTTAAATCATTATTTAAATAATGTTCTTAGTTAAATTTAACTAAATCATCCATAAATAATCAAATAAACCATTATTTATTCCCATCATTCCCCTAAAATGATAAATAAATCATTTATTTATTTATTATTTATAAACAAAGGAATTGACCCAAGTCAAGAACCCTTTTCCCTCGAACAAATATAATAAAATATTCCTAAAAGGTGCTTCTAGAATTCGATTAATAATATTTTATTCATGCACCGAGTTCTAGACCGCCCCAATATTTTGTTATAAATAGGGGAGTTTTCCCCATTCATTAGTCACCTTCATTGCATTAGATCACTCTGGATCTACTCTTGGTCACCATTTTCCATTTTTGCTTTGTGAACTCCCATTGAGTTCTATGTTTGCTTTTCTACACCCATAAGAGAGAGAAATGTTAGATCTGAAACACTGAGGACTTTCAAGAACCCATCCCACTGAGGAGAATCGGAAGACACCTTTCTTGTTTTCCTCTCAGGTGCCCCATTCTTTGATATAATATAAAATTATTTTTACATTATTATTGTCTTGTCTATTGGATGCATGGAGCCATATTATATTTTATCTGCTTAATGTCTTTTGTGCTTAGATCTGAATTTGTGCAGCAAACTTAAAGATATTTTGCATCCATATCGATGTTAGGGCTATTTGTTATGCGTAGCTAAAAGTGATCTTTTAAGACGAAAGATTCATACTAACAATTGGCGACTCCACACGGGTTTTCTTTTGCGACCGTTGTCGTTTTATATATTCCTGCATATCCAGTTGTTTCAGACCCTAGGGTTTCTCTTCCACTTTCTGTTTTTCCTATTTTTATGGTGTTTTTACCCCTAAAACCCTCAAACAGTCAAATTTTTAACTTCCGTGTGTTTATGGCCTTATTGTGTAGGTGACAGACATCAGCCGCAGCTGAGACAACACATTTTTCCGAAATCTGCCACCAAGACCGCCAGATCTGCAGGTCGCACTTATCGGCCCAAAAAGTGCGACCTGAGCTTGAGGACGCACTTTTCTGCCCCAAACCTGCGACCTGGATTGAAAACAGGTCAGAACCTGCAACCTGCACTTTTTCTGCAAATTTTTCAGCACTTTTTCTGGGTTTGTCTGAAGCTTCTGTCAAGGTTTTCCAGCCTCCGTCTCTGCCCGTATAGACTTGTTTCTGATCTGCTTCACTCAACTAAGAGGGAATCTTGCCCCTTAGGGCTCTAGTACCCTCCACTTTTTGTGGGAGAGTCTTTGTTGTTTCAGAAGTCTGAATTTTCAGAGTTTCAGCCGTATTTCTCTCAGATCTAATACCTCCTTTTCAGATCCCTTTAGATCAGCTCTTCTCCCTATCAAATCACCTCATATCGTTTTGTTTGGATTCATTCCTAAGGCCACTGCCTTGTCTCTTATAGTTTTATCCGATCTCCTCCTTTTTAGCAGCAACCTTGCCTCTGCCTATTTGTTGTTCTCTGCACCACGTTTCAGCAGATTTTCCCTTTAGATCCCAGTCCCTCCGGACCTTAGATCTATTGACCTCTTTTTAGCGTGCTTGGCATAGTTTTTTCCCTCTTGTAGACTAGTTTTGACGGACCCGCCTTCTTGGGTTAGATTGTTGCATTGTTAGTTGTTAATTTTCTGTTCTTTCAGTCTTATTTACTGCAGATTTCTTTTCCGTTACGCAGCACACTTTTTCTTTTACTCTCAAAACGTCTGGGTTTAAACAATTAAAATTAACACACGCCACACACTGACCCTAAGTGAAGAAGCGCCTGGTTAAAACTGCCTGGAAAAGACTTTAAAATCAATTGTCACTGCACCTCTCTGCCCTTGACCTTAATTGATCTTGCCCCTCCCTGCCCTTGTCGGTCTTTCTTCTTCCCGTCATCATTGTGCCCCCAAGGCGCCTCTCCCGGAGACTTCTTGGCCTTCACCCGCAGTTTCCGATCAGTCGACTTCCTCCTTCCCGTCGTTCTCGAGTAAGTCCTCCCCTGAGTCCGCACTCCGACTCTTCTTCTGATTGTTCGGGTTCTCCCACTACTTCTAGTTCTCCCTCTTTTACCTTCACCATGTCTAGTTCAGGACCTAGCCCTAACCCCAGTTATACTGCTGGGTCCGTGTCCAGTGGAACCCCTACGGGACCTACCTCGACTGCCCCATTACTCCCTTATATGGCTGGCCTCAGTCTCCCCGATTTCAATCAGCTGATTAATGACCCTCTTCGCCACAATGTTAGTTGGCCTGCTATGCCAACCAAGCTCCCCTCCGACATTCCCAAGTTCGAAGGCCTTGCTAGTGAAGATCCCTCTAACCATATTCGATCTTTCCACATGTGGTGTTCTTCCAATTCCATCACCGATGACTCCATCCGTCTTCGTTTTTTCCAGTGCACACTTACCGTATGTTGATCAAGCCACCTCTTCCCATACCACCTTTGCGACCATTGCCCAAGCCTTTTTATCCTATTTCCAGCTCCCTCTCCAATACGACACTGGCACTGAACTCTTAACTTCTTTCCATCAATCCTCTTCGACCCGCCTTTCTGCTCATGTCCAGGAATGGCGGTGAAGACAGAGCCTGTGTCGCGCTCCCCCCTTTGAAGATCGGGTTTACATGGACTGGTTCCTTTGCTCTCTCTTACCTCCCATTGGAAAATATGTCGCATCCCATTTTCCCCAAACCGAAGAAGCCGCCCTCCAAATCGCCTTGAAATATGACCTTATCTACGCTCAATCTGGTTATGTTTATACCGTCCTTCCTAACCTTCCCAAGCCCGGTGGCTCTAATGCCCTAGGGGCATCTCACTCCGCTAACGGTATCGTTGGAGCCCTGTCACATACCTCTGCCCAACCTCTTCCAGGACATGGTTTTCCTCCAGGGGCCAGCCCCTCCGGCATTTTTTCCCCTCCTGGTAGCATGTAGTCAGGCTACGGAATGCCTCCTCCTTTTTCCCACCCTCCTGCTTACCTTACTACTGCCCACCCTACCCCTTATCCATATCCGCAACCTGGTGTCCCGGCTACTCTAGCATTTGGACCTCCCACTCCCTTGCCTTTTCCACCCCTGCAACCGCACTTACTACCCCCTCGAGGGCAAGTATTTGCCCAGCAGGGGGCACCTAATTTTCCTCCTTCTAAAAGAAGGAGATGAGGCAATCAATCCACTTCTGGTAATCATGGACCCACTCCTTCAAGTATTGATCCTCAAACTGCCCACCAGCCATAGGGTTCTTAGCCCAAGCCGAACAGGCCACTTCGCACCAATAAGCCCTCTTCGTGTTGTGGTGTCTATGGTCACTACACTCACGATTGTCCATTATTACCACAAATGTGGAAAATGTGGGATTCTCAGGCCACCGTGTGGGGACAACACTCCTCCCTTCCCTCCCCAACTACTTCTCAACCTGTTGTGTTTATCGATCCTTTCCCTCAACAAGGATTTGTGGCCACTCAACCCCCTCATGCCCCGGTAACCACTCAACCTTCCCCTTCTGGTTCCTCTGATTACCAGATTCTCATGATTGTCTGTGACCCCCCTCTCACCATCGACCTCAACCTTCAAACTCGGTCCTGTCAGTATTCCACACCTCCCGTTCCATCTATCTCCTAGTCTCCATCGTCAGGTCCTACAGAGCCTCTATCGACACCCAATGGTCCCTTGCAACTCCCTCCTCCCAAAGCCGAGTTTCATCCCAAACCTCCTAAGGGACCATTACACCGAAATGCTGCCTCTAGTCGGGCTACCCATTCATACAGCATAGTAGATGATCTGGCCCAATCTCCTGCCTCCATTTCAACACTAGAACTCCTCCAGTCGTGTCCTTCTCAAAAGAGGGCTCTACTATCTGCCGTGGGTGCTGTAGATCCTGCTGATGACCAATTGATTTTTTTTTACGCCCGTCAGTCAAAACATCCCCCCCTTCCTCCTTCGGTTGCTTTCCAAATCCCAGTCAAAATCCGAAACGCCAATGTTGCTCGATGTATTATTGATGAGGGGGCATCTACCTGCGTCATGTCCGCTTCGGTTTGGAAACAACTCGGATCCCCTGAACTGGCCCCTTCCACCATTACCCTTCGCGCGTGGGATGGCCATGCCTCCCAGCCCATTGGCCTATTTCGTAACTTTCCTATCACCCTTGCCGGCAAGACTATTTGTGTCGACGTTGAAGTTATCGACGCCCCTCTTGACTACAACATCCTTTTGGGGCGTAGTTACACCTATGCCATGTCAGCCATCCCATCCGCAGTCCACCGAAAGATGTTTTTCCCTCATAATGGCAAGATTGTCACCATTGACCAATTGACCTACCATGAGCCAAAATCTCAGACCTCCCCTGAGTCCACCATCTCTACTGTCACTAATAAACCAACTGTTGATTATTTGACCAGTGTTTCCCCTGGCGTCTACAGAGACTCCTCTTTGCTTAGAACTTTTCCTGGTCCTCCCCCTCCTCCTGTCTCTGACCCCAGCTTAGCGAACGTCTGCATGATGCAATCATCTTGGGTTGACCTTATAGAGCCCACTTTGGCTGGTCAGCAACCTCAACATCAACCAGCTCCTAGCCCTTCGCCCCCGCTCGCCAGCCTTCTTCCTTCTGAAACTTCTTCTACACACAGTCCCCCCACGTCTCGTTATCCTCCTAGGTCGATTCCACCCAATATCAACCCCATTGGCACCATTCCTCCTAGCCATTTCCATGCTGGTCAGATACCTTTCCTTGCTCCCCCTCCCGGAGCTTATTCGGTCCCTATTTTGGCCACCCTATCTCTCCCCAACCTTACCCTGGGTATACCCGTCTGGTATCTCGACCCTCCAACCACTACCCTACCAGGTCAACCCAAACCATATATTACTTTAACCCCAGTTCAACCAATCCCCATGACTTCTCCTGCTACAACAGTCCCTCAGTCACCTCAACAGGAACCACCTCCTGTTGTGACCGCTTCAGGTCAGCATGGCAACACTCGCAGGGGGGCATCAAAGGACAAGGCTACCCCGACAAACCCTGTCCCTCCTCGGCCTTCAACTCATACCATCCAGTGTGCTTTGTGTGATGTTGTCGGTCGTGCCACCCATACTTGTCCCGAGCTACCCCGCATCAAACCCCTGGTCAAAGTCGCATTCCTGGAGTCTACAGTCCCTGAATCCTCTGTTTCTTCCTCGTCCGCGACCAAGAACCCAAATCCTCTTCGCACCAACAAACCTTGTGCTTTGTGTGGTGTCCATGGCCATTATTCTCACCATTTTCCTCACCTCACGCATTACCGAGCCTCTTTATAGGTCATTCGCGAGTACGAGAAGGAACAAAACCCATCCGCCTCTCCTATCCTCGCGCAATATGTGTCAGGCCAACTCGAGGATCCAACTGCTACCATTGACATTCCTCCTCCTCATGTTGAGATGTCAGAACCTGCTGCCCCCCTCCTATACCTATCATCATCCGTCCGACCCTCGGAGTACATTCCCTCTGAATCCACTCCATCTATTTTGCTTGATTCCCCTTCAGCAACATTCTTGGACTCTACATCCTTCGATCATTTTTTTACTTGCTCTTATGTCATCCCCTGAGACGGTCCGTATGTGAGTCTTTCTTCCCATGCTGATGATTTAGGTAGCTTTGCGGCCTCATGCGGTTTCCTTGACCTCTTCCCTCCCACCCATAACCATGACGATACCATCCGTATCTATGATATTCTCCGCAGCCTGCGCTCCAACCCCCATCCATCACCCTCTAGTTGGTCTGTGAGTCATAGCCACCCTATCCAGCCTACTACCTCCCGTAGTTATCCTGTGCTGTCTACCCTTCACTCACACTATCATCTTTGTTCTTACTCCTCCCATGTCTTGTCTTTTGACACTATTTTGCAGGACCTTCCATCCACACCTTATATTGGCTATGCAGATGGGACAATTCACTATTCCCGAAATCTAGCCTCGGTAGCTTGGGCCATTTTTAACCCTTGTGACGATCCGCATGCGACCATATATTCTCGTGATCATGAGTCAGGAAGCTTCGCCGCGTCAGGCGATATTTCTTCCACCAGTCACCCCATCTCCTATCATGATGATGACATTATGGAAGAAATAACCACCCCTGACTTTATCTATTCCCCCTTACATCGAAACCATGTGTTCACACCACATACACCTTGTGGCCATTACATTGAAACCCAATGTTTGAGTAAGGGGGCATCCATATTTAAGAGACCAAGAGAAGCAATTCTCTACAACTCTCCTAGTATATCTAGTCATGCCGACTTTAGTACCATTATTCTTCCACATTTAGAAGAACCTCTAAAGTCCCATATCACTTCAGATCAGTCTCGGGATGATACCCCTTATCGTTCCTTTATCTTACATCAGCAACCCAGTCTTTTCGACCTTGTTGTTGACCAACCTACACGTTTTCTAAGAGAGCATCAGTTCATTATATCCAAATCCTCTGTTTGGGATAGTGGCACCAGGTATGCCAACCCAGAAACTTAAATTCCATTTGATTCATATATGCAGTACTAAACGAGATTGGTAATCCTCCATTTCCTTTCTCAAATTGCATAACCATAATGAAAACCAATGGCGCACCATATCTGTAAAATGTGTTTAAATTGCCCTTTTTCTACATCCATTTTGGCATGACCACAACATGCTTGGGGGCACCTATGCCCCTCAACCATAAATATCCCAGATCTCAGCCAAAAAACAGCACTGAAACCCCCTTTCTCTGCCAGGTTGCACTTTTCAGGTCATTTCCTGGGACAGGTCGCAGTTTCCTGCCCAGTACCTGCTACCCAAGTCATAGAACAGACCCCAAAAAGTGCGACCTGGCCTGTTCATGAGCTCTGGGTACCTTTTAGTTTTTAGTACCTTGATACTTCACCAAGACACATTTTTTCCACGAAGAGTCTATTCACCTCTCCTACAAATCGAATTTCTTCACTTACCATACTTGTACTTGGGACACCCCTTTGTCTCCTTACTTGTCTTTGTTCGTGTTGATTTTCGTCATGAGATACCCTATTGTACTCATGTTTTTATGGTTCCCCATTGGACCTTTACTGTGTGGCAACACCATCGAGTCGCCCTTGTTTAGAGCATCTGAGTTATGTCATCATCAGTCATGGAGTCTATCTCACGTCCCTTTGTATCCCACTATAGTCCTCCATCCTCCATTGCTTGGTCCCTCTCTCGTGTTGCACATTATGGCCTTCAGTACCATTGTCCCCTATCCCTCATGATAGTGTGTCAGTCGCTGCCAAGACATTCATGCCCTTTATACTCTAACAAGGGAAGTCGTCCATCCGCTACTCAATATTCCTCATTTCATTATCATCATCAGTGTCTGTCTATTAGTCACTCTACTATTTTCTCCCGTGTCGTAGTTGAGATTCCCTTATTGCCTCACCTATGGAGGACCTACTTCTGTCGACATCAACTCATTTACTCCAGAAGCCAGGTCTGGGGGGCAGTGTACCTTGGTTCGAGCTCTTTTCAGCATGATCGTGATCTATACACTTGATAGTCCAGTGATGCATCAGCCGCTATTGGCGATTCCCGGGTGTGTGTGAGATGTCTCAACCCTCATGAGGGGGTGGCCTTGCAGGTAGCCCCCCACATGCCCGGATGAACTCATTTCCGCCCTTGATGCAGCTCCTCTCATTTGATGATATCAGCCTCAACCGCTTGCGGCGCCTCTTCGTTTTTCATGTATCAGTCAGAGCTTGCGAGCCCTTCCCCACGTGTAGGGGGCATTTGGGTGTATTTTTATCTCATGTACTACCATATTATTGTATAAGTCTTGACGATTATTCCAGGCATCACATGTATGTGGGATTCATCATTTTATTTATCTGGCTCATGTTTAGGCCAGCACATGCTTCATTATTGCGTTCGTGGTTTTCCGGGCACCTTATTCTTTGTACTTTGTCTCGGCGGGCATAGGTATGCCTTCCCCGCCGCCTTTAGCACAGGTACCACTTCATACACTAGAGAATTGTTGCACCTGTAAGTCTCATCTCCTCAGGGTCTAGTCCTTTAGCACATTAGACAACATTACACTTCTCTCTCTCAATTCCCTTTTGATATCTAGTGATTGAGTTCTTACAACGTACTTCGGTCATACGATTTGCTCCTAACACTCGTACGTTGGGGGGAAATCTGTTACACCATTTTTTTGGTCATCTAACCTATTATTATTAGATGAACCCAAGTACACCATGTAAGACCAATTTTACCCCAAATAAATTGCTTTCACCACATAAAATAACTTATTTGGTCATATTTAACCCAAAACAAAGAAATTAATTAAATAAATCCTTATTTATTTAATTATTTCCTAAGAACAAGTTATTTAAATCATTATCTAAATAATATTCTTAGTTAAATTTGACTAAATCATCCATAAATAATCAAATAAACCATTATTTATTTAATTATATTCCCATCATTCCCCTAAAATGATAAATAAATCATTTATTTATTTATTATTTATAAATAAAGGAATTGACTCAAGTCAAGAATCCTTTTCCCTCCAACAAATATAATAAAATATTCCTAAAAGGTGCTTCTAGAATTCGATTAATAATATTTTATTCATGCACCGAGTTCTAGATCGCCCCAATATTTTGTTATAAATAGGGGGGTTTTCCCCATTCATTAGTCACCTTCATTGCATTAGATCACTCTGGATCTACTCTTGGTCACCATTTTCCATTTTGCTTTGTGAACTCCCATTGAGTTCTATGTTTGCTTTTCTACACCCATAAGAGAGAGAAATGTTAGATCTGAAACACTGAGGACTTTCAAGAACCCATCCCACTGAGGAGAACCGGAAGACACCTTTCTTGTTTTCCTCTCAGGTGCCCCATTCTTTAATATAATATAAAATTCTTTTTACATTATTCTTGTCTTGTCTATTGGATGCATGGAGCCATATTATATTTTATCTGCTTAATGTCTTTTGTGCTTGGATCTGAGTTTGTGCAGCAAACTTAAAGATATTTTGCAGCCATATCGATGTTAGGGCTATTTGTTATGCATAGCTAAAAGTGATCTTTTACGACGAAATATTCATACTAACAACATGGATCAACAAAAACAAATTCCTATCCATTGGATCACATCAAATTCAATCCTAATCACACATGAAAAATGAATTCATTGCAATCCATGTCCATCATTGTCACCAATTAAATTCAACTGCAAAAAACTATAAAAGAAGTTCAACCACTACTGAGGTTACATGTTTCACATTCAAACTATTCACCAACCCTGGAAACAAACCATCACAGAACACACCACCGAACATTCCACAGTATATTCAGGTTAGTTTTTTCAATTACAACACAATTTCCTTACAATGTTGTTTTAATTTATGAGTCTTTATTTCAGTTTTCTGACACTTTTATTTTCATTTCTAAGTCTTTATTTCAGTTTTCTTACAGTTCTCTCCTTTGATTTGAGTTGAGCAGATGAATGTTATCAATAGTTCTAGGCAGTGCACTTCACAACTAGGTCCAAGAACAGAGCTAAGACAACTAGGTCCAAGAACAGAGCCAAGGCTACCCTCAGCAACCAAACAACTTGCAAAATTTAAGGCTACCCTCAGCAACCAAAGAACTTGCAAAATTAGTGTGTCTTCCCAAATATTTTTGGCAACCATCTATCATAGAGCATGTATAATTTATTGTACAATAAGTTTGTCACTGTGATGTTATTCATAAACCTCAGCAACTCAATTCTCTGTTAGTTTGAACATACACAACAACAAAATTAACAAACAAAATGTATAACAAAATTTACATATACAACAACAAAATTAACAAAGATTATAGTTTAATGCAGAGCTAAAGACAACTAAGACCCAGAAGATATCAGAAGATATCGAGTTATATCATAGATTATAAATTAAAGAGCCATCTGTGGGTGCAACGGAAAATAGTAGATTGACTGCATGTGAAAAGGATTCAAGAGAACAATGTCATAGATTAGAAATTAAAGACTTAGGTTTAAAAACTACTTGAAAAATAAACTTGAGCTTCTTATTTCTACACACTTACAATACTCATGTGTTTGATTGTTGCCAGCAACCAATTCTTATTTTAAGTAGCTCAGTCTCTAAATGTTCTGCTAATGTGAAATTGGCGGTAGCTCATGTAAAGCTCACATCACTTAATCGGGGAAATAAGAAGATATTAAAAACAGGAGGCATATAGATGCTAATTACATCTTGTATGCTATATAATTAGCATAGAATCATAATAACCTCCACGGGGATTTTAGAAAAACATAGATGTGGATTTATGAAACACTAGATAGTTACGTTTCAGGTTCAATAGTTTTTTAGTAGCCAAAGCGCACTCACCAGAATAACAAAATAACATTTGTTTTAAAGTTTTGATTCCATTAATAGCAATGCTTCCATTTCAAGAAGGTAGTGAAGAGCTTGAAAATTAATTTCTCCTGAACTTTAGGTGAAGAAAATGCTCAGCCAAATCCACAATCACCAAAACCATTTCTAAACGCATCGGCTAGAATCCACCAAGATAATTAGCCTCCCTAAGCCTTAAAGTTAAACTTTTGTTAGGTCCCTATATTACTAGTATAGTCCCTTATTTTTGTTAGTGTAACCCCCTTATTGTTATTATTGTACCCTTGTAACCCCATATTGTTATTATTGTGCCCTTAAATTATTATTGTTAGGTCGGCTAGGATTACATTGTGGCCCCATGGACTCCTATATATAGAAAGGAGGTTTTGTAATTTGTATCGTCCAAGAATTTTTCATTCATGTAATGTATTGGAAGTTTCTCCCTCGAAGTGGTTTATTTCTAAGGCGTTGATATCTCTTTTCTTCTATTTTTGGAGCTGGTTTCACAACATTTGGTATCAGAGCTTTGGGATTCTAGGGTTTCGCTGCTCCAAACAGGTCATCGTGGTATTTTCGCTATAATTTTTTTTCTATGAAGGTTCAGAATCTAAAATGTTTAGAGTGCGAAGAAAAAATCTTGAGGAACATCGTCGCAAAATTTCAGAGCTTGGTTCACAATATTTTCAGAGATATGATCTGTGGAAGGTTGGTCATTTTGCAGCCTCCTGAATTTAACCTAAACAGGTCATCATGGAATTTTCGCTATAAATTTGTTTCTACGAAGGTTCAGAAGCTGAAATTTTTAGAGTGCGAAGACGAAATCCTGAGGAACATTTTTGAAAAATTTCAGATCTTGGTTCGCAATATTGGTGGAGATATGATCTGTGGAAGTTAGGGCTTTTTCAGGCTTCTAAATTTCATCTCAAAGAGGTGATCATGGGAAAATCTTCATAACTCTCTCTCTCTGAGCATCGGATTGGAATGCTGTAAAAAGTGACCGCAAGTACACGGACTGTAGTTTCCTGTCTATCAATTTCAGAGCCAAAGGAGGAAACACTGACACATGGCAAGTCATACAAGTTCACTCTACTGAACCAGTCCATAATTGGGTCATTGTGGGAGATTGGACATAAATTTTCCTTGAAGAATAAAAATCAGATTAGACTTGTGGCATTTGAAAGAAGCTTCAGAGGGCTACTACAGGGCCAAATTTTAGATATTAAGGATCTGCAATTATAGAGATAATTCAATTTCAATATCGAGCTCCTCAAAAGCAAGTAAAAGGTGTGTATTTTTTTTTTTTCTGAATTGCATAAGTCTTGTTTTAAGAATAAAGTTGAATTGATTCCAAGGGCATATTGTAGAATAGATATCAGTATTGGATTCTAAAATGGCCCCTAAAAAGAAGTCAACACCCATTAAGCTTTTAGAAGGTTCTACTATGACTCATGAAGACGAAGAATGGAAACATGACATATCAAAATTACAAGAGCAAGTGCAACAAATTTCGCTCTCGCAAAGACAACAAAAAATGACATGGAAGGTTTGAAGAAAGGCGTGGAAACTAAGATGGATGGTTTGAAGAAAGGCGTGGAATCTAAGATGGATGGTTTGAAGAATGGCATGGATGGCATGGAAGCTAAGATGGATGGCATGGAATCTGGCATGGAATCTAAGATTGATGACATGGAAGCTAAGATCGATGAAAGAATGGAAAACATGAAGAAGGATCTAAAAGCAGACATGGAAGGTTTGACAAAGTTGATACAAGAAATGTTTCCTAATGGTGAAAAGATAGTAGATGAAACTCATGATGAGAAAAAAATAAATGTTAATCGTGATTTCATGAACTCTAATGTTAGAAGGAAGAACCACCATATTCCAAAAATGGTTATGAGGAAATTTGATGGAAAGGATCCTGTAACATGGATACTACAGATGGAGCAATATTTTGATCTCAATAATGTGCAAAACACACAAAAGGTACGCATCGCAACTTTACATTTAGAACAAAATACATTTTTATGGTATCGATGGCTATGCTCCCGTAAAATAATGTCACTTGGTCAATTTTTACGGAGGAAATGATAGCACATTATGAGGATACAAAGAGCAACACCTTCTTTAGCCAATTGATAAATCTCAAACAAAAGTGTCCAGTGGGGGAGCACATTGAGGACTTCCAAAAATTGAATATAAGGGTAACTGATATTCCAGAGGAACACATGATTGATCTCTTCATAGGTACTTTAAAGGATGACATCCAACATGAAGTTCGTGTTTTGGAACCTGATTCATTGGAGAAGGCATTCAGGTTGGCAAGAAAAATTGAATGTTAAATTATGGCGACAAGGAAGCCTACCACTCACTTCTATAAAGAGGGAAGTGTTGCTACTTTTAGATTTCCACAACCTACAAGGTCAACACCACAACAATTGGAAGAAAAAAGAGCTTTAGGGCTTTGCTACAGTTGTGATAGCAAATACACTAAAGGTCATAAGTGTGCTGAGAAGAAATTATTTTACATAGATTGTGAAGAGGAAGAAGAAAATGAACAAGAATTTTCAAAAGAAGAGGGTATACACCAAGAACCAACCCTAGAAGAGGAAGAAATGAGTTCGACCATATCATGTAATGCATTGGCAGGAATTACCACTCCTCAAACTCTTAAGATAGAAGGACATATCAAGAAGAAAAAGGTAATAGTGTTGATTGATTTAGGTAGTACCCATAATTTTATTCATTGTAAGGTAATCAAGGAATTGAATTGTTTCCTATACCCAACACCAGAATGTCAACGGATGGTTGCAAATGGAGGAACTATCAATTGCTTTGGAAAATGCCATAATATCAAGCTAACCATGGGGTAATATGTATTGAATAGTCCAATTCTTTTGATTCCTATGGGAGGTGTTGATGTTGTACTAGGAGTACAATGGTTACAATCTTTTAGGGACGGTAGCTTTTAATTTTCAAGAACTTTTCTTGAATTTTTTTTCAGAAGGTAAGGAAGTTGAATTAATGGGTATTATAGGGAAGCCGAGAAAGATAATAAGCTCTAATGTCATGACAAAGCTTCTAAAGAAAGAACAATGAGGCGTAATTGCACAATTATGCTCACTAGAAGTTCCAACATCAAAATCATCTATTTCTGCAGATCTCCAAAAAGTCTTGGACAATCATTCCAAGGTGTTTGAAACTCCCAAAGGACTCCCACCTATTCGCGATCATGATCATGCTATTCATTTGATTCCAGGAAGTGTTCTTCCAAACATCAGGCCTTATAGATATCCTTACGTCCAAAAGAGCGAAATTGAACGTATGATTGCAGAAATGTTAGAGGCGGGTATAATTCAACCTAGTCAAAGTTCTTCTCTGCTCCTGTAGTATTGGTACACAAGAAGGATGGATCATGGCGAATGTGTCCGGATTATAGGGAGCTCAATAAGCTCACCATTAAAGATAAATTTCCCATTCCTGTGATTGATAAATTATTGGATGAATTACATGGAGCAATTTATTTTACCAAGTTGGATCTTCGTTTAGGATATCATCAAATCAGAATGAAGATGGAAGATATTCCGAAAAAAACATTTCGAACTCATGAGGGTCATTATGAATTTTTGGTCATGCCTTTTGGCCTTACCAATGCACCTTCTACATTTCAAGGGTTGATGAATTCCATTTTCAAACCCTTCCTTAGAAAATTTGTGCTAGTATTTTGATGATATACTAATCTACAACAGGTCTTGGAAGGATCATGTTGAACATGTTGACAGGGTGCTCAAACTATTGCAGGAGAAACAATTATATGCAAAAACATCCAAATGTTTCTTTGGAGTACAAGAGGTGGAATATTTGGGTCACATTGTATCTCACGAGGGTGTTAAGGTAGACCCTAACAAAATTAAAGCCATTAAGGAATGGAAAGTCCCCACAACCATAAAGAAGTTGCGAGGATTTCTCGGGTTAACAGGGTATTATCGCAAGTTTGTTATGAATTATGGGAGAATAGCAGCACCTCTAACAACATTATTGAAGAAAGATGCATTTTCATGGACTCCTGAAGCAACTAAGGCCTTTGAACATCTTAAAGAGGTAATGTGCCTAGCACCGGTCTTAGCTACGCCAGAATTCACAAAAACCTTTATTGTGGAATGTGATGCCTCAGGAAATGGAATTGGTGCAGTTTTAATGCAGGAAGGAAGACCCATTGCTTTTGAAAGTCGTCCAATCAAAGGAAAGTATTTACGGAAACCTATTTATGAGGAGGAAATGTCAGCAATACTGCATGCACTAAAGAAATGGAGAACTTACCTAATGGGAAGACACTTCAAGGTAAAAACTGAATCATGATAGTCTTAAACACTTTTTGGAACAAAGACTATTGTCAGAAGAACAGCAAAAATGGGTCACAAAGATGTTGGGTTATGACTTTGAAATAATCTACAAAAAAGGAAAGCTGAATGTTGTTGCAGATGCACTCTCAAGAAACAATGAAGAGGTGGAAGCATTGCTTTGTGCCATTTCTATTATCCAACCAGATTGGATAACTGAAGCAAGAGATGAATGGAAGAAGGACAAAGATGTATGGATACTCATTCAAAAGTTGCAGCAAGATCCTAGTACATCTGATACATTTAGTTGGAAAAAATGATTCCTTATGGTACAAAGATCGCTTATATCTTTGTAAGAATTCCCAACTAAAACAAAAGATTCTTCTGGAATTGCACACTTCTCCTTTAGGAGGACACTCAGGATTTTTAAAAACTTACTACAGGGTGAAGAAAGAATTTTTTTGGGATGGCCTTAAATCTGATATTCAAAAGTTTGTGGCGGAATGTTTGGTTTGCCAGCAGAATAAAGTTGAGACAATTAAGACCCCGGGTCTTCTACAACCTTTATCCATTCCAAGCCAACGTTGGGAGGAGATTTCAATGGATTTTATCATAGGTTTACCTAAGTCCGAAGGAAAGAGTGTCATCATGGTGGTAGTTGATAGACTTACCAAGTATGAACACTTTTGTGCATTATCTCATCCATTTAAAGCAAGTACAGTTGCTACTACATTTATGGACAGAATTCAAAAGCTACATGGAAGCCCAAGGGTTATTGTGAGCGACAGAGATCCCATTTTTACTGGAAATTTTTGGACGGAGTTATTTTCTTGCTTGGGTACTCAATTAGCTCATAGCTCATCTTATCATCCTCAATCTGATGGTCAAACTGAGATAGTAAATAAATGTTTGGAAGGATATCTTCGTTGTTTTGTATCTGATAAACAAACACAATGGGTTAAGTGGTTACCTCTCGCTGAATGGTGGTATAACACTTCCTTCCATACTGCAGCAAAAATGACCCCATTTATGGCACTTTATGGATATCATCCACCGTCCATCACATCATCTTTAAGAGAATATTCGAAGGTTCAAGCAGTGGAAGATCACATCAAGCATCAACAAGAAATTCTCCAACTCTTAAAGGATAACCTGAATTTGGCACAAAATCGAATGAAACAACAAGAAGATCAACATCGCATCGAGAGAAGTTTGATGTAGGAGACTGGGTATTTTTACGGCTACAACCATACAAACAAATGTCCCTCAAGCAAGCTAAGAAGGATAGTAAATTATCGCCAAAGTACTCTGGTCCTTACAAGGTGTTGCAAAATATTGGTACTATGGCATACAAATTGGAGCTTCCCGCTTCTTCATGAGTGCATCCAATTTTCCATGTTTCATGCTTAAAGAAGGTTATAGGTGAAAATCTTCCAGTTCAAACAATATTTCCTGAACTTGATGAGGAAGGAAAAATCATATTGGAACCTAAAGCGGTCACGGAAACAAGAAATCGACAACTACGAAATCGATCAATTTCAGAGTATCTCATCAAGTGGAAGAACTTGCCCACTGAAGATTCTACATGGGAGGATGAGAATTTTATAAAAAAGCACCCAGAGTTACTGAAGCGTTGAGGACAACACTTTTTTGAAGGAAAGGGGTATGTCAGGTCCCTATATTACTAGTATAGTCCCTTATTTTTGCTAGTGTAAATCCCCTTCATTTGGCATATTGCATCATAACCCCCATATTGTTATTATTGTGCCCTTAAATTATTATTTTTAGGTCGGCTAGGATTACATTGTGGCCCCATGGACTCCTATATATAGAAAGGAGATTTTGTAATTTGTATCATCTAAGAATTGTTCATTCATGTAATGTATTGGAGGTTTCCCCCTCGAAGTGGCTTATTTCTAAGGCATTGATATCTCTTTTCTTCTATTTTTGGAGTTGGTTTCACAACAAACTTCGAGGACATTTTGGAAGTTGGAATACCACCATTTTATGACCAGTGCAAAGGAAGAACGTAGGTCATGTTAGCTAGGAAAGGAAGGGTACAAATGACTTCAAATGACAAACAAAGATCAGACTTGTACTAACTAGAATTCATTTCAAACTCAGTAATCCAAAAGGCTAAATCCCTCAATGTAAAAAATCCAATCAAACTCTCATAGGCCAAGTAAAACAGCTGGAAAAACCTGGAGTAGTAGTCCAATAGCTGGAAAAACCTGAACAAGTAGTATAACAGGCACTTTTCTGGTCCTATTTTCCCAACATATGCATCCTTATAAGCGGAAAAATAAGTGATCCTCTGGAATCTAGAATGCAGTGGGTTTTATGGTGAATGGAACTACAAATTAGAAATATGCAAAGGGGTTTGGACATATCTCGGAGAAAATTAGATTTATAAATGTTTGTCTACATATGAGCCATATTCTTTACACTTAAATCTTACAAAGTTGCAAAGTGAAAGAATTCTAAATTAGAGAAACTACTCAAAAACAAAACATAAGAAAACCATTCACAATATTTAAGGAACTGCATCATTTGTGTAAAAAACGGTATCATTAAGTCAGCCTGCGGAAAATATCTCAATAGTTAAGCATAGAAGTTGTATCATTTTAACTTGAAGTCAACATATCTTTCTACATTAACTGAGCATAGGAATCAAAGATGACAAGACAGAAAATAAGAAAAGGGTAACAGAAGGGAAGGCATTCAGAAACCTTGGGCATTAACACACTAATCTAAGCTTAAAATAATGTTATTTCTTCCTTAAGGGAGCTCTATATCATACTTTTATTAACCATACTAATTTTGGATGCTTTGTTATCCTTATTTGTGCCTAAGTAAGACCTCTCAAGACTGTAAAATGTTATAAACTGTTATAAATGGGAAGAAACGATGTTTCCAGATTGAACATTATTTTCAATCTTAGAAAGTTGCAAAGAAAGAATTCTAAACTAGAGAAACTACTGAAATAATCAAAAGGTGTCGTGATGCTAACTTAAAATTGGTTTTGCATGTAGTCAACTGAAAATGAAACATGTCCCTTTTGATTTGTAAAGCCAAACAACAGGAAACAATACTAGCTTTTATAAACAATTTTTCAAAACAATCATTGTATTTTAAGTGTAGTTATCAAAACAATAATCACTGATATATTTGAAGACATACAACTAATTCCATTTGTAGATTTGTTTTTTTAAGGGTTGTATGAAAATATCTTGAGCTGCTACTAACATACATGTTGATGATTCCTATAATAAAGCAAAGATATGTTTGGCCTCTATGAAAGCATTCTTTTCAATTATTCTTAACTAGATGCATGCAATAATTCTGCAGGTTGTTGCATCCATGTCAAGAGTTATTTATGTATCTCGTACAAGGAGAAGTGGTAGAAGACTAACCAAGGGTGCACAGCTGCGATGCACTTCATCGGATGAAGAAAGGACAAGTGATGTCAAAGTCAACAATGCTCCAAGCAATGTTGTTGAGGATAACCATGTGGTTGAAGATGATGTTGTTACACCATCACTCATGGATCCATCGTCAACCAAAGTCCGAGGGGCAACTTCAACTAAAAATATCAGCGCTATAAGAGGTTGGACAAAAGAAGAAATGTTAGCTATAATTGATGACATAGAGTTCAATGGATATTTTGTTCGGGCATCTGCAAAGAAATATAGTATTCCTCCCTCATCAATACATTATTGGATAAATGGATTCACTCACACCAAACGTAGAGGGCCTGTTACAGTTATGACTGAAGAGGAGGAGGCCGAGGTGGTTAAGTGGTGTAAAGAAATAGCCCAATTGGGACATGGGCTAGAGTTGATACAACTCAAATCCACAGTTGCTCAAATCTATCAAGGGAGGCCAAACCCATTCAAAGATGGGTTTCCTGGTAAATCTTGGTGGTTTGGGTTTAAAAAAAGGCATCCAGACCTTGTATTGTGTACAACTGAGGGCCTTGACAGAGACAGAGCATTAAATTTGTGCCCTGTAGTTGTATGTAAGTTCTATGACACTCTTTCTAGTGCATACGATAAACATTCTTATGGTGCAGACCATATATGGAATTGTGATGAAACAAGTTTACAGGCGGGAAGGAATTGTGGCATGCGGGTAATTGCCAAGAGAGGTAGTCGAAACGTGCCAAATATTTTGCCTAAGAGCAGGTAGTGGATAACCATTTTATGTTGTGTCAATGCAATTGGTGCTTCAATCCCAGGATTTTATCTATTCAAAGGTAAAAATCAGTTGAAAAAAAATAATATACAAAACTGTGAACCAGGAGCATGCATGGATGCACAACCCCATGCATGGATGACTAAAGAAATTTTTTTAAATTGGCTTTGCCACTTTGCTACATCTATGCCAGGTGGTGTCTCACCTAATAACATACACCTCTTGTTATTAGATGGCCATGGAAGCCACATGGTTGTACAAACAATTGAGGAAGAAAACAATTTGGGCATTGACCTTTTAAAATTTCCCACTCATACCACTCACATATTGAAACCTCTTGATGTTAGTGTGTTTGGCCCTTTCAAGAAATATTTCAAGTCAAATCGTGCTGCATGGATGGAAAAGAATCTAGGGGTTGAGATGAAAAGGTTCAAGCTAGCAGAGCTTACAAGTAAGGCTTTTAAAAGGGCTCTAACACCATCAAATATCAAGGTTGGCTTTAGGAGGACAAGAATATGGCCATTGAATTATGATGCTCTTATGCATGATACTGGTTGTAGCCAAGCCTTTCATGTGGATGGTCAGGAACAAGATCATGTCCAAACAGATGTTGAAGTGCAAGAAGAAGTACATGAACATGCTGATATGGTTGCAGCTGGTAATATAATTTCCCTCTCCCAAGGACAATTATATGCTGATGATGATGAATAGGTATGTGAAACACAATATATTCATGAGAAAATTGATAGCAACATGGAGGTTGTTCTACCAACTCAAGCACATGGAACTTTTGTTGCTGATATTGTTAATGACATTGTTGAACATATAGTTGACAATGAAGATGTAGTTGAAAATGAAATTGTTGATATTGTTAATGACATTGAAAATGACCAGTTGACATTGCCAAGCCAAGTAAACCCACCATCATGGCTGGAAGAAGCCATGATTAATTTGAATGAACACAGTGTCTTAAGAACAAATGAACAAAGCATGAACATGCCTTCACAACCAGCTGAATTAAACAGTGAAAATGTTCATTTTTTTGTGAACAATAGATCAATGGAAGAAGATGAAGCACATAATGAGGCACTAGATGAAGATAACAATACAGTTCAATCAATTGCCACAGATACTGAAAGTTAAGTACTAAGCAATGACATGCAGGTGGGGGGGTGGAGAAGTTACTTGGGCAATTCCTAAAGCTACCAAGAGAAAGAGTGTTAATGAAAAAGACGCAAGGAACACCCGGTAGTATTCGTTTGGGCCGAAGTTCATAGTTACTCACCTTAGAAGACTATATAAAACTCTTAGTTAAGACTGAAAAGAAAAGGTTGAAATTCTGGAATTAAAATAGAAAAAAAAATGATCAAGCCAAGGAGAAAAAGGCAACAAGGGTTGTTGCAGCACAACGTCGAGCAGATGAAAGGCTTGAAAGAGAGAGAGCAAGGCAAGAGAAGGAGAAACAAAAACAAATGGAAAGACAGGAAAATGAAGCAAGAAAGGCTAGGCAAATGCTTGAAAAGGAACAAGGGATGACTGATATGGTTGACATAAATGCAAGCACAGTTGATGAAAACAGGGACATGTCCAACACATTGGACAATATTGCAAATAATACACCATTATTCCAAGACCTCATAAAAATTCAAGTGCCTCACTATCAAAATGGGGGCTTACCCACTTGCCTTATTCCTACCACAAGAGGTGTGAATTCAATGTATGCTCATCACACACCTCCACTTAGCGCAAGTGTGAGGTATGGGTACTCAATTCTTCCATGGTTGGAAGGGACAAATTGGTCTCAATTATATGGCAGCAATCAACCACAATCTAATCAACCCTTCTTAGGAAGGCCAACCTACTTGGCTCAATCAAGCAACTCAGGGTTTGGCACTGAAGATTCTCAAGGCCATAAAGAATAGGGGTGTTATATGTTTTTGGTTGTAACCACATTATGATGTGGGATTTTGGATGGACTATATGTTTGGACTTTTATATCTTAATAGATCTCAGATTTCCTTTCTATTACACTAAGTAGAATTTAAATGTTTTCATCATACTTCACAAACCATATCTCACATATCTATCCACACACAACATGCTACAAATCATACCTCTTTATACTAGTTTTGTTAGTTATTCTTAATTGTATGCTGTTAGTTTTTCCTGAACACGTAGGATGAAATCACTACACACTACATAACTCAGCTAACAACACAGAACAAATAGTGAATATTTTTAATTACCCCAACAATAACTTGAACATCTTGAAAATTTTAAGCAGGAAAATAAACATGGCTAAAAATTGAACTTCAGAACTAATGAGAGAAAGCCTGGACACCCATAGCAGTAGCAGTGGAATGAAACCTATTCCAAATGCAACGTATGTATATAGCTCTCTATTACATATAACACTATGCCATAAATTTTTGCAAAGAAAATAATGTCAGCATACAAAATGGCAACATATAACCCTACAATAAAATCTGTTTTTTAAAAAATTCCATACTCTATCACATTGTCCACTCAATTCTCTGCTAAAATCATATCATATCAATTTAGACTAACGTTGGCTAAGACTTTAAACTTGAAGGCTATGAACAAATAAATAACATGACCTTGAAGATCAATGCACCAATGCACCAATGACCTTGCCCAAATCAAGAAGATTACACTTCAACATTATTTATGAGTTAATATTTGAAGATACATTGTAAAAACTCATTTGGTAACTCCACAAGAAGAAGGTACATGTAAGAGATACTTCCAAGGAGTTCATCTCAAAGACTTTTTCCTAGATTTGTCAATTTAGAAAAGGTCTATAAAATAATAATTAAAAAAATTTCTCAATCTTCACTCAAGAAAAGCCTTGAAATCCTTCATGATAGAAGAAGCCTATTCCTTGACTCTCACAAGCAACCAAACCCTATAGTAGGCATGACTTCATGGAAGATAAATCTGTACAAGGCATTGTTTTTCTCAGCTATCCAAGAAGCCTCACATGACATGCCTAAAAAATACAGTAAATGGCTTCCCAAATTTTTAGGAAACAATGTTATAACAACTAAGGAACACATTGAAAAATTCCAGGATGTGTTGGAAGAGCATGAATTAAAAGACAACCCTGAAGATGTAGTGATGAAACATTTTCCCCTTTCATGAGAAGAAGTTAGAATGCGGTTCAATAACATTGATGATAGTGGCATCAAGGCTTGTAATTCTTTTAGAGATGCATTCATGGAACAATAGGATGTAAAAAAAGGTGGAAGACTTCTAACTATTGAACTCCATGAAATAAAGAAAAAAGAGAATGGAACAGTAAGGGAGTTCAATTTCAGATTCCAAAGTTCTTAGATAAGCTACCACAATATATAAAGCCAAAGAACAAAGCTATTTTTTGTACCACAGTAATGCTTTCAAAGAGAATTTCGGTTTTGCTTAAGAGACGAGTCCTCAAGTACCCTTAAGGCAGTTCAAGATAAAATTTTAGCATAAAAAATGGCAACATATAACCCTACAATAAACTCTGTTAATTAAAATATTCCATACTCTATCACATTTTCCACTCAATTCTCTACTAAAATCATATCATATCAATTCAGACTAATGTTGGCTAAGAATTTAAACTTGAAGGCTACGAACAAATAAATAACATGACCTTGAAGATCAATGCACTAATGCACCAATGACCTTGCCTGAATCAAGAAGATTACACTTCAACATTATTAATGAGTTAACCTTTGAAGATACATTGTAAAAACTCATTTGGTAACTCCACAAGAAGAAGGTACATGTAAGAGATACTTCCAAGGAGTTCATCTCAAAGACTTTTTCCTATATTTGTTGATCTGGAAAAGGTATATAAAATAATAATTAAAAATGTTTCTCAATATTCACTCAAGAAAAGCCTTGAAATCCTTCATGATAGAAGAAGCCTATTCCTTGACTCTTACAAGCAACCAAACCCTATAGTAGGCACGACTTCATGGAAGAGAAATCTGTACAAGGCATTGGATTTCTCAAATATCCAAGGAGCCTCACATGAAATGCCTAAAAAATACAGTAAATGGCTTCCCAAATTTTTAGGAAACAATATTATAACAACTAAAGAACACATTGAAAAATTCCAGGATGTGTTGGAAGTGCATGAATTAAAAGACAACGCTGAAGATATAGTGATGAAATGTTTTCCCCTTTCATGAGAAGAAGTTAGAATGTGGTTCAATAACCTTGATGATAGTGGCATCAAGACTTGTAATTCTTTTAGAGATGCATTCATGGAACAATATGACGTAAAAAAAGGTGGAAGACTTCTAAATAATGAACTCCATGAAATAAAGAAAAAAGAGAATGGAACAGTAAGGGAGTTCAATTTTAGATTCCAAAGTTTTGGGATAAGCTACCACAATATATAAAGCCAAAGAACAAAGCTATTTTTTTGTACCACGGTAATGCTTTCAAAGATAATTTCGGTTTTACTTAAGAGACAAGTCCTCAAGTACCCTTAAGGCAGTTCAAGATATGACTATTCAGATAGAAGAGAACTCTATTTCCATGGGTAAAGTGGATCTATCTTGTTCTTCTAGGGCATCAACATCTAAATATGAAACTAAACCAAGAACTCCAAATTCAAGAAATATAGTTCTTGATGCCAGGCCAACCCTGACAGGAACATTGAAGGAACTTACTACATCCCTTAACCAACAACAAATAATGACAAACAATAAGTTCCTTCAGTTGGAAAGGACACAATCCCGAAAACCAGATAAACCCATAACAGAAAGAAAACTTTTACCCCAGTATGGATATGATTTTAACCCGAAACCAAAGTTCAAACAAGTCTCAGGCAAGTCTCGATATTTCATAACTAGATCAGAAACCCGAAAACCAGAGAAATCCATAACATAAAGCAAGCTTTCACCCCAGTATGGATATGATTTTAACTCGAAACCAAAGTTCAAACAAGTCTCAGACAAACAAGTCTCAGGTAAGTCGATATTTCATAACAAGAGTAACCCAAAAACCAGAGAAACCCATAACAGAAAGAAACCCATAGAAAACCCATAACATTAAACCAATAACCCATTAACCACTACCCATTGCCCATTAAACTTGTCATTCGACATAAAAAACATACTGTATGCATGACCAGTTAAAACATAGAACAAAAAAAAAATATAAACATATTAAATTCCACCGAACTCAATTAAACATGTTAAAAACAACAAGAAGAGCTAAATTCCACCGAACAGCAAGTGAAAGTGTTAAAAACACTAAGCATGGTTGGTAGGATTGTGAATCCTACTAGAGGTCACAGAAGCCACCACAATGCCGCCCCAAACCTCTTTAATTCTAGCCATGGAAGAAAATACCTGTGAAAAAACAACAAAATTAAATTTTTATAAACCAAATTTGCAAAACACCGAGTTAAACTGAATAAAATCTAGTAAACAGAGCCAAACCCTGAAGAATTTGAGAAAACAGAGCCAAACCCTGAAGAAATTGAGCAAACAGAGCCAAAACCTGAAGAAATTGAGAAAATGGACCCAAACCCTGGCAGACAACAATGGATATCCTGGCAATATTTTAAATTTTAGGAGACAGCTGCGCGAGGCCTCCCTGCGCGTTTTCCTTGACCTAGCGCCGATCGCTGGTCTCCTTTGCTGCGCGAGGCCTCTGGCCTCTGGCCTTCTATGGCCTCTCCGTCCACCGCCACGGAGGGCCCTCTCGTTCAGACCAATGCTGATGCAGGAAACCTGTCTGCTGAGGATGCATTTTCTGCCTTAATCAAATCTCTTCATCCACAAAGAACTCGTCCTGCTCTGTCCAAATTTGTTAAGAAACTAGATGGTTTGCAAGAAGTCGACCTTCCTCCTACGTTACCCCGAATCGCTGCTCTCTCCTTAGCAGAGCGGGGGCTCATCGGTCAGTTCACAGGCCTATGGCCCTCCCCAAAAACTGTTCAAAGATGGATCGAAAGAAACTGGGCAGACAAAGTACATGGCAAAATCTCCATTCGTTTCTGTGGGAAAGGTTATTACACTTTTCACTTCGAATCCAGAGCAGACAAGGATCTAATCTTCAGAAATGGGCCGTATTTCATGGACTCGCGTGGTCTGTATCTGAACAAATGGACTCCAGACTTCGACCCCGAGCTGGATGTCCCTAATGCTGTTCCCGTCTGGGTTCGTCTTCCGCATCTCCCGCTCCACTGCTGGGGAGATGACTCGGTCCGAGCCATCGGCAATGCTGTTGGAAAATACATTGATCGGTGTGAGCCAAAGGAAAATATGCAGGCATGTGCGCGGATATGCGTTGAAGTTGACCTCGGCAAGGGCCTCCCAGAAGCAATCAAGCTGAAGGTGGACGATTGGACGCATATTCAGCAACTAGACTACGAACAAATCCCCTTCAAATGCAAGGTATGTCACGAGTACGGCCATTTTTCCAATCGTTGTTCTAAAGTTGTTAATGTTGAATCTGCTCAACCAGAAGATCAATGGGAAACTGTCAAGAAAAAGAAGATTGCCCCTGGGTTAAAAGCAACCTCTGAAGAAGCTCCTCCCAAATCCGCCCCTACCAATCCTATTCCTCCTTCAGCTCCGCCCAAAGCCCCCTCCTCAGCTGTCCCTTCCCCCTCCTCTCCTATTGGTCTATCCATCCACCCCACCTCGGGACCTTCCTCTGACTCTCCCCTAATATCCTCAAATCCTTTTGGCACCCTCTCTCTCCCGGACATTGACCCCTTGATCACCCTTGAAAATGACCCTCCCATCCCTCTCTCTCTTTCCCAATCCTCCCCCTCTCTTTCCCTTGACCCCCCTCCACCCCGAGCTACTAGAAGCACCTCGAAAGAGCACGGAACCAATCAAGAATCCCAGAAAAAAGGACCTGGTAGGAAATCAAGTAAACAGCAAAGGAACGAAAATGCGCAAAAAGACATTGCCATGGGAACTCAAACTCCCATAGAAACTTATATTTTGGGGCAAAACAGCAAAGAAACAACACAAAAGGAGCAAGGGGGACGAGCATCCCTTCGAAACCCAAATACTCAATGATTAAAGTTATATCATGGAACTGTAGGGGACTAGGGCACCCCTCAAAAATTGTTGCCCTGAAAGACCTCACAGATCATGAGAAGTCAGGAATTATAATGATTCAGGAAACAAAGCAAAGACTGCAAGATATGACAAGAATTAAAGAACAGTTCAGGCACTATGAAGGACAAATAAGTGAAGCAAGAGGAGCTTCTGGAGGTATCTTCACAATGTGGAATAAAAACATTTGGAAATGCACCTCCAAAACTATCAATCCACATTGGATCAAAGTCACACTTGAAAAACATGCTGAGGACAAGCAAATAGTCATTTATAACATCTACGCTCCGAACCACTTCAGAGATAAAGATCAATGCTGGGCCACACTACAAGAAGACATACAAGCTGAAGACAATAGGAATATCATAGTAGGGGGAGATTTAAATCTTATACTACACTCCAATGAAAAAAGAGGAGGCATTTTCTCACATGACCCTTATAGAGCAAAGTTGGAAAACATCATGCAAGAGTGTGATTTGGTAGATATAATCCCAAAAAACAGGAGGTACACTTGGAACAATCGCAGGCTGGGCAAAGACAACATTCTGGAGCGTCTTGACAGAATTTTAGTAAATACTTCCTTCCTTTCTGAGTTTTCTACTGCTCATGCTGATATACTGCCATATTCAGCCTCTGATCACTACCCCATTAGTATTGTTCTTGAAGCCCACTGTCCTTTGGGGCCTTTGCCTTTCAAATACAACTCTCTTTGGCGTAACAATTCTACTGTGGATCAGATTGTCCAAACTGCTTGGCATCATCATATTGAAGGATCACCGGGATACATTTGGGAATGCAAGCTGAAAAATACAAAATACGCCCTGAAGAACTGGGTAAAGCAGCACTACAAAGAACCAAAAGATGTCAAAGCTGATCTAAAAAATAAATTGCAAGAAACTCATAGGAAAATCGAGGAAAATGGGTTGTCCCAAGAGGACAAAGCTTTAGAAAGTGATATATATTATCAGTTGTACCGGGTTAATAGAGAAGAAGAGCAGAAATGGAGAATTAAGTCAAGGCAGCTTTGGCTTCATGAAGGAGACAAAAACACAGCTTTCTTCCATAAGCAAGCAGCTGTCCAGAAAGTTAGAAACAATGTCACCACGATCAACAATGAGGAAGGCTGCCCCCAAACAACCCAAGAAGCTATCCAGCAAACTGCCTCAGCATATTACAGCACTCTCCTAACAGAGACAAAGGAAACTGAGAATTATTCCGACCTCGTGCAGCATATACCCAAAGGTATCAATGAAGAAATTAATGCAGATTTGGCTAAGGAGATCAGTGAAGAAGAAATACTTGATGCTATCTGGGCTCTTCAGCCAGATAAAGCACCAGGTCCTGATGGCTTCCCCATCTGTTTCTACAGAACTTACTGGGGACTAATTAAAAAAGATCTTGTCAAAATGATAAGATGGGTCCAAAGGAAATGCAAAATTGGCAGATTCACTAATGCTACCCATCTGGCCCTCATCCCCAAAGAAAATCGACCTTTGACCTTCTCTCGTTTTCGCCCAATTTCTTTGTGTAACTCTTCTTATAAAATCTTGACAAAAATCTTGGCCACTCGCCTAAAACCCATCCTCCCCAATATCATATCTGAAAATCAAGGGGGCTTTATGGCCAATAGACAAATCTCGGACTCCATCCTTCTCGTCCAAGAGGCTATTCATTCTAGTCAAACTCGAAATGAGAAAGGCTTCATCCTTAAATTAGACTCAGCCAATGCTTTCGACCGTGTCAGACATTCCTTCCTTTTTGCTGTGCTTGAAAAAATGGGATTTGCCGAATCCTTTATTAGCCTCATTAAAGCCTGCATTACAGGGCCCTGGATTTCCCCACTTCTTAATGGCAGACCTGGACCTTCATTCCAATCCTCTCGAGGCCTTAGACAAGGCTGCCCGCTCTCGCCTTAACTTTTTATTTTAATGGCTGAATCTTTTAGTCAAGCTCTGGATTACAACCGCCGTATAGGCCTCATCACCGGGATCAAATTTGATAATGGAGTGAAGAACATCAATCATTCACAGTTTGCCGACGACACTCTTCTAATGGGGGGAGCTTCAAACATAATAGCCCGTCGCTTTAAAACTCTCCTGGACAAATACTTGAGTTACTCTGGAGGTCTGATAAATTACCTTAAGAGCTGTATTTACGGGTGGAATACTTCGGCACAAGTGCTACAAAGGATTGCACGTACTCTTGAGGTTCCTTATAAGCTGAATTGAGAGCAATTTACATACTTGGGCATGCCTGTTAGTGCCGGCAAGTTGAAAGCCTCAGCCTTGGAAGTTATTATTGACAAAATGAAAAGGAAGATTCAGCACTGGGGCACTTCTTGGCTTAACCCTGCTGGGCGCATAATTCTTTTGAAAGCAGGCCTCTCCTCCCTGCCCTTATACTGCTTTACTCTCTTACAAGCCCCTGCCAACCTTCAGCTTAAAATGGATACTCTCCTTCGTCACTTTCTTTGGCAAGGAGGGAGGAACGAAAAGAAAAAATATAACTTGGTAAGCTGGAAGCAGGTCACCCAACCGTGTGAGAAGGGAGGGCTGGGAATAAGATCTTTTAAACCTCTTAATCTCGCCTTTGCTGGAAAGCTGGTTTGGAGACTCATAACTGGAAAGAATGCATGGTGGAAATCTGTTCTTGAAAAAAAGTACCTCAGTCACCCCAGGCACCAGCTCTTGGATCATGAGCTCCCCAACAGAGCATGCTCTAAAATCTGGAGAATGTGCAAGAAAGCTATAACTTTTCTTGACCAACACACTTCCAAAGTGCCCAAAGGAGGCAGCTATATAAGAATTGGAGAAGACAAAATCATGGGGCAACAGCCCATAAGCCATCAACCTGATACTCAACAGATTCTAGCTCTATTCAACAGTGAAGGTATTCATACTCTGTACCAGATCTCTCATTGGGAAGCCCACTCCCACACCTGGAAAGGTTGGAGTTTTCCTCATATACCAGCAGATGCAGAAAACAGTTTCAATAACCTAAAAATTCATCTTCATGGTTTAGCGCCCTCCAAACGCTACCTTGCTGATGATTTCCGATGGGATCCTTCAGGCACTACCTACACCATCAAGGCTGCTTATCATCAGATCTGCATCAACGAACATCCCATGGCAACCTGGGCTCTCTGGAGGCTTGTTTGGAAGGCAGAAACTCTCCCAAAAATCAAATTCTTCTTATGGATCCTCTTAAAAGGGAAAGCCCTCACTGCTGAGAACCTCAGAAAGCGCGGAATAAATGGACCTTCTCGCTGCCCAAACTGCCAAAATGCAGAAGAGACAACCCAGCATCTATTTATAGACTGCCCCTTTGCTTCAGCCTGCTGGAAGGAAGCCTACCGGAGTCACAATCCACCCTGGGAGCCTGGCACTAGTATTTCTGAAGCGATTAATATATGGAAAAAGAGCTACCCTTGGGGAAGAAAAGCAAACAATACAGCTCGAAGGGTATGGAATGCCCTGCCCTGCACTCTTCTCTGGAACATCTGGCTAGCAAGAAACAGAATGATCTTCAAAGGTATAGAAACAAATGTTAGAAAGCTCTACAATAAAGCCTGGAATCTCAACCTGGAAACTCTCAACACAAAATGTCATGGGAATATGAAGGTACTGGACCTAACAGTTGAAGAACGTAACTACATAAGGCATATTTTGGACAGAAGCAGCATACAACAAACAAGAAGTGAACCCAAAAGCAGAGACAGTCCCAGGTGTAGCTGGAAAATCAGGATGACAGATGCAGAATTTGCTCGGTGGCTTAGGAACAACAATTCTCACTATCTATTTTTCGATGGAGCCTCCAAATCCAACCCAGGAGTGGCTGGGGCTGGAGGTCTCATCTGCAACGGTAATGGAGTTGTGTTTTCCGAATTTGAATGGGGCCTGGGCAAAGCCTCAAACAACAGGGCTGAAGCTTTCGCCCTCTATCAAGGTCTGCTTCAGCTGCAGAAGCTTGGCATATCCAAAGCCACTGTAATTGGGGACTCTGCCATCATAATTGGCTTGATGGTAAGCAACAAAACTCCCCAAAATCTGAGTCTGCAGCACATTATTGAGCGATGCCACACTATCGACCAACAATTGAGAGGTAACTTCTATCACCATGTATTCCGATCTCATAACAAATCTGCAGACAAATTGGCAAACAAAGCCTGCTCTCTTTCGATAGGTAACCTACGGTGCAATGGCACTGATAACTTCTCTTTCTTGCCATGATTAGCCATTATCCTCATGACAGACCTACCCCATAACAGACTTCTGTTAGTGGCACTCGCAGCTCTTTGCCCTGCCTCCTTGCGAAGAATAAAAGCTTTGCTATCCACTCAATGGTTTCGATCCCCACTGTATTAACTCCTTCAGCGCCATACTCTGACTTTTATTGGCTCCCCTCTTCAAATCCCATAAAGAAATGCGCTTTCAGCAACTACAAAATTTCGTGTTCTCTCAAGTACTCTTCCACTCCCGCTGCCCTCTTTTTATCTCCAGAATATAGACCTCTGGCGCACAGTATTCATGGCTCCACTAATGCAGCACCTAGGCTTGCCCAAACAGAGTGTCTCAGCCTTATTTTCAATCATATTAGCAGCTTCGTCTTCGCCTGGTTTAGCCTCACAGTAGATTGCCAAAGCACGTTAATGAAAAATCTTATGGAGCAGGAAGAACAGCGTTATCTCTGCCACAGTGGGCGGCCAAAACGACACAATTGCAAAAGTTAAAAAATGAATTGTAAAACCTGCTATCTTTTAATGCAGTTTGTCAGAGTTTACACAGTATCACGCTTTTTCAGAGCGACGGAAGCTAGATGTAGTGCAAATGTCTTGCTGAAACTAGATGTAATAGCTGTTGGCGCTCCATACTCCAACATCTCTGTAATTCTGGAGACCTGTCTCCCGCTTTTTTTCTTTTTAATATAAACCAGCATCCGATTGTGTGAAAAAAAAAAACAATGGATATCCTGGCAGTCCAGCATCCAAGCAATGGCAGATGTGGCAAACAAGTTTAGGAACGGGTTGCAACCATCAACCTTCACAAACTGACAAGCATTAAAACCAGACAACAGATTAATTGCAGAACCGACGAACATGAGAACGAACTCGCCGAAACAAGCAACAAACCCTGGCGGGCAACGAAACATGTTAACGCATGCAACAATGGTGGACAGGGCGCGCAGGTTCTGGAACCGGAAACAACCACCACCAGCAGAGCCGAATGGCCACACTATGGGCCCGAGCAACATTACACAGGGCATCATTGTCTGTGTGATTAAACGTCCATACGAAACCCTAAATTCACGGCAAACGTTTGCATTTAATGTTCTCACCAACCAAGACAGGTGGCTTCGTCGACCGGGCAGGTGTCGTACCGTCAACGTGGAGCCAGACATGTCAGTAGCTGTGGTGGAAGGGAGGGCGCACATCTTATGGCGTCCCTCCCCTATACTTCGTTAGAATAGTTTAATGAGGGTTTTATTTTTAATTTCTTCCACACAATATCTCTATTATAATATTATTACAAGGAACATGTTAACAAATGAAAACTACCCAAGGGCCATGCGTTGTTGAGAAATGGGGATTACTTTATTTTGAAAATGGCGACCCGAGTAGCCCAGTCAATATCATTTTCACTCTGAATCTTTTAGGTTCCACATTAAGAGGACATAACATTTCACATAGTGTCTGTCTAAATACAATAATGTATATGGTCCAAACATATCATTCCCTTTTATTAATATTTTAATGAACAATTAGAAGTCTCACATGTCTCAATAAGGAACATTTCTCTGGTTACAAAGTTACTTGGAGAATGTTCCCAAATGACTATTATGCCTTTCATTATTATTAATACTTTAGTGTTATTTATTATAGGGTTGTGTAAATCCCCAAGGATTAGCTCAATTGGTTGTGTCTCCGCTTGGAAGTCCTCCCAGATTGAGAGGTCACAAGATCAAATCTCCTAGACGCCTGCGGGGTTAAACCACAGTGTTAGGCAGACAGTAGATCCCTTCAGGAGGATTTACTGTGATTTCTTAAGACACATAGGAACGTGAACGATCAGGAAAAAAAATAAAAAATAAATAAATAAAATAAATAAATGAATAAATATAGAGTCGTGTAGAGTATAATTGTAACTGATACGTGTGTGCGAACACATAGGAAGATGAACCACCAAGAAAAAAAATAAATAAATAAATAAAAACAATTATAAAGTTGTGTAAAGTATAATTCCAAATAACTATTTTGCTCCTTATTATTATTAATATTTTAATGAATAATTTTATTTTTTTTAAATTAACGGGCGGAAATAAATGTTTTGATTTTTTTTCAAAGAAGAATAAAAATGAAGATGCAAATAAAATTGTTGAAGGAGTGGATTTCAATAATTATTTATCAATTTTATCAATTTAAAAATAATTTTTATATATTAACATTTTTTAAGTTTTTATTTATATTTATTAATTTTTTTAAACCAAACACATATTTCAAAATATTTTTATCATCTTCAATTATAAATAAAAGATTCGATTATAATAATTAATCTTATACTATATAAAAATTAGTGATGTCTAAATTTTGTTGGTTTTAAATCTATAAATTATAATATGTGATTTATAAAATTTTAAGGTTAATTAATATATAAACTTGTCTTTATATTAAACGATAAAACATCCCTTTTAATCCATCCCTTTCAATCCATAGAAAATGAAAGGTAATCAATTTAGCTCTTATGGTGCATGCTTAACACTATCTTCCTCTAAACTTGTTCTTTATAAGATGTTATGAATAAATTGAAACTCTAGTACGAAATGTCCAAACCCATAATTCTAATCCTTGAGGATAAATTAGGCTATTAAACTCAATTGTATCTAATCGTCATTGTAGTCAATTTATTATAATAATTATTTAAAATTATTTTTTTTTTAATAAATATAATGTATTTATTTTTATTTATATGATAAATTTAAATAATATTTTTTCAAAAACATTATTATATTTTATATAAAAATAGATGTATTTAGATTTTTAAAATATTATTGAATTTATTAACCAAATGCAAAATTATTATATTATGAATACTTTTTTTTCTAAGTTTAAAATCTATTAAAATAACATATGGTATATGGAGAGTCTGGCCTCTGGAATTGTTGAACTAGCCAATTCCAGAGGTATTATTTGTCAAAATAACAAAATAGTGACTGCCCCATAAGGGGAAACCAGTCAAACCAGTCTTACTGTAGCTGCCCATAACTGGGAAACCAACTTCATACAAAAATAGTAGAGAATTACGAAAATAACCAAGAGAGACATAGTAATCCATAAGAAGAGACCCGAACTGAAAAGAAAACTTGTAGAAGCTAGGTGTCATTGTGTGTGGGCGGTGGCTCCTCCACAATTAGGCACCTGTACTCCTCGGAGGAGTCATCTGCAATCTTGTCTTGAGGTGCGGCTGGTTAAGGAGTAAGGGCGGTGCATTCACTTCCTTTGCTACCATCATCACCAGACCAATCCTTACTGTTGTTGTCGTTGCTGCTACAACCGTTGCCGTCGCTACCCTTGCCTTTGATGTTGGAAGAGGGGGTGCCATGAATGACTGGGAGAGCTTTAGACTTTTGCGAGGGTGGCTGAGGTTCCGAGTCAATGGTGGATTACGATGGCTGTCTGCAAGGGAAGCTTCCTCCTTGAAGCTGATGGATATGGTGGCTGTGATATGAGGGCAGTCCAAGGTGCAGTTGTAGTGGAATTTTGCAGAGTGCGCGGTGGAAAGAGAGGGCAATGTTTCCAAATTTGGAAAGGGCGGGGAGGCATGAATGGTGGGGTGGCGCAACACCGAAGTGCCAGTAGGAGATAAAGAGCGAGACCGCCTCGAAGCCAAAACACGGCCTCTGCCGCTGCGAGTAGTAGGATAGCGGCCATAGGAATCCTCAAGAGACGAAGAAGAGGATTCATAGCAGTTGGAATGTGTAGGTCAAGACACCCGCCCATGCCCACTACCTCAACGACAACACATCCGATGGCGCTTGGGCATAATGGAGGCATTGGTGATGGCCTGAGAGAGCTGAGCCGAAGGGACAGAAGTCTAAGGATACGAGTGAACAAGAGTCTAGGAAGCCGAAGGATGTGGCTCAGAAGCAAAATTAAGGCTGCAATGGAGGCTATGGGAGAAGTGGAGACCAGGGGTGATAACAATACAGCAGTAGAGGCTACATCGACTCCCTGTAGGCGTTCTAGCACTCGGCTTTGAGACCACAGAGGGGCAGATGTAGCTTGAGGGCAATGGAGGAATGTTGCAGTGCGGAGGCATTTTGAAAGGGTGGTGGCCGCATCGACTAAAGGGAGAATTAATGAGGTAGCGTTGAGAGCAGTTGGCAAGTTTTAATGCCCGCAGGTTGAGCCCATGTGTGACCATGTGGCTAAGCCACGTGTCATGCATTGGGCTCGCCGTATGCTCGCCTTCAATATTCAGCTGCATCCAAGAATTATATTATGAATATTAAACTTAAAATTAATGTAAATTTTTTTACTTATAAATTATCAGAAAATTATCTAACATTTGTTTTTTAAAACATTTATATTTAAAATATTTAAATTGGTATAATGTATATATATATATAATTTGATAGAAAATAATCATGGTTTCAATTTCTTTCTTTTTTCCAATAATTTATATGTATTTAATCCTATAATATTATTTTTTATATATTAAAATTTATAAATTAGTATAATGTATTTAAGTTATATTTTTAATTTTATTGAAATTTTATATAGAATATGTTTATATTTATATTTTTGTATATGATAATAGCAATTTGGAGGAAGTATCTTCTTACAAGTATTTAGGAATTGATATTCCCCACAAGCTCAACTGGAACTATAGCATTGAGAAAAGGATTAATGGAGGGTGGAAAGCTTATTTTGGTCTTGAAAATAATTGTAAAGCAGCAAACCTTGTGATGTGGGATAAAAAGAAGCTCCTCTTTGAAACTTTAGTCACTCCTGTTATCTTGTATGTGTTGGAAATGTTGTCATTGATGGCAAAGGAGATGACAAAGGAGGAGCACCAGAAAGGCAGCAGAGACATCAGAGGAAACAGAGACAAAGAAAGATAGCAAAAGAGAAGTAAGGAGAAGCATCAGTCAAGGAGCAGAGGATAGCAAAGAAGCAGAAAACTATTCAAGGAGCAGAGTGGGTATCTTTAAGTGTTTAGCATTGCATGGGTATGGTGAGACTCTGTAATTCGAACTATAAATGGCTCCTATGTGAAATTATGATTAACTATGTACATGGATTTAACTGCGCGAAGTAACAATTGTATGGGAAATGCTCTGAATGAATTTCTGTGTAGAGGTTTTGTGGTCAATATTGGTGAAGTCAAGTTTAAAACTTCTGGGTTGAAGTATTAAATTGAATTGATATGTTACGAATTTGGGCTGGATTCATATAATCTATTTTATGAAGAAATTATGTATTTTATGGTGAATGTACATTACTGTGGAAGTGAGTAGATGAAAATTTCAATGTGTGCGTAGCGTTCTTGGAGTATCACATTGCAGAGATCGTGAAATTAGATCGACGACGTAGTCTGATAGCTATGAATGAGATTTAACTACAATGGAGATTCGTTATAATGATAACAGTTGAGTAGTATCATTGAACAGTATTAGAACCACGAGTTAGTGTTGTATGCAAAAGCTAAGTGGAACTCGGAAGATGGAACCCGGTAGCGGAACGCAGAGTTAGGCGGAACCATGACCTGATGAACAGTGACGGCGGTTTATGGTTTTCATTGCACCGCCTTTTGGTGATAAGCGGTATTTCCTGGTTGGGGAGCGATTCCATAGAGTGTTCGACGCGTGGAAAAGTGGACCCCCGGAAAACCACCGTTAAAACCGCGCCATCGCACGTTATCGTTCGTACCAGGACGCCGAGCGATATTTCCGTGTGCCGTTGATTTGGGAAGGGGCCATCGAATGGTAATCGCACGCTGGACTTGCCCGAAGTTTAATAAAAGTGCCCGGATCATATCGACAACGATCGACGGTGTAGATTCATTGCGGGAGGGGACGAGCCAGGGATGTCCGCTGTTGGATGTGTTAGAGTGTTAGCGCTGGGCCCCAGTTTAATTTATATTGCTCGTTGTTAATGTCTGTGGGTTTAAAAAAGGTACGTTATAAGCGGCTCAATTGATTTAAAAGCTCGAGATATATATTCAAAATTCCCAAGGTCCGAACATTCGAGTAAGCATTATATATTTAAGCGGGGAATGTAATATAATTTGATGTTATAAAGGTTATATAATAGTGACCATATTTATGTTGGGCGCAAAACAAAAGCTACAGTTTATTAATAGTTTGAATCAGGAGTATGTATACATGACGATATATATATTGTGCTAAAGTCGAAACATATATGTAATAAGATTGGGTTTACTACAAAATCCTGAAGATTGGGTTTATTACAAGAGCCTGCAAGAACGAAAGAACTAGAGACACCGGCAGAAATATGGTACAAAAGAAAAATGAATTGAAATTGTAATGTGAGCTTCAAGCAATTGTGCTTAAACTCATGTATGAACAGAGAATGTAGACAGGTAGCCCGAGAAAAGAGATGGTAATGCACTCAAGGACAGTGAACAGATAAATAAACACAGAGGTGAACCAAGATATATAGAACAGCCACTCAACAATAGCAGAAGAGACAAATCCAGTAAAGCCAAGGTTCAGAAAAGGAGCTGAGTGGTATTGAAATGTGTAACTGAAAATGTAAATATTTTGTTTATATTGTTTGTGATGCAAAGGCAAGTATCCTAAGGAAAAGACAAAATCCCACTGTAGCATGGAAATTTGTACATATTGTTATAATTTTAAAAATGAGTTGGATAAAGGAATGAGAAGATAGAAGCCAAAGAGTCATGACTGTTCACTCCAAATTCTTTGTGAAATACAAACAATCATGTGAGGAACTCTATATATAATATCAACTGGATATGCATAAAGGAGGTAAGAGAGAGTAAATATAGAGAAGGTAGAGTATAGAAGAGTAAGGCAGAGAAGATTAAGAAAAGAAAAGCTACAGAACAGAGCTGATATCTGAGGTAAATCAACAAAAATTCGGTTTGATAAATTTAGGAATTTGGAGCTTCCCTATCAAGTTGCAGCTTGATAGCTGTCAGTTGTAGCTGACTGAGGTTGGAGCCTCCTGTAGGTTGGTGCCTGCAGAAAATTAATGGGAGTTGGAGCTTCCTTGCAAGTTGTAGCTTGCAAAATTGAGGTAGGAGCCTCATGTAGGTTGGTGCCTACAGAAAATCAGTGGTGAGAGGGAGTTGGAGCTTGCCTTTGCATCACAACAATAATAAGATGTGGTTTTCTCCCTTTATGGGTTTCCACTTATATCTGGTGTCTCTGTGCATGATGTTTATGTGTTGATCTGATTTATATCATCTGCTTAATACCTGCTGCTCTCACATTAAGTCTGTTTTTATATTAGATTAATACTTGTTGCTCACATTCTAAGATTACTTACATATTAAGATGGACATGAAATGAAGGTGTAAATAAGGTTTAATAAAAATTTTAAAAGATTATGAATGTGTTAAACTTATTCACCCCCCCCCCCCTCTCAGTTTAACTAAGAGTTCAACAATTGGTATCGGAGCAGGTTCCTTTGTACAAGTCTAACAACTGAAAGGAGATCCTAGGTTCCCAAGATGGCTAGTAAAGAAGGATGCTCAACCAATAAAGCCCCTTTCTTCACTGGTGAAAATTATGCTTTCTGGAAAATCAGAATGAGGACATACATAATGTCTCTAGGAATAGAAGTCTGGGCTGCTATGGAATTAGGATATGCTCTTAAGGCAACTGACACAGAGAAAGAAACAAAACAAGATTTTGTGGCTAACGCAAAAGCCATGAATGCCATCCTGAATGGATTGTGTGAAGCAGAGTTTATTAAAGTAATGCACAAAGATACTGCCAAAGAAATATGGGATACTCTTGAAAACATACATGAGAGAGACAAGAAAGTAAAGACTGCCAAACTTCAAGTCTATAGAGCCCAGTTTGAAAACTTAAAAATGAATGATGATGAAGACATTGCCAGTTTCTTCCTAAAAGCTGCATAAATTATTAACAATATGAAAGCTCTTGGAGAAAAAATGCTAGAAAGTATAATTGTACAAAAAATTCTAAGATCTCTTCCATCCAGGTTTAATCCAAAGGTGTCTGCAATAGAAGAAACAACTGATTGGGAGACCTTGACCATGAACCAGCTACTTGGAAATATAACAGCCTATGAAATGAGGCTCCCACAGAAGAAGCCAAGTACGAGGGAAGCAACCTTTAAAACAGAAAAGAAGAAAGAAGAAGAGGGAGACATACGCTCTTGCTCGGATGAAGAAGAGGCAAAGTTTGTCAAGAAATTGGTTAGAGGCTCAGGTAAACTCCCCTTCAAATGCTTTAACTGTGGAAGAGTGGGACACTATGCTGCTAAGTGTCCTCACAAGAAAGTAAGGAATCAGGCTCAGGAGTCAGAGAAAAATAAATCAAAGAACTGGCAGAAAGGAAAGAAGTTCAGCAGAAAATCCTTCTATGCTCAACAAGACAGCAGTACATCTGAATATTTAGATGAATCCTCAAGTGAAGAAGGAACCTCTGAATTCTTATTGATGGCCATAGAAGAACTTGAAGGTCTCCTGCTAGAAGATGAAGAAGAAGAAGGTGAAGTCGACCTTGAGGGGGAGCTAAGAAGTGCTCTAGAAGAGAATGATAGACTCAAACTGAAATGCAAAAAACAAAAGGACATTCTCCTCAAGTATGTACGAGAAGAACAGAATTCAGAAGTCCTTAAGCAGCTAAAGATAGAGCTTGAAGAAGCCAAGAAGATAAAGGACATGTTACTTAAGCAAATCAAAGAAAAAACTCAAGAACAAGAAAAGTTGGAAGAAGAAGTAGTATGTCTCAGGAAGAAATTAGAAAATGCTCAAAGGAAAGTGGTTATAAACTCTTCTCAAACAAAAAGCTCTAGTAAGTTGAATGAAATTCTGGTTGCTCAAAGATCCCCTATGATAAAGACTGGAATAGGCTATGATGGAGAATCAAGTAAAGGAAAAGAAAAGGTTGACAGAGAGATTATTTTTGTAAAAGCAAATAAGAATGATGAAGCAGCTCAAACAATTCCTACAAAAGAAGAAATATGCAATAAGGAAGACAAAGATCAGAAGAAACCACTAGTAGCAAAGAATGTAATAAATACTAAGACCCCTGAATATGTAAAATTTGGAAACCATCAAAGGAGATTCTTCCCTCCAATGAAGAATGCCACCTGTTATGTCTGCCACAAGCTGGGACACATTGCTGCATATTGTCATGCAAGGAGGAGTAATTCAAACCAGCAAAAGATGCAAACATTGAAGAGACTGCCCCAAGCAAACAAATGGAAGAGACAACCTTACATCAGGTATGCAAATAGTTTCTATGGTTAATGTTTTTATTGTAAGGAATTTGGCCATAAAATCATTGAGTGTAGAAAGTATGGACAAAGATTGATGTTTAACACCTCAAGAAGGTTTATGAATCAAAGAAATTCTGTTCATACTCATAATTCTACAAAAATTATGATCAAATGTTGTGTATGCAATCAAGTTGGACATATACCTTCCAAATGTCCTCTAAGAAGATATAGTTCATCACCTCACAAAAGATACCAAACAAAAGGATGCCTCCAGTGGATAAAGAAGGTGAATAAATGTGACTTGGCTCTAACTGCTCAAGACCTGAAAAGCCAGTGGTATTTGGACAGTGGCTGCTCAAAACGCATGACTGGAGACAAAAGCAAGTTTATAACTCTTGATGAAAAGAAATCTGGCAATGACAAATCATGTAAGATCAAGGGAAAAGGCTCAGTCAGAATAGACAATGGCAGAGGAAAGGCCCAAGATGTACTATTTGTAGATGGGCTGAAAGCAAATTTACTGAGTGTCAGTCAGATGTGTGACAAAGGTTGCGAAGTTCTATTTAGAGCACAAGACTGTGAAGTCAGATCAAGCACCACAGGTAAGACTCTGCTCAAAGGTGTTCGAATAGAGAGCAATGTTTACATTGTGAAAGAGGAAGATGAAGCATGCCATCTTGGAAAACTTGAGGAGTCATGGTTATGGCATAAAATATTGGGACATCTCAGCTTTGATCACATCATCAGACTAAGCAAGAAGAAAGCTGTCAGAGACATGCCAGAAATAAAGAGGCCTTCTAATACCATGTGCAAATCTTGTCAATTGGGTAAACAGACCCGCACATCCTTTAAGGCCAAAGAGGAGTTGTCAACAAGAAGACCACTCTAGCTTGTGCACATGGATCTGTGTGGACCTGCAATAACTAAAACACCAAGTGGAGAATCCTACTTCATGCTGATAATAGATGATTTCTCCAGAATGACATGGGTTGCTTTTCTGAAGAATAAATCGGAAGCTCTGGACAAATTCAAAATATTTAAGGCATTAGCAGAAAATCAGACAGGATGCAAGCTGAAATGCATCTGATCAGACAGAGGAGGTGAATTCACAGATTATGACTTTGCTGACCTATGCAATGAACATGGCATAAAACAACAATTTACTATTGCAGGGACACATCAGCAGAATGGAGTAGCAGAGAGACAAAACAAATTTGTTCAACAAATTGCCAGAGCCATGATGCAAGAGAATAATATTCCTCAAACCTTCTGGGCAGAAGCAGTGCACACAATAGTACATATCCTTAATAAAGCTCACTTAAGGCCAAGCAGTGACAAGACTCCCTACGAACTGTGGCATGGAAAGCCAGCTTCAATCAAACATTTCAAAAGCTTTGGTAGCAAGTGTTACATAAAGAATAATGATGAAAATCTTGGAAAATTTGATGCAAGAGCAGATGAAGGAATATTTCTAGGATATGCATCCAAAAGCAAAGGGTATAGGTGCTACGACAAGACTCTTCGGAAAATAGTAGAAAGCATTGATGTGAGATTTGATGAAGAACTTCAAAACAATACAAGAGATATTGACTGTTGCAGTCCATCAGATAACCATGAAGAAGAAGACCAGAATGATAATGAAACAAGCAAGACTACAGAAGATGAAGAGCTGAGCTCGAAAGCCCCCTCAAGATACACTCAGAAGAATCATCCCGAAGATCAAATCATAGGAGATAAGAAAGCAAGGGGTCCAGACAAGAAGGCAGCTAACAGAACAAACTGAAGAGGTATACATAGCCATGCTGTCACAAATAGAGCCAAAGAAATTTGAAGAAGCCAGCAAGGACAAGTCTTGGGTAAAAGCAATGAATGAGGAATTGGACCAAATTGAAAAGAACAATACCTGGGAACTAGTTCCTAGACTAATTGAGAAAAATATCATTGGTTCAAAATGGGTATTCAAAAACAAAATGAATGAGCAAGGACAAGTAATCAGGAATAAAGCCAGACTGGTCTACAAATGATATTCACAAGTCGAAGGACTTGATTATGATGAAACATTTTCCCCTGTAGCCAGAATGGAAGCTATCAGAATGTTCCTGCCATTTGCATGCTACCAGAATTCCAAGGTATATCAAATGGATGTAAAATCTGCATTTCTGAATGGAGACTTAGAAGAAGAAGTCTACATGGAACAACCAGAAGGCTTCTCATTGAAAGACAAAGAAGATTATGTGTGCAGACTGAAGAAGGCCCTATATGGACTGAAACAGGCTCCTCGTGCTTGGTACTCAAGACTGGATAAATATTTGCAAAAACAAGGCTTTAAGAGAGGTGGAGTAGACAGTAATCTATATATAAAAGCCCATGAAAATGAACTCCTGATTGTCGTTGTATATGTTGATGACATTATGTTTGGAAGCAACAGAGATGAACTAGCAAAAGGATTTGCAGAAGAGATGAAATCAGAGTTTGAAATGTCCATGATTGGAGAGCTCAGTTTCTACTTAGGACTTCAAATTCAACAAAAGAACACAGGCACATTCATCTCACATGAAAAGTACTTAAAAGAAATGTTGAAAAAGTTCAAAATGGAGGACTGAAAACCTGTGTCAACTCCCATGACCACGGGATGCAAGCTGTGTGCTGATGATGGGTCTGCTGATATAGATCAAAAACTCTACAAATCCATGATAGGAAGTCTATTGTATCTGACGACATCAAGACCAGACATCATGCTAGCAGTAGGACTAGTGGCTAGATATCAAGAAGCACCTAAATAAAATCATCTTCTGGCAGTAAAAAGAATATTCAGATATCTACAAGGAACAACAGTGTATGGGCTTTGGTATCCTAAAAGCAAAAACTTCACTTTGACAGCATACACAGATGCAGATTGGGCCAGTTGTGTGGATGAAAGGAAGAGTACAAGTGGAGGTGCATTCTATCTAGGAGAAAGTCTGGTGGCATGGTTAAGCAAGAAAAAAACATCTATCTCTCTATCTACAGCTGAAGCAGAATATATAGCAGTAGTAGCATGTTGTACAAAAGTCATGTGGATGAAGCAGACTCTTCAAGACATGAAGGAAAGCCTTAATGAACCTATCTCAATCAAATGTGATAATACAAGTGCTATAAGTATATCAAAAAATCATGTGCTTCACTCAAAAACTAAGCATATCCCAATCAAGTATCATTTTCTCCGAGAACAAGTGGCTCAGAAGATAGTAAAGTTGGAGTATGTTCCGACAAAAGAACAAACAGCAGATATATTTACCAAACCTCTTGCTAGAGAACCATTTGAATATTTGAGAGATAGACTAGGGGTAGTATCTGTAGATGCTACTCTCTGATATAAAGAGAAAGCACAGTTTCAGGGGGAGAACAGAAATGAAAATATCATTCCAGGGGGAGATCAGCCAACAAGGAAAGCATGAAACAGGTCCTCAGGGTCAAAGGATTATGGAAAGAATACACCCAGCATAAAAGAGTTAAAGAAAAGGCTACAGGGTCAGAATTTTAGATTTAATCCAAAGTTTGGAACAGCAGGGTACAAAGTCAGAAGATCTCAGAAAAAGGAAATGCAGAAAGCAAACAAGGAAATGAGCAACCCTTGCCATTGATGTCAAAGGGGGAGGAAAATAAAAAAGGGGCTTCTATAAGGCAATCAAAGGAAGAGTATTGCCATCAATGCCAAAGGGGGAGACTGTTGGAAATGTTGTCATTGATGGCAAAGGAGATGACAAAGGAGGAGCACCAGAAAGGCAGCAGAGACATCAGAGGAAACAGAGACAAAGAAAGATAGCAAAAGAGAAGTAAGGGGAAGCATCAGTCAAGGAGCAGAGGATAGCAAAGAAGCAGAAAACTATTCAAGGAGCAGAGTGGGTATCTTTAAGTGTTTAGCATTGCATGGGTATGGTGAGACTCTGTAATTCGAACTATAAATGGCTCCTATGTGAAATTATGATTAACTCTGTACATGGATTTAACTGCGCGAAGTAACAATTGTATGGGAAATGCTCTGAATGAATTTCTGTGTAGAGGTTTTGTGGTCGATATTGGTGAAGTCAAGTTTAAAACTTCTGGGTTGAAGTATTAAATTGAATTGGTATGTTACGAATTTGGGCTGGATTCATATAATCTATTTTATGAAGAAATTATGTATTTTATGGTGAATGTACATTACTGTGGAAGTGAGTAGATGAAAAGTTCAATGTGTGCATAGCGTTCCTGGAGTATCACATTGCAAAGATCATGAAATTAGATCGACGGCGTAGTCCGATAGCTATGAATGAGATTTAACTACAATGGAGAGTCGTTATAATGATAACAGTTGAGTAGTATCATTGAACGGTATTAGAACCACGAGTTAGTGTTGTACGCGAAAGCTAAGCGGAACTCGGAAGACAGAACTCGGTAGCGGAACGCAGAGTTAGGCGGAACCATGACCTGATGAATAGTGACGGCGGTTTATGGTTTTCATCGCACCGCCTTTCAGTGATAAGCGATATTTCCTGGTTGGGGAGCGATTCCATAGAGTGTTCGACGCATGGCAAAGTGGACCCCCGGAAAACCACCGTTTAAACCGCGCCATCGCACGTTATCGTTCGTACCAGGACGCCGAGCGATATTTCCGTGTGCCGTTGATTTGGGAAGGGGCCATCGAACAGTGATCGCACGCTGGACTTGCCCGAAGTTTAATAAAAAGAGCCCGGATCATATCGACAATGATCGACGGTGTAGATTCATTGCAGGAGGGGACGAGCCAGGGATGTCCGCCGTTGGATGTGGTAGAGTGTTAGCGTTGGGCCCCAGTTTAATTTATATTGCTCGTTGTTAATATCTGTGGGTTTAACAAAGGTACGTTATAAGTGGCTCAATTGATTTAAAAGCTCGAGATATATATTCAAAATTCCCAAGGTCAGAACATTCGAGTAAGCATTATATATTTAAGCGGGGAATGTAATATAATTTGATGTTTTAAAGGTTATATAACAGTGACCATATTTATGTTGGGCGCAAAAGAAAAGCTACAGTTTATTAATAGTTTGAATCAGGAGTATGTATACATGACGATATATATATTGTGCTAAAGTCGAAACATATATGTAATAATATTGGGTTTACTACAAAAGCCTGAAGATTGGGTTTATTACAAGAGCCTGCAAGAACGAAAGAACTAGAGACACCGGCAGAAATATGGTACAAAAGAAAAATGAATTGAAATTGTAATGTGAGCTTCAAGCAATTATGCTTAAACTCATGTATGAACAGAGAATGTAGACAGGCAGCCCGAGAACAGAGATGGTAATGCACTCAAGGACAGTGAACAGATAAATAAACACAGAGGTGAACAAAGATATATAGAACAACCACTCAATAGTAGCAGAAGAGACAAATCCAGTAAAGCCAAGGTTCAGAAAAGGAGCTGAGTGGTATTGAAATGTGTAACTGAAAATGTAAATATTTTGTTTATATTGTTTGTGATGCAAAGGCAAGTATCCTAAGGAAAAGACAAAATCCCACTGTAGCATGGAAATTTGTACATATTGTAGTAATTTTAAAAATGAGTTGGATAAAGGAATAAGAAGACATAAGCCAAAGAGTCATGACTGTTCACTCCAAATTCTTTATGAAATACAAACAGTCATGTGAGGAACTCTATATATAATATCACATTGATATGCACAAGAGAGGTTAGAGAGAGAAAATATAGAGAAGGCAGAGTATAGAAGTGTAAGACAGAGAAGATTAAGAAAAGAAGAGCAGAAAGAGAAGCTACAGAACAGAGCTGATATCTGAGGTAAATCAGCAAACATTCAGTTTGATAAACTGAGGAAGTTGAAGCTTCCCTATCAAGTTGCAGCTTGATAGCTGTCAGTTGTAGCTGACTGAGGTTGGAGCCTCCTGTAGGTTGGTGCCTGCAGAAAATTGAAGGGAGTTGGTGATTCCTTGCAAGTTGTAGCTTGCAGAATTGAGGTAGGAGCCTCCTGTAGGTTGGTGCCTGCAGAAAAACAGTGGTGAGAGGGAGTTGGAGCTTGCCTTTTCATCACAACAATAATGAGATGTGGTTTTCTCCCTTTATGGGTTTCCACTTATATCTGGCGTCTCTGTGCATGATGTTTATGTGTTGATCTGATTTATATCATCTGCTTAATACCAGCTGCTCTCATATTAAGTCTGTCATATTATATTAATACTTGTTGCTCACATTCTAAGATTACTCACATATTAAGTTGGACATGAAATGAAGGTGTAAATAAGTTTTAATAAAATTTTAAAAGATTATGAATGTGTTAAACTGATTCACCCCCCCCTCTCAGTTTAACTAAGAGTTCAACAGTATGGATGTGAGGTTTGGGGTTGCAACATCTCTAGAGAATCCTGGAGAAAGATTGAGCAAATCCAGAAGCATTTTATAATGTATAACCTCAAAATTAAAAGCAATACACCCTATCCTATTCTCCTTATAGAAGTGGGTCTTTCCCCTATCGAGAGCCTAGCTATGACTAGGCTCCTGTTGTACAAGCACAAAATCAATAACATGGGAGACCATAGACTTCCTAAGCTAGCTTTAAATTCCTGCCAAAACCACCGAAGGCTCAAACGAGATAGGTATAAAGATACCAGGGCCTGGTTAAACCATTGGGAGATCAACAAAAATGTTGCATTGCAAAATATTAATAACATTAAAAATATTGTTACTCCTAAGTTTAAAGAGAAAATGTGGTGTGAGAAAGATTTAGAGGCTAAAAGAAAATTAAGATATTATAAGGAGGTCATCAACCCTACTCTAGAAGATCAAAAGTATCTCTCTGTTTTAACTAGCTCAAACAAAAAAATTAATATAGCCAAGATAATAACGAACTCTCATGAGCTCCATAGCGAAACAGGAATTGGGCAATTCCTAAAACACCATGGGTGGAAAAGATCTGCCATTTCTGTGAGAATATAAACATTGAGGATGAAAATCACTTCCTCTTAGAGTGCCCTGCGTACACCCACATTAGATCTTAGCTTCGTAAACTTTGTTGCAATACCAACCTTCATAGCCTTTTAACATGTCAAAATTATAGTGAGCTCGGGACGCTTCTCTCCAAGCTCTTTGATGCAGGGGCATTAGGCTCAAAAGTTACTTTGTACATAAGTAGACATAGGGGGTCCCATGTTCTTTAAATTTCTTGTAAATATTAAATAAATTTGGTAGGGAATTGTAATCATTCTCAAGTCATTTTGAGAACATGAGAAATTGGTTAAGATAGGAATATGAAGAGTCAGTTTAGGATTAGTTCAGTTATTGAGTCTGATTTTAGGAATTGGGAATGCTAAGAGTTGCTAAACTATTTGGAGACCTGAATCGATTCAGGTCATCCTTGTGGTATAAATGTAATTCTGAAGAGTTTAGATGAGAGAGAGAGTTAGAGGTAGAGAACTTCTTCAGCAACAGAGTAGGAGGATAATGGCCACTGAACTGAAAATCTGGCCTCTCATGAGTTTGTAAGCGATTGATTTTGAGATTGATCCCCTGTATATGTATATATATCTATTTTGAAGAATTTTTTATAAGTTCCATGTGTGATTTTATGTCTTCTTGGTCGAACCGTATGAGGAAATTATCTCAGTGTAGTTGTGCATTTATTGGTGAAATTCCGCGTGAATTGTCTTAATGTCTTGTAGGAGCAGGACTCTATAAATCTAGCTAAGAGTCTGCCTGTGTATTCAGAAAAGAGAGTGTATGATAATGTGTAGTTATGTACTCTGTAAATTGGGGTTAATTGCGCTCTGTATATAGCTAGGGAAACCAGTGTTAATGTTGTCGACAGTGCATCTCGAACTGGTCGACAGTGGAGTTATATGGTCGTGAGTATATGCCATGGACAGAGATATGGCTTTAAGCCACGCATAGAGGTTTTATGCCGCGCATAAGGAACCGACTGGCGTTCGATAACCAAGTACGGTGAAAGGGCTATGTGTTGTCTGCGTACTAGCGAGGGTCACGGTGTTTCGGCGAATTCTTGAATGTTTAATGCGAAAGCTGAGCGGAACCTGAGCGTAAAGGAGAAGAGTGAAACCTTGAAGGCGGAACCTTGCGGGAGTAAACAGTAAAGACAGGTTCTGGTATTGATTGCACCACCTTTGTGATGAAAGCGGTATTTAGAGAATTGGGAGCGATTCCATAGGATGGGCAGCACGTGTCCCTGAGCAACGTGGCAAAACTGCTTTCATTGTGCGCCATCGTGCGTTATCATACGTGCATCTTCGCCGAGCGATATCCGTCGGATCATCTGAAGCCGAGCGACGTGCTCTCCGCCGTCGGATGTGGAAGGTTGATAGTGCGGGGGCCCAGTTTTAAATTATATTGAGTGGGACCTTTAAACTAAGGTTTTCGAGGTTAATAGAGGATGTTGAATATGCGAAGGGAGCGCGCTACAATCATACGTGATAAGAAATTGAAGGTATGGCATGACATTTAACCATATTTATAGGTGTATTCCCGAGACTTATACCAGGGGGTTAATTATAATATGAGGGATAATTCGAATATGCATGAAATGGGGAAATGCCTCCATATGTGGATGAAGTGTCAAAATTTATTTGGATAAAAGTTAGTTGAGCACATAACATAAGGGCTTGGAATTAATATCTCAAATCTCAGAGATTTGAGATATTAACAGTCTCAGATTTAAGTGTTGAATTTGCCAGCCTAGAATAAAGGGAGGTTGTGAGATTGCCCGGATTAGGAAGATGATTGGGCATGAAATTTTGAATGCAATTGTACACACAGCTTTGTTAAAAAGTTGAGCAAAACGGGACTGTGGATGACCCTGCACCAAGTGGTATCAGAGCTTCAGGAGTAGCTCTTTTTGAAAAGTCCAAGTTTGGTGAATGCAAGGAAACCAGACTTGTGGAAACTGATGAGATTGTAGAATTGCAGAGTCCAATTGGAGGACAAGAGTTTTGAAGACTACAGATTTGAAGAAGGAAGATCAGGCAGCAAAGTACACAGAATCATAGTGAACAGGATTTGCAGGATGAGTGGAGGACGGGATCATGATCTTGCAGGTAATTAACTTTAATATGATTTGAAATTGTAATTGCAGAATTATGGTTGCGGAAAATTGAAGACAAAGTTTGATAGTGAAGGTAGTGAGCCTGGTATTCAGCTGAAGGCTGGATAAGGAGGACAATTGCGGTGTTCTCAAGAGAAGGTGGGCAGTGTTTAACTCTGGTTGAAGGATTGTTTGCAGAATTCAGAGTGCAGACAATTGAAGACATCTCAACAGAAGTAGATCACAACTTTGAGAGCAGTGAAAGAAGAGTCCAACAAGGGATTCTGAGTGCAAAAAGAGTGTGGCAGAACCTGGAAGATTCCAAACTGAGGTTGGATGAGGGCAGAATAGAGGTGTTCTTGAGAGAAGTTGCAGAGTGGAGCCTAGTGAGCAAAAGAGAGTGCTTAGAAGGTTCCAGAGAGAGGGGACCAGTACTTGCCAAAAGCTGGAGCTCAGGAGAGAAGCTTGGCGAGGTAAGTTGCAACAAGAGAGCTTGCTATTGTAGAGGCTTAGTGCAACTTGTAAGTGAAGAACTCCTAGAGGAGAAAATGGCTACTGAGAGCCATAACAAAGACTGCAGAGATTGCAGAGGTTCTGAGAGAAGCCACAGTGGGAGAGTGAGGGAAGATGCCAAAGCAAATGGCATAAGGAAGAGACTCACTGATGTAGAATACGACAAAGAGTATTGGAAGGAATTAGCTGAGATCATGGAAGATTTCAACAGATTGAAATTGAGGATAGAAGAAAGCCAGAGAGTTGGTTGGCTCATGAGGAAGAATGTGAAATGGAAACCATTACAATTGAGGTTGAGGCATAAGAAGATTTCCTTGTTGAGAGAAGAACTCAGAGCAGCTGAGTTGAAAAAAGAAATTTCTGCTTGTGAAGAAGAATAGAGCACAGATGAAGAGTGGAGACCTGCAGGAGATCTTGCGAGACATAGTGAAGACTTGAGGCAGCAAGAATCTTGTCTTGCTAAGGGGAAATCATTGAGGAATTCCTGAGTTATTGGACAAGTCCAAATGATGTGAGGGCTTGTGTTCTTGAGTCAGACAAATGTGAAGTGATGATAGACTCAACAGAGGAAGAAGAACCCAGAGTTCTTGAAGTAAAGAGGGAAATTGAAGATTCCATGTGCAGACCTGTTCAAGAAGAAGTGCTTGAGGGAGCAGCCAAGATTGAAAAGTCTTGTGATTTGAACACTAAAAATTTGTGTGTGTTTGCAGGTACACCACTGGAAGATGAACAAGCTTCAGAGTTTATTGGTGAGAAGAAGACATTGAATCCGAAATCTGTTCAGATCAATGCTAAGATAATGAGATCTCAGGGAGAGATGAATACAGAAGGGTCAAATGAAGATATCCAGCAGAATGTTGAAGCTGAGAGAGAAGGGCCAATAGAGGATTGGTCAAGAACAAGCAGAGGCATAAAAGGCTGTGTAAGGTTCCCGAAATCTACTCCTATTGAAGTTGTTGAATTGTATAGGAGGTTAGATTTCCGAAGAGGAGAATGGGAAAAGCAGAGGACCGATGCACTGGATAAGTTGCTGGGAAAGCAAGGCAGGAAGATCTTCATGGATGGAGTTCATGAAGCAGATGATGGAAGAAAAGTGAGGCTAGTTGACAGTCTCATGAAGGATGCAGATCAACATGTTGAGATGCTGACAGAAGATTTGGAAGGAATTTCCGGACAACATACTGATGTGTTGTTAGAGGAAAAGGAGGCATTGAAGCATTGGAACTTTACTGCTAATGATCCATGTGTTAATCATGCAGAGAAAGAGGAAGAACAACAGTTGGAATTTTTCAGAGAGATGAATAAGAAGGAAACTATGTTGGCTGAAAACATAGTGAGGGATCATCATTTGGGCATAATGATTGGAGCAGTGGAGATGACTCCGACAGCTGAAGAGAAAGATGATGAAGAATTTCTGAGCCTTGAACTAGACTTAGAATTGCCGGGAGAAGAATTGGTGACTATGTCATCAATTGAGACCATTGGGTTTCATGGTTTTAACACTGACAGTTTGTTTATGTGTACAGGTGATGCAGAAGACGATTCATCCTTTGAAATTGTCTTGAGAGAAAAAAAACTGTTGCTGAAGGAGGATGAGACAACCATGTCTCATATGCAGGGAATTATCACTGTCATTGACAAAGAAGAATTGGCTAGACTGATGAGCCAAGAGCAGACTAGAGGACATATTTTAAAAGCTGCTAAAGTGAGGAGGAATCAACATTCCATGCTGACAGAATATGAGAAAGAAAAGCTCCGAGAACTTGATTGGATTTCCAAAATCCATCAAGAGGATGAGAGGCAGTTGTTGAAGATTGCCCAAGAGGAAGGAAGAGATGTTGGAGCTAACTTCCAGCATGTTGAAGATGTAAAACAAACACAGGAGAATTGGCTGAGTTGTTAGCTGGGAGCATTTGAAGAAGAGAAAGGGATTGCAGACCCTGGAGCAAGGATGCCTGAAGCTGTGAAGAAGAGAGAAGCAGATGGTGAACAAAAGAAGAGTGTTGTAGAGGGAAATATCCTAAAGGATATTCAGGATGTTTGTGCGGAGGCAACATTGGCGTCAGCAACACCCATGGTGGCAGCAAATGCAACATGGGGGATGACGGCTGCAGGAGTAGTAAACATGTTAATAGCATGTGAGACTGCAAGAGCAACAATATTGGCAGCGACAGGGATTGAAAGCAGCAGCAGAGGGCAAGATAATTTCCAGCTAGAGGATAAGCTGGACATGGAGATTGAATACATCAGAAGACTGATGGTAAGGGTGTCTCCGAAGCAGCAGACAGCAGTAAGGAAACAAAGGGATCTTTGTACATGGAGGACAAAAGTAGATAGTGAAAGTATAGTTGGAGGTGACTTACAAAACAAAGTCTGGAAGCCTGGAGAAGATCAGTTGAAGGATGATGAAGCTGATGGGCAGCAGCAAAACCAAGTATGGGATCTTGGAGGCAAAGACGAAGAGCACATGATCAGGAGATCATGAATAATTTGAAGCTTGGGAGTCTGATGCAGGGGCATTAGGCTCAAAAGTTACTTTGTACATAAGTAGACATAGGGGGTCCCATGTTCTTTAAATTTCTTGTAAATATTAAATAAATTTGGTAGGGAATTATAATCATTCTCAAGTCATTTTGAGAACATGAGAAATTGGTTAAGATATGAATACAAAGAGTCAGTTTAGGATTAGTTCAGTTATTGAGTCTGATTTTAGGAATTGGGAATGCTAAGAATTGCTGAACTGTTTGGAGACTTGAATTGATTCAGGTCATCCTTGTGGTATAAATGTAATCCTGAAGAGGTTAGATGAGGGGAGAGAGAGTTATAGGTAGAGAACTTCTTCGGCAACAGAGTAGGAGGATAATGGCCACCGAATTGAATATCTAGCCTGTCATGAATTTGTAAGCGATTGTGTTTGAGATTGATCTCCTGTATGTATATATATCTATTTTGAAGAATTTTTTATAAGTTCCATGTGTGATTTTATGTCTTCTTGGTCGGATCGTATGAGGAAATTATCTCAGTGTAGTTGTGCATTTATTGGTGAAATTCCGCGTGAATTGCCTTAATTTCTTGTAGGAGCAGGACTCTATAAATCTAGCTAAGAGTCTACCTGTGTATTCAGAAAAGAGAGTGTATGATAATGTGTAGTTATGTACTCTGTAATCAAGCACTGCGCCCAGAGGAGAAATAGGGAAACTAAGCAGTTAATGTTGCCGATGCGTGCATCTTGAACTGGCCGACAAGGGAGTTATATGGTCATGAAAAGAAAGACAGATAGGATAGCAATGGCCGCACACATAGAGGTTTTATGCCGCACATAAGGAACCGACTGGCGTTCGATAACCGAGTACGGTGAAAGGGCTATGTGTTGTCTGCGTACTAGCGAGGGTCACGGTGGTTCGGTGAATTCCTGAATGTTTAATTTGAAAGCTGAGCGGAACCTTGAAGGCGGAACCTGAGCGTAAAGGAGAAGAGCGGAACCTTGAAGGCGGAACCTTGCGGGAGTAAACAGTAAAGACAGGTTCTGGTATTGATTGCACCACCTTTGTGATGAAAGCGATATTTAGAGAAGTGGGAGCGATTCCATAGGATGGGCGGCACGTGTCCCTGAGCAGCGTGGCAAAACCGCTTTCATTGTGCGCCATCACGTGTTATCATCCGTGCATCTTCGCCGAGCGATATCTGTCGGATCATCTGAAGCCGAGCGACGTGCTCTCCGCCGTCGGATGTGGAAGGTCGATAGCGCAGGGGCCCAGTTTTAAATTATATTGAGTGGGACCTTTAAACTAAGGTTTTCGAGGTTAATAGAGGATGCTGAATATGCGAAGGGAGCCCGCTACAATCATACGTGATAAGAAATTGAAGGTATGGCATGAAATTTAACCATATTTATAGGTGTATTCCCGAGACTTATACCAGGGGGTTAATTATAAGATGAGGGATGATTCGAATATGCATGAAATGGGGAAATGCCTCCATATGTGGATGGAGTGTCAAAATTTATTTGGATAAAAGTTAGTTGAGCACATAACATAAGGGCTTGGAATTAATATCTCAAATCTCAGATATTTGAGATATTAACACTCTCATATTTAAGTGTTGAATTTGCCAGCCTAGAATAAAGGGAGGTTGTGAGATTGCCCGGATTAGGAAGATGATTGGGCATGAAATTTTGAATGCAATTGTACACACAACTTTGTTAAAAATTTGAGCAAAACGGGACTGTGGATGACCCCGCTATCACTCTTTGAGCATAGGAGTACAATTCTAAAGCAAACTAAATAATTCAAAATAGTTGATCAAAACGGAATTTGTGGGATGACCCTTCATCACTCTTTGAGCATAGGAGTACAATTCTAAAGCAAACTAAATAATTCATTTCTTTAGGTCTGCTAGACCAAAGTTTGGTCTTAGTGGACATTAACCATCATCATCATCATCAATTATTGAAAATAAATGATAGGATAACATAATTTAATCATTGTTAATAATTGTTATGAAAATATTCATGCACATTGGAAAATGCATATGTTACAATAAATTGATAATATATTATAACAATAAATTTTCAAAGTATATGACATTTTCAATATAATTATTGTAAATGAAAAGCATATTAATTTTATTAACCTTACTATAAATTATATAACATATTTTAATTCTCTTTTCTAATAATTTAGTAGTTAACTTTCACAAAAATACGGGAACATTTTCACTGTTATTATTGAAAGTGAAAGTTAGAATAATTTCAATGGTTAATAAATCTCATGATTATATGAAAAAAAATGATACAAAAATCTTTATGTACCTTGAAAAATGGATATGTTATGCTAAATGGATGGCAATGTTCTTCATTTCTCCCATACAACAATTTAATAACAAACTTTCATCACAAAATAAAATGAACAAATATGATATCAAAATTGATGACAAAAACCATTTACAAATAGAGTTTTTATTATCCCTGCTTAGCATAATGTAATTATGAATTATCTTACTGTTTTAAATATATTTTTATTAATAATGAATTATCTTACTATTTTAAATATATTTTTTATTAATATAAAGTTGTATGTCTTTATTGTATTTTATTTTAATTTAAGTATATTTAAACTAAGCGAGAATAACTACTCTCTAACACTTGTTCAAATATACAAACTGATTCATACTTTTCAAAATTTAATAATTAAACTAATGAAACACTAACTATACCATTTTTTTTATATACATAACTTGATAATAGCAAAAAGAAACTATTAGCAATAAATTGCTAAGTAATAAGGTTCCATTGTTTGCCAACATTGTGAACTCCGTGTTAGCATCAATGCCTCCACAAAATAAAAAGAATATCACATATTAAAGCATAAAATAAGAGAAATAATGGTTTCCCAAAAAGAAATGTCTTCCACTCTTATCAAAATTTAGAAACTACTAATTTCAATTCAAAACAATCAAAAGATATGGAATACGAGAAAGAAAGTTATTAAAGAATGAGGCATTATTTTTAGACTAAATAGATAACTTTCTTCAACACTCCACTACAGATTTTCTAAGTCATTCATGCCTTTGTTTTGTTTCTCTTTATTCATATAAGACCTCAAACTTTGGAATAAAAGTGTTTTTGGAAAATAAATTGGAATAAAAATGTTTTTGGAAATTTCATGTTATCTATGTAATTATTTAAAACTTTTAATACAATAGTAAAGACTTAGTGTATTTATAGAATTATTAGTTTTTTTTAATTAATAGTGATTATGGTAATGTTTATGATTTTTTTATTTCATTTTTATAATTATAGTATTTTTCATTAAAATATGTTGAAAATTGAGAGTATTATGGATATAATATGGAAGTATTTTTATTTTATTTTATTTTATTTATTTTTTAATTTTTTTAATTTTTGAAGAATTAATTTCATCTCATGTATTAACTAATCAAATTTTCTAGATACTTGGTTTATAATACATATTTTCTTTAAAAATTGTGTTTTCAATTGTCTTCTAATTTTATTAGATGTTCTTTATTATCTTTGATGCTGATTAAACATGAATATGATGCCTATTGTGAATATAGATGCATGATTGAGTTAATTGTTTTTAAAGCTTAACTTCATTTTATTAATATGTCATTTAAAGTCTTGTACATGAAAGACTTATTTTTTTTAATTTATCTGGAGAAGCTTACAATAATTTAAAAGCAACACTTTAACATTCCTCTCTATTGATTGAAGTATTTAAGTTAGCATAAAGCTTTAAAGATATTTTCCTCCATATGATGCATTAGCATTGTTCTTTTTTAACAACTTGAGGAACAATAGAGGTATCTCACAAACTTGCACTTCTAGCTTAAAGTCCCAAAAATGGATGCCAATATTATGGAATTGAAGAGGTCGACCATTGCGAGCTCAACGACTCTTCTTTCACTTTAGAGAAAGGAATGACATAAGTCAAGGGGGCTATCCCTATGGTTTAACAAGGTTCATTGTATGTAGCAGGAGTGGGCGTGAAGAGAACCTAGCAACAACATTGATCGAGAATGATAAAATAAGATGGGCTTGGGTGATGAATGCAAGTGAGACAAGTTCTTCATTTACTAGGGCTATGGAATTATTTATGCAATTTTAAGAGGGAAATTTGAGGGTTTATAAGCAACCATTTGATGTGTTCTACCTAAATTTGGTTCAACTATGGATTTAAGCAATTAAGATTTTACGAGATAAGAGAATGAGAAGGTCACTTAAGATGCCTTCTCAAAGCAAATATAAGGTAGTCTCTTGCCCCAAGATTGTATACATACACATCCACTACTTAAATATGGCATGCGAGTTGTTATGATCTTAAAGGTAGATGACTCGAGATCATAGGACATGAATTAACTACATCACTATAGACTCCTCCAATGTAACATGACAGTCCTATAGGGAAATATTTCCCTTTGACATTCAAAACCTCGTAAAATTTGTAATATCCAAGTATATGCCCTAGAACATATCCACAAATTGAAAATTACACAAAATAACTACCACTTACATAGAATAAAGGTAGATTGCTCTGAAACTTGAAGCGAATTTGCTCACACATATTTCCATTTCTCTATTATTCCATTACATGTTGCAAATCAAGTGAGAAAATTTTCATGTAGATTTGAGCTTCGTCTCCTCTTATAATAAAGGATAATTCATCTCCTTAAATCCATTAGTTCTCCTGGGAATAATGATAAAGTACTATTTTCTAACCTCCCCAATAAACTTTTTGCCAAATATAGATAAGAGGTTGTTGAGATGTTCTATCTCCTCTTGGAGATTACAATAAAATAATCTAGGGAACAATTCTCCATGTCGCTCACATATAACAAACTCCATGAGTCGAGTCAACAAGGAATAAAATAAGAGTTAGTTACAACAATGATCCCAAAATAACTAATGACCTAAGAGCCTTCTCTCCTAATTTCCCCAAAATAGCCAAAGTATGTAACCATCTCCTGAAATGGTTAATTTATCCATTGACCCACCTTAAACTTGTGCAACAAACCACAAAGTGTGATTAATGTAACACCCTATCACTAATACATACCTCCATGGTTTGCTAAGGTTCACGTGGCCCTTTAAAGAAATATACTCACATTAAATGATGGCTAAATGGATGATATTTTGAACAACATCAATGTAAGATTCACACCACCTATATCTTGCATGGATCCATATGTAACATGAAACTCCACACAATTGCTAAAAAGTGGTCCAAAAAAGATGATTCAATTAGCCAGTTCATTGACTAACATGGTTTCCTTAATTCAACGCCACTCCATATAATGTGGATGTTAACTTATGTTAGGAAGAGGATGACCAACAGTGGCTTCATAAAATAAAACGATCCCTTGAGTTGAGATGAAAAATAAGATGACTCATGGAGAGTCCCGTGCACAAATGTATCCAAAATGCATTCTTAGTGATAGTAAGAAAGGGCAAAGTCTAAACATTCAACATTTTAGCCTTTTCACTAGAATATGATGATACATTTCTTGTTGAGATTTCATTTTTTCATCGCTTAAATTGCATTTTTGAATACATATATAGAATCATTTCCCTAAGAAACCCCTAGGACACTTGGATTGTATAAACTCAACAACTCTAATATGCAATCCCAACAAATTCTAGCTAGATTTAGGGTAAAATTGGTTATAAAAGAGCCAAAACATAGAACATTTAGATTGGGCTGTAAGAAAGATGATAGCTTAATGGTGGCTCCATGCAATACCTTTAACCAAATTGAACCACTTTAATTCCATGATGACCTCAATAAAACACAACTATACATGATTAGTGAAAGGTTGTGTTAAATAAGAGTATGGACAACTTACCTCTTATGATTTTATCATAAATGCTTTATACAAGCCGTTGCTTGGGTGCTCTTAAAAATGACATCATTCCCCCTTATGAAGCATCATATGACTTAAATTGGTGAGGCTAATTAATATGAATGAGGTAACCCCTTTATTGAGCATACCTTTATCATATTTAAAGTGCATAAGGGGTGGCACCATCATAAAAGTGATATAACTTTTAACTTTATGTTTTCACCATTGTTAAGTTCAAAAAAGGAGCGTCCCCTTTTTTGCTTATTCATGTATCAAAACATCATTGTAAGCCAAAATGATGTGTAACCATTAAGATGAATAATATAAGCACCACGTTTTGCCATAAACTCTTAACTTTCTCAATTAGAGAATATGCAAACCTATTACCAAGATGATCCACCACATAAGGCACCATGCTCAACCATCCTTAAGCAACATTATGGGAAATTCTACCATCATCACCCCATAGGTTACCCTAAAATATGCATTCACCATTCATGTTAAGATGAGTTTTTTTTTAAAATCATATATTCTTATGATGGACTCCATCATAATCTCGAATAGAATCCTTTAATGAAGATGGGAAGGCTTGGGCTTTTCTAGATGGGGTTAATCAAAGAAACTCAAGGTCTAGTGGTTGGAGGTATACTATCTCTTCTCCTTCCAATAACCTTTCTTTTAAAGATAATCTAGGAATCAACCACTATAATTGTGTAGAATTGCATGCACTCAAGCTCCTATTCAAATTTGCTCTTGAAAAGAATGTGAAAAAGCTCCAAGGCTTTGGTACTAAATGTTAGTGATAGAGTGAGAAAAAGGCTCCTATAAGCTACAAATTTCAAATATAAAACCAATATTAGACCATATCTTAAAAGTAGTTGAGAATTCTCTCTCTCAATCTTTATGTGGTTCATGAGCCTCAAAGATTCGTGACCTCTATGTCCACAAAATATTTGTACCAAGCAAATCCACCTAAATGGATCACTTCGTGCAGACTCAGCCACAAACCCTGAGCTTGAGGGTATCGAGAAAATTGAACTCATAACCTTTCAATAACACAAATACTTTAATAACAAGGACTCAAACAATTAAGCTAACCCTCAAAATTAAATTAAGATTTCTCTTAAATTCTTGTTACTTTATATTTATAAAACCATAAACTAAATAATAATAAACTATTAAAAACTACAATTGAAGATCTAATTTAAAATAAATTTGATAAAAGACTAAAGAGTAAAAAATGTATTTATCTTTCTGATAATTCGAATTTTTCTCCTGATAATGAACCACACTAGTTGATTCAAAACGCGTCAATAATATTGCATTACATGTGATTATTACCGAATTTTTTTTTACAAATTAAAATTTTTATTATATACCATTTTTATAACTCATAACTCTAAATTGTCCATCATCTATAACCCACATTTTTGCTAAAGTGTTGCACCATTTTTCGTATATAATCATATTTGCTAATATAGAAAACAATTAGATTGCCGCGTGATACTAAGACTCACGACATTGCTTTCATCGGAGAGAAGAAAAACAACCGAAACTAAACACCAAAACATGATACCAAAACCGTGACGAAATTAATATTTGAATGTAAAACATAGCTTGCACCTCTCCCTTTTGGTTTCTGTAATGTGTCAAGGGCACCCATCTCCTTTTTGGTTTCTGTAACGTGTCAAGGGCACCCATCTCCCTTTTGGTTTCTGTAGTGTGTCAAGGGCACCCACGTTAACCCGAGGCACTGTCCAAAAGAAAACGGGAAGTGCAAATCGAGAATCCACGAGGGAGTGGGTGGAATAGCTGTTATTATCATCACTGGTATGAAGGATGGCTCATCACATGTTGGGGACCGTGGTGGAAGTTGCAGATCTGGCCTTGGATGCATACGAGCTCAGTCACCGCCTCAACAAACCCATTAACCCCGACCACTACACGCAATTGCAAGCAGCTTTGGACAATGAGCGGTTGGAGAATCACAGACTGCGGGCCACTTTAGAAGAATATGAAACCATTATTCAACAAATTAATGCCCTTTCCAAAGAAACCCCCGATTCTCAGATGCCCCACTACGAATCATGCCCTTCAGATGTGAGTGAGTTTCCCTTTACCTTCCTATTTCTTTCATTTATTATACCAAGATAACAATTCAATCAATATGAATGATCATTACATTTATAGTAGGGTAATTATTGTACGAATTGACGAGGGTTTTGTATTCTGAAGACCTTTGAAGATTCAATTGTCTGATAGCGCCATCCAACCCAAATACTGAGGGCTCGTATTCCTTAAGGGCTGCCACCACTTTCTGATTCCCGAGCAGCTCCGGCCTAGGGGATTTTGTAAAACATTCCCCAGATAAATGCTGGCTGAAACCACTTTTAACCATTTTTATAGAAAGATTCTTGGAATTATCTTACTATGCGATGATGATTCACATATTTACATTCTACTTTCAGAAAATTGGAAAAGTTACAACTCATATTGTTATAATTTATCAGAGTCATCTTAACCCTTGATTTATTAAGCATGAAACGGTATCAAATAAATCCATTGCAAATATCCGGTGGCTTAAAGGATCAGGGGAAAGATGGGTTTAAAAGATATACGTTAACATGGATTTATCGACAAGGCTTTTTTTGGGGTTTTTTTTCTTTTCTTTTAACATAAAATCTGATACATTATTCCTTTTTCCAGTATAATTTATCAACATTATTCGAGATCTCTCCACCCTGGAATTTAAAACAAACTAGCTTTTCTCTGTGCAATTACATGTTTTCAGTGAATCTATTGCAGCCCTGGGGTGGGATTTGTCTGCCTCCTATCATGAGGGAAGTTTGTCTGCCGTGTTCCTGACATATTATAATAATTAATCTTTTGGGCATGCCAGATCAAAAATCTAAAGCCTACACGAGTTTTATAGAACTAGTCTGATTGTCTTGGATGCCACTAGTTGAAAATTGCTGTCCCAAGCTAAGTTAACTCATATCCAGTTTGATTCTTTGCCACCAAGTCGAATTTCCTGACAGCCACTTAGTTCTGTAACTTGTGAGTTTTTCGCTTCCTGGCCAGTCTGGCAGGCAATTGGAAAATCCCGTATAAATGCCTATAAGGAAAAGAAAACCCTATGCCTATAAGGAAAAGAAAACCCTTATTTTGAACAATTTTTGCTGAGTCGAAGTGGGTCTTACGCTCTAGCCTCACCAAGTCATTCACCCAGCCGAATTTTTCAACTTTGATAAATAATGACCATTATCAATTATTTATCACAGAGTTTGAAGATATCGATTCATAATATTTGGAGATATTTTCCATAATCACTCACAATGCTTGCCCCATAATTAGCAGACCAAACAGTTATTGACATTGGAACTGAGTGCAGAATAAATCTAAGAACTGTTGTTTGGAATACTATCTTTTTTAGTCTGAAGTTCGCAGCAACTCTATCCTGATGAATTTTCTTTTCTGTTTCAGTTGTATGAACAGTTGGTGAAGACTCTGGAATCTCCGACATATTTGGAAAAGTTACAAGCTTTACGACAAAACATCAAAAAAGAGGATACTGCCAGTGTGGAGTTTGAAGGTTTGCAGATTTCTTATCTCGAGATTACTTTTTGCAGGTCTCCATGGACCATAAATCCATGGTTTTGGCCTAACATGTTGCAGTGAGCCTTTTACCCCCTGCAATATCTCACACAATGGATTTCTTTCACAAATACTATAAACAGTTTCAGTTCCAATATTAAACAAAGAATCACAACAGTCTGCATTTCAATTGAAAACAAGTTTTAAAAGTAAACCACTCAGTTTTGCAACCACTATTTGAATTGATGGGCAACGTTCTTGGGCCTCTTTACAGTCACTGAACCTATGCACAAGGCTTTGGATCACAAAACGATCCACACTACAAAAATCAAATCAACGGTGAGCCAAAGGCCATTTGCTGACACAAAATTCATATTTATGCTTGCTCTCCTTGGCTTTTGGCCCTGTAATGACCTTAGTTGTTCAAATTCCCAATAGAATGCTTCGTATTCCAATGTTTGACAAAAAGTCACTAAGTGTAATAAATATTTCACTTCATTTCAATATTTTTCTATTTTTAATAGATCCAAAAATAAGCAAATGCAAGAAAATATGTAGAATAGCTGTAGTGCAAGGGATGCTATTGCATGAGGCTCCCCTGGTTGGAGAATGTAAACATCTCTCTCACAGGGTTGTTGATCGAATATCTTTTTTTTTTCATTCCTTTCTTCTTTGTTATTGGCCACACTCTTTACCACTCATCCTTCTTTCCATTTGCATCCTTCTTCTTTCTCTTTGTAATCCACACCTTTGCATTTACAATTGTAAGCTACTTGCACTTTTGCTCAACTTTTCCATTTTCGTCTCTTGGTTGACTTTTGTCGTAATTGCCTTTGTTTCATCTATTGCTTACGGCAAGTCATTTTTCTTCTCTAACTTTTGCAAATCTCGCCAAATGGGGCCAACCACCTCAAACCTATTCCTCTTGATGTTGCTTATTGTCTTCCCATCCCTCTCTTTTGCACCACTACTAATGTCTCAACAATTTCCACTCATGCTTGAGCTCAAGCATCTCCTCATTTTTCTTTTATTCACTACAACAGTCAGACCTTTGCTACAATCATCTTTAACTCTGTGCTTTGCTTCATGTCCACTCTTTTGCATCAATTCTTCCTATCACAACTCCAACATCTTTTCTTTGGTTTATACCACTTTCTTTTCTTTCATTGCACATTACACTTCCCTTGCAGCAAAGTTAGCACACAAAACATTATGGGATTCAAAATTTTCCGTTTGTGACTCTTTTATTGTTGTAACATCTGTGGTAACATAATCTCCTTGTAACTTATTGCCGCAAGAACACTCTCTTTTGCAATACTAGCTTCTGCTACAACACAAATCATCTAAGTCACCTGATACGAGGATACGGGGATACGGGGATTCGAGGAATCAGATTCGGGTACGGTGACCCCAGAACATGGTACTTTTGGGATACGATATGTTTATTTTATTAAAATATATATATATATATATATATATATATATATATATATATATATATATATATATTAAAAATTAGATACTTTTTACACAAATTCATACAAAATTCATTGATTCAACCATAGATTTAAGATCTATCATCTTAGATACTCATACATGATCATTGATACATTGATACATCATACATTTGTCAAATTTACTCAGAAAGACAAGATTGAAGATAGTAAGATATTGTATTTTTCTCATTAAGTCATCAGAATCAAAATGTGTTACATAAGTACACTGCCAATGGCAAATAGAAATAGAAAACAAAAGACAAAAAAACTATAGTCTACAAGACTACAAGCTTGAAGCCTCAATAAGTCAGAGACTCAGAGTCAATGAGTCATCAATCCTCATCATCATAATCAACATCATTGCCCTCATCCCGATCATCATGCTCATCACTGCTCTCCTTTGGCTCTGATGCATCCTCCTCTCCCATCTCTGCATTTGCTGGTGTGGAGGATGACGCCTCTACTCCATCATCAAATGTGACAGGCTCTAGCACTGGCGCATTGAGATCCAAGTTGGCCAATGCCAACTCAACACTGCTGTCCAGACCCATATCATCAGGAAAGACATCCCACATCTTTGTCTTTCCCTTCAACCAATCCTCCCTTTGCCTGTAGATGAGATGAAGGTTGGTGTGCACATACACCATTGTCTCTGCCCTGGACTGCTCAAGCCTGCTCTTCTTCACACTATACAAATTCCCATATGTGCTCCAATTCCTCTCGCAACAAGAGGATGAAGTCACCTGAGAGAGGAGCCTCATGGCTAATTGCTGTAGAGCAGGGCTTGTTGCCCCATGAGTTGCCCACCAAGAATAGGGCTTCTTAGCCCCCCTGTCTCGAATCACATCATAGCCTGCAAATCGCCCAGTGCCAGTGGAGAAATCTGCAAAGGCATCCTCCACCTCATCAAGGGATGCCCTCTCCTGAAAAATCCTCCTGAATGCATCTTTCCTCCCCTGTGAGATTTCACCATCCATGTGAGGAGGGAATCTGCGAGAAGGTCCACCATTCAGCCACTCGTGGCTATAGTATTTTGGGTTCAAGGAGCGAGCCAAACAATGTAAAGGTGTGCAATTCTTGTCCCATCTGCTGACAAGAATATCCTGTATGCCGGTGAAGAAGGCCTCAAGTGATGTCTCATACTCTGGGCACTGACTCTGTAAAAAAATGGTCCTCACAGACTCAGTCATGGAATCCCATCCCTCATAAACCTCTCCTAGGATGGGGTTGGTCTGTATCTGCAAATCGAAGCAAGGAAATGATAGGCTCCATGTTTTGAATAACTAGATCTACCTTCTCCGACCATATAGCATCCAACACTGTGTCCTTCACTTTCTTTGAGGCTGCTTGATCCGTCTTTCTCCAAAAAGACCAAAACTCTGAAATAACCATGGACCCAAGAGCAATCTTGACCTCCCTCAACCTCTTCAACATGATGAATGAAGAGGCAAACTGTGTATCTGCAATCTTCAACAATGATAGATTGTTGTACTCCTTGTAGATAGTGAGGGCATTTGTATGGTTTTGTACAAAGTTGCAGATATGCCGTGCATCCTCAATAATGGCTCCAGTCCAAAGCACATCAAAAGCAATAGATTTTAGTGCCAAGTTCAATGAATGGACAATGCAAGGTGTCCAAAATATTTGTGGATATTTTGCTTCCACAATCATGCCAACAACCTTGTAAAGAGGTGCATTATCTGTAATGATTTGCACACAAGAATCGACACCTACATCTTCAATAAATTTAATAAATAACTCGCCCATATATTGTGCATCCTTGTACTGTCCAAGTGCATCCACTGATTTCAAGAAAACTGGACCGTTCAAGGATGACACCATGAAGTTGATGAGTGGGTGGTGTGCTGGATCTGTCCATCCATCAGAAACAATGCTAACCCCAGATGTTGGCCATGCTGATTTAATAGGCTCAAGCATTTTGTCCACCTCTTTCTTTGCCTTTGTCAACAATGTGGTTTTGAGCTTCTCTGACCCAGGAGGCACATACCTTGATGGAGCCCCATGACTAAGAGCTCGACACATCTCAATAAATAGAGGTGACCGTGCAACATTAAAGGATATGAAGTTCTGATGGAAAAAAAATGCAATGGTGAGATCAAGCTCTTCCCTCTTCTCTTTTTGAAAAATCTTGTCCATTGGACCAACTGCAGTTGCCTTTCTCTTTACTGATTCTCCCCTACTAAAAGTCTCAAAAGGGAACTTGTTGCTGCATTTCCTTAAGAATGGAAGGGGGTCATCATTCTTGTTTTGTTTTGTTTGTTTGTTTGTTTTTGTTTTTTTTTCTCTGTTTATTTGTTTGATGCCACATTTGCCTCACCAATATATTGCTCTTTCTCCAATTCCTTCCTCTCTGTCGATTCAATTGTTGTACAACATTTAATGCCACAACTTGGAATACCCAACAAATGAGCTTTCACATGGAAATATGTGCAAGTGAAATGGCCATTGCAAAAATTGCATTTCCATGAACAATTTCCTCCTCCTCCCTTTTTCCTGCCCCTCCCTCTCTTGTCACATATTTCCACAATGGGTATTTGGGGTCAATAGTTTGTTTTCCTTGCACATTTGAAGCTGCTGTTGCAGCCCCACTTCCAATGGATGGAATACTTGCAGACCCTGATGAAACAAGGATAGGAGGGGCATCTCCAATGGGGACATTCTTCCCCTTTCTTTGCCCTTGTCTTGCTGCCTTTGATTGAGCCATGAATACTGTAAAAAATAAACAAAAATAACCAAATATATAAAACATATGCACATGCAAACACTAACAGCAAACTAAATGCAAAATATAGAGGGACAGTGCACTTACCGGATGCTCGAATTTCTTCGAAAGAACTCCCTTTCTCCTTGCTCACACTTGCTCACCCTAGCGCCTTGCTCACTTGAGAAAATGAAATCGGTGAGAAAAAAGAACAAGAATCGCACTTTTATAAAAAAAAAAAATCGGACTTTTTTTGGGCTAACGTGGCCGGCCGTACCTGATTCACGGGGTACGGCCGTATCCATACAGGGTACGGCCGTATCCATACAGGGTACGGTTGGGATTTGCCGTACCCTGAATGGATACAGCCGTACCCCGTGAATCGGGTACAAATCCGGCCGAATCGTATCCGATTCTCCGAATTCGGGACTCGGTCACCCTGGGGGACGAATCCGGTTTCTTAGCAAATCGTCAATGCAATGCCCTCACCCTTGCAACATTTCGGAGCTGTTAGCTTTTGAGGTACTTGAAGTTGTTTACATTATGCTTATGGGTGCTTTATGTGATGTGTGGGGTGCATGGTGTATCGATGACCCTTCGATGTGTCAAGGACATAGTACATACATGTGAGGTGGCTTTCTCATTGATTGTTAGACCTCCTCTTGGTGATTATGTGGCTTTCTTCCTTGGAGTGTTGGAGACCTATGGTCCTTAGTGACTTCTTAATGATTGCCTCATGGAGGTTGTTTGCTGGCTTCAAACGACGACTTTCTTTGGAGGAGCATGGAGGCGCATGGATGTGGAGCATTGGATCCTTCTTGAGGAGCGTTCATACCTTAAAGCCTTGCTTGTTGGACGTGTTCACCTTGGAGCTTGACATATGTCACTTGCAAAGGGAGAGCTTCACATGTAGGCCTATCATCTTGGATTAGGATTGCTATTATATTTTTCGCTTTCCTCACCTATGATATAAATTGAGGGAGAATAGGGTCATTTCATGTCATTATCATTATACTCTATTCTTTGTATTGTATTGGAGAAGTCTTGTAGGGAGCAAGACACTAGTGTTCACGAGAAAACTCTAGGAACTAAACGCTAGGGTTCATGAGGAAAGCACAGTAGAAGACAAGAATAACGAGAGATGTTGGAGATAATCGTATTTGATCTTGTGGAATCCTTCATCACACATTTGTATTTCTGATGTGAGAAGTTGATCATAATAATTTCTCTCTTTTGTACTCATTGTATTATCTATCTTCCCCTTAGTGAGCTAGGGGTTCCTAGAGAAGTTCAATTTAAATTCTAGGGTTAGGGTTTCACTTGAAGTAGACAAAGAAGCTAGGGTTCGTGGTAAACTTTGGAGGGATAAAGATAGTGTTGATCTTGTAGCTCTTGTGAGTGAAAAAGATTAGGGTTTTAGAAACCCTAGTGCTACTTAATATGCTTGTTGAGGAGGAAAAGAGAAAGAGATTTTTACATAAGCGAAGAAGGACTTGTTGGTGATGATGCTAGCCTGTTGAGGATTCTTGGGGCAGCAATCATCTTTGGTTAGGAGTGATTCCTACCCAGGAGGAGTTGGTGGCTAGGATTTCTTATATTTTCTTTAGCCAGGGTTTGAAGAGCTTAGAATTGTATTAACTTATGATAAACTTTGGGTATGTACATGTACTTGGATCTTTTATATTCCAGCGGTCCAATTATTGTGTACTTGCAGATTTGACTTACTGCTTGTGTTGTCTTCTTGATTGTGTAATTTCTAGGACTTTGTTGTTTATGTCGATTTTGATATAGCACAGGGCTACAATTGTTAAAGTCTTTCAACATGTATCTTGAATATAAGGGGGCAGATTTACTGTTCTAAATTTTTCTGTAATAAAGTTATTTCAAATCTGTTATATGCATGGTATAATGTGCCCTAGGGGTTGTAAGTTATTGTGATTGAAGTACATTTGTTTGGTATCTTTTACCCTGAGCTGTTCAATGATTTGGACTGAAGTAAAGTGAATATTTGTTTGCTGTTTGCTGCTATAATTATATTTTTCAGATCAGCTCTAGCATTGAAAATTCTTGGATTAGATTTGGGAAACCTTTATGGAGAAGTGAATTTTAGGTTCACATTAATTTCCCTAGATTTGGAATTTCTACATTTCCTTGCAACCCTTATGCTACTTCTTGAGTTTGCTACAGAGACTTTTTTCCTTGCAATGTTCTGTTGCAAGTCTTTCTTTTGTCATGCTATCCAAAACATGCACTTCACTCACACTTTCCTTACCTTTTTCCTCAACAACATGCACTCCATTTTTATGCACACTCTCTGCAACCACATTTAGGAGAATTTCTTTTCTTTCTCTTCTCGCTGCTTGCTCCTGTGCTTTCTCTTCATCCACATTTCTCAATTCTCAAAGCCAAATGATAAGCCTTTTCTAATGATTGTATCTTCTTTCTAATGGACAACTTCAATTCATCCTCGAACTGCATGATACTTTCCTTATTATCTTGTACAAAACTAGCTCTCATGGCCATGCGACAAATTTCTTCAAAAAATCCTTCACATCTATCATTTTACTTCAACTTCTTTAATCTTCTCATCATTTTTAAAGTATACTTGGAATTTACGGACTTACCTTCAATTTGCTGACGATTTTATTCTGATTTTGGATTTTCTCCTTGCCTCTTTATTTTTCGGCCCTTTTCAACTACTGCAGCCAATCATATGCATGGCTTCTCAATTTTCCATAGACAATTTTCACTCTTTGGGGTCTTTTGCTCCATGGCAATCAACAATTTTTAGCATACCTTCTATTAACTCCATTAGCGGTTTTCGATCTGCACTTCCAGAAAATTCAGACAACAATCTTCATTTGTTGTCTTCGGCCCTTTTCAACTACTGCAGCCAATCATATGCATGGCTTCTCTCATCTGTGCTATATATGTGCCTTTTGGCAACCTTATCCATTAAGCCAATTCAATTATCTATTGTCTTCATCAATGCCTCATTCTCTTCTTCTCTATTATTGTTGCTTCACAGTTTTCCCCCTATTCTCAATGTAGCAATTTAACCTAGCTTTTCTCTTCTTCGTTGAAATTGTCCTAATCCCTTGAGATTCTACTTGCTTTAATACCACTGGATGTAGCAAGGCTATGACCCCCTTTATTATCACATGCAAACTGGTACTTCTCCCCAATTGTTATAAAAAATTCAATTCCAATATTAAACATATAACCGCGATAGTCCACTTTTCACTTGAAAACAAGCATAAATACACCAGAATGATAAACACTTTATAACCTCTTTATTGAATTAATGGCCAATGCTCGTGGTCATCTTTACTTTCATAGAGCCTATGCACATTTTTTTGGATTAGATAACCATCCGCACTACACAGACTAAATTAAAAGGAGAGGCAGCTGCTCCTTGCTCATTCAAAAAATTCATAATTTTGTTTTTGTTCTTTGGCTTTTGGCCTTACAACTACCCTAACCATTTGACTTTACAATACAATGCTTAATATTCCAATGGTTGACAAAAATTCACTGAGGAAAATAAATATTTCACTGTTACTTTTTCTTTTTCTTTTTTAATCACAAAATATAACCAAAACTAAGCAAATGTAAGAAAATGTGTAGGGTGGCTATGGTGCTAGGGACGCTCTTGTATCATAACATGAATTCCTCATTTGTTTTCATGTGGAGAATTTCATGCCAATTAACTTTTGATTATTTTGGGTTTATTGAGAAACAAATGTTTTGGACTGAACATTTTCTTAATTGTGGTGATGAATATAATCAGGGGACATTATGGTGAATTCTAACCCCGATGATCCAAGTTGGTGGGTTTGGGTTACGAAAGATACTGTTCCAAACAAAAGAGAAGAACAGTGTACACTGGATGATGAAAACTATATCATTATAACTGAGGAAGATATAGTGGAGGGCATTGCACTCTTCATGGCTAGAATTGTTGCTAACAATCCAAACTCGAAGGTTTTTTAAAAAAGTTCTTCCAGCCCTTGTATATATCACAAAATATTGTTGATCCTGTCATCTACTTCTAATAGTCCACACATTTCCCTGTCATTTGCAATACTTCTGATTATGATTTTTATTTTTTTATAGCCAAACTCCTACATGAACTTACTTTTACTTTGGACTCTTGTGTGGATTTACAGAGTTTGACACCAGAGCAGTTACAGAAAAGTAAGCCTGACTGATGTTTTTTCAATCTTTCTCTTTCTCATATCAATATAGCATTTCTATTTGTTAGGGACAGGTGTAAAATTCAATGACTAAGAGAAGTCTTCATTTTGTTTAGTAACATCTGGATATTATTTTTGCAGCCATTTCTGGTGCCTTTGCTAACATGCATCGAACAAATGCAATCCTTAAGTTGTGGAATGCTGGAAAGGTTATTTATACCATTGCATCATGTGGTCTCACTTTGTATGGGTAGGCTTCCTTGTGACTTTCCTGTAGGTACAACCAAGCTTTTAGAACTATTCCTTTCTCTGGGTTGGTATTCTATAGAACAGATTTGTCTAATGCAATTTTTCCTTTGCAGCCTATATACACAACGCCATATCATAAAAGCGGCAACAAAAGTAGTAGTTAAATCAGGTAAGGTCATTGTAAAAGCTTTGTGATAGAGGATGTGAAATTCAAACTATCAAGACTTTTGTATATTCAGCTTCGAGATTGTATTCAGTGGGCCAATTTAGCAATGATGTTGGCATTGTATTAAATCTGCCAATGAGAATGATTTCCAGAACCCTAATTGTATATGTAATATACATGTGTTGATTTATTATTCAACTTCTTATATAGAAATTGTGCAGATGACTCATTCATTTCAAGCATTGGGTAAATATTTTGAAAATGAAGAATAACAACTAAAACTTATAAAATGAAGTTTTCTCTATGATGAAGAGTTTCAAACTATACATAAATTTTGACTCTTCTGCACTGCTTTTGCATGGTATGTTTTAGTACGGGAAGTTCAGTTTGTACTAATTTGAGACTGCCATTGTCAAAGGTATCTCCAACAACTACACAGCATCAAGCAGTTCAACTTATAAAGTAATTATGAGTGAAAGTCTTTTGCACTTTTCCAATGTAGGCTTGACTTTATTTTGAGCGTTGTTTGTCTTTTAATCAGCGTTTTCATTGAATGCAGCTAGGAGTAAAAATAAAATTGGCATGTCAATTAATTTTTAGAGTTGACAATAGTTGCCAACTACCTCAAGTGTTTTTAGTATTTATGTGTATATTAAGTTATTTTGGACATTCTCTAGACTATGTACTTGAACATACTTCTTAGTTGAGAGTTGACGAATGTGCCGAGAAAAAATAGAATTTAAACTTAGGAAAGTGTGGCCCTTGAATTATCTTAGCAGTATATCTTTGTTGATATTTTTTTGGGCTATTCACAGGAGAAATAATCTTTATCATAAAAAGTTATTCCGAGTACACATTTGGTGAAAGGCTTTATATGTTCTCGAATATGATTCTGCCACAGCGTTTGAATAATGGAATTTAAATTTAGCCGAGGAGCCATTAAGAATAATTATCATCCATTTAAGGTGTGTTCCGGCCATGCTTTCCATCATTCATTAACCAACTTTCCACTCACTCTACCATCGTCCAACCAACACAGCATGAAAGTATTTCAAGTAGTCTCTTCAAGGATAATTATTAGCTTGCATGTAATTTTTGGCATCTAAAATGTTATTGACATAGGGTTTATGTTAAAGTTGGCAACTAAGGGTTTAATTCCTTCATTTGTCTGCACCCTTCTTGATGGCAATGGATCACTCTCGATGGCACCCTTCTTCCCCTCAAAGATTTGAATTTTTCATTAACTACAAATGGCTCAACTTTAAGTCGGCTCAATTCTGCCCATCTTCAACTCGGCTCTAGGAGAATTCATGTCGGCCCTAGTGAAGGGTCATGTCTCTTCAAACCCACTTCAACCACTATACATATGGGCTTTATGTTCACTTTCAGTTGACACTCTACACATACAATCATCTCATTTGCAAAGGAGTTCGGACCTATGGCAAGAGGAGTCTTCAAACCCACTTCAACCACTATACATATGGGCTTATGTTCACTTTCATTTGTCACTTGACACATACAATCATCTCATTTGCAAAGGAGTTCGGACCTGTGGCAAAGGAGTTCGGACCTGTGGCAAGAGGAGTCTTCTCTGTGACTCGTGTGGGCTTGTTTGGGAGTCTTCTTCCTCTGCATTGACCAGCCACCTCTCATTAAACAAAATCGTTCTTGCTCTTCAAGTATAACTGAACATTTTGAGAAATCTAAACACCATGTCTGTATGGAGAATTCTCATGTCATCACCAGGATTGATCACTTGTATCATAGGAAGTTAAAAGAAGTCATCAAGATTGAGAAACATGTGGTTAATCTGAATAATAATGATGGTTGGAAATTGAGTAGGAATTGGATTCATGTTTCTTTTCTCCCTTGATTTTTTTTTAATTAATTAATTATACTAATAAAATATTATCTTGACTTTTTTATATAACATAATTTGACATTAAATTGGAAATTAATTGAGATGGTTGGAAATTGAGTAAGAGTTGGATTCGTGTTTCCTTTCTCCCTTAATTTTTTTTTAATTAATTAATTTACTAATAAAATATTATCTCAACTTTTTTATATAACATAATTTAATATCAAGTTTATTCCCCTTTGTCCTCATATTTCATATTTCTTTATTTTTTCTTTGCCAAATTTATTTGTATCTTTTAATATTTTATTTTATAAGTTATTTATCTATTTATTTTATTTCTATTTATTTATTTTTATTCATTTATTATTTATTAATTTTTTTAACTAATTAATCATCCTTTGAGGGATTTTTTCTTATAATATAATATTTTGACCAATCAAATAATTGATTAAATATTTATTAACATAATTTTGACTTTTTGATTTAAAATTATTTTATAATATAATATATTGACCATTTCAAATATAGGATTAGATATTTATTTTTTATATTAATATATTAATATATTGACCTATTCTCTTATCAAATGTTCAAAATTATTTAATTAAAATTATTTATTCTTCTAATTGTTATTTTTGGAACTTGATGTATTTTTGCTATTTAAACAAGTTTATAGATTGATTTTTTCACCTTTGTCTCGAGGATGAACAACTTCAGTTGGTTAGAAACATTGACCAACAACATGAAATATGATTAATCCGAAAAACATCGAAATCTCTCGTTGTGTTGACTTGCGTTGACCATCTTTCTCTCATAGTTGTTTGGATGAACTTTAGAAGGATATTTTGAGATGCATCTTGAGCGAGTTCTTGACGGCTGAAAGACCAAAGTTTTGGGCTCATCAATTGGAGGTTCATACCCTTTGTTGAACTGCGTTGATCGCAAGTCAATTGTGCACTTGACCAAAATTGGGGTTTCTTGAGACATTTCAGAGGTGACACGTGGCTGTTTTGATTGGTTTTTTTGAGCATCTTTTGGTTAGTTGTTATTTGGATTTTGGAGGACAATTTTGACAGTCAAAGACTTGACTTTGACTTCATTATCATTGTACAATATTGAATTATCTCTCTTTTTGAACATTTGATAGCTATTAAGAAGAAGATCGGTGGGCTTTCCCCTTGTGGGTTCCCCTGGCATTAGCCTAAACAATCTGTGTTCTCTTGTCTTGGCTTATCCTCTGCATTTATTGTTTATTGTTCTCTCTACAATTACTATCAATGTGAATTAATGTTATGTGATTGCTATTGGAAACTAAGTGGAGTTGTAATTGGGCTTATACTGGAACATTGAAGTAATTGCTATAAACATAGAACATACCATTGTTAACTGAAATTAACATGGGTTCAGAGCTCGGTGAGGACAAGCCCAAACAAGAGAGAAAAAAATCATTGTTGCATTCTTGATTGGTCAAGGTGAAGTTGAAGGGAAAAATAGACAATAGCCAGGTTTGTTTGCATAAGGACAGGAAGAAAATCAAGGGCTTCAACTCAAGAAGTCTGGTTACCTAGGACCAAGCTCCTAGTGGCATTAAGTCAAAATTCTGGGCATGATCACAAGCCATAGTCACTGTGACTAGGTCGAAGACTTAACCAAGGAGAACAAAGGCTTTTGAATGCAGAAATTATGATGTAGATTTGCAACTGCTCACAAAGTTTTAATCAAAATCACAAGACACAAACCTACTCTACTGCTTTGCGGATATTAATTCACAATTTAGAACAAAAATCTTAGACATGCAATAAGAAATCACACACATGTAAGTAGTATTTTTCCTTGGGAAAACAATTTGCTAAAAACCCCATTGCATGCTTGCATTAATATGATGAATAGAGATGTATTATAATTGGTTTGTTCAACTGAGCACAACTTGCAAATGCATAACATATCTCTCTGCTCACTGAGAAGCTTTGACCCAAACTTAGTCAAATTTTGCCTCTACTTGAGATCTTATTTCGTTGAGCTATTCCTTGAGAAATTAGGCTCCTATTATTTAGCAATTTCTCCAAAATGGATTGCGGAATTCCTTACATTGATCATTTGACTGCATGCAACACTTCTACACTCAAGACTAGTCTACAACTGATGTTACACTACCTTGGAATCTCCACCAAGCCAAATTCTTTGCATGCACTAGCTATTGTGGGCTGATTGATCAACTAACTAGATGATCATTGAGTTTGATGAAGTCTCACAACTTAATTGACACTCCACTAGTTACTTCAACAATTAGAACTAGTTTAACTGGAAACAACCTGAGATCACTGACCTTGATAGCTACGAATTAGCAATCACACATGCTTAACTGAACTTTAACTTCTCCAACTCGAATTTATTAAGTAAACTGAGTGACATAAGCTATGTCACACAAGTTAACTGCATCCAAGTTGTTTGCTAATGTGGAAATTTGAATTTTCTCAATTTAATCAAGGCAAAATCAAATTGAGAATTTCTTGTTGCATTTTTCAACACTCTCAGCAAGAAAGAGATTATCAACCACCCCTAACCTGCACCTGTGTAACTTGAACTTCCCTCTTGACAAGGTCTTTGTAAAAATTTCAGCATCTTGTTCCTTTATCGGAATGTACTGCAACAACATTATTCGCCTCTACACACAGTGTTGCAATTGGTGATATCAGATATCTATATGCTTAGATCGATCGTGAAACACATGATTCTCAAAGAGCTTAATGCAACTTTGATTATCATAGTTGATCACAGTTGGATCCATCATCTGACCAAACAATCCAACAAGTGTCTTTCTCATTTAGATCTCCTCACATGCTGCTTGACTTTTAACCATGTATTTTTATTCTACCGAGTTGAGCGCCACAAATATTTGCTTCCTGCTGTACCAGGAAACTGTTGTAGACCCAACACTGAAAATTCCACCTGATGTACATTTTCGGTCTGATGGAATCCTCGCCCAATCGACATCTTGTGAAGCCACATGACTTTACTCCCTCTGTCTGTTTGTACCATAGTCCGAATTGAGTAGTGCCTTTGAGGTATCGTAAAACATGCTTAGCTTCTTTCCAAAATAATTTGGTTGGTCTAACCATACCTTGGCTCAACTGGTTGACTACATAGCACATATTTGGTTAACAATTAGAACTAGTTTCACTGGAAACAACCTGAGATAACTGACCTTGATAGCTACAAATTAGCAATCACACGTGCTTAACTGAACTTTAACTTCTCCAACTCGAATTTACTAAGTAAACTGAGTGACATAAGCTATGTCACACAAGGTAACTGCATCCAAGTTGTCTGCTAATGTGGAAATTTGAATTTTCTCAATTTAATCAAGACAAAATCAAATTGAGAATTTCTTGCTGCATTTTTCAACACTCTCAGCAAGAAAGGGATTATCAACCACCCCTAACGTGCACCTGTGTAACTTGAACTTACCTCTTGACAAGGTCTTTGTCAAAATTTCAGCATCTTGTTCCTTTATCAGAATGTACTGCAACAACATTATTCGCCTCCACACACACTGTTGCAATTGGTGATACCAGATATCTATATGCTTGGATCGCTTGTGAAAAACATGATTCTCAAAGAGCTTAATGCAACTTTGATTATCACAGTTGATCACAGTTGGATCCATCATCTGACCAAACAATCCAACAAGTGTCTTTCTCATTCAGATCTCCTCACATGCTGCTTGACTTGTAACCATGTATTTTTCTTTTACCGAGCTAAGCGCCACAAATATTTGCTTCTTGCTGTACCAGGAAATCGCTGTAGACCCAACACTGAAAATTCCACCTGATGTACATTTTCGGTCTGATGGAATCCCCGCCCAATCGACATCTTGTGAAGCCACATGACTTTACTCCCTCTGTCTGTCTGTATCATAGTCCGAATTGAGTAGTGCCTTTGAGGTATCGTAAAACATGCTTAGCTTCTTTCCAAAATAATTTGGTTGGCCTAACCATACCTTGGATCAACTGGTTGACTACATAGCACATATTTGGTCATGTGTTCGCAAGATGCATCAGTGAACCCATTAACTGTTGATAAATAGTAGCATCGACTTCTTCACATGAAGTCACTATTGACCACTTTGTGTCAACGACCCCATAGCATTACACCTTTTTTTTTTCGCAAAAGGGATCTATCATGTTCAAGTGTTCGTGCCATTCAAATTTCATCATCTTGTCAACAATTTTGTAAAAGATGTAAATCCATTCTGCATGTTTATAATGTAAATGATCTTAGTGACCATCATGTATGTAACAACCTATGTAAGCTTAGTATTTTGATGACTATTTCTATCTTAGGAGGTTTTTCGTCTCATTGATTCAGATGTCTCTAGACACGAATGATCGACAGAGTTTTTCTCTTCCAACTTCACTTCAAAGCTAGGGTGGACTTTGTCGTCAAGATAGTGAGTCTTAGTGTTTTTTATCGAGTATTTGTAAAAGTAATATGAGAATGATCCTAACTAATTGGCTAGATCATTTTATTACAGATTGTTGGGTCTACTAGATCATATTTTGAGTCGCAGAATTGGGTAAATTTTTGAGGTTATATTATGAACGGGTGTTCTCCCTCATGGGCTTAATGTATTAATCTTATGTAAAGAGGGTTGAAAAAATAATTAATCCCCTTATAAGTCAATTAATTAAATTTTCTGGCTAAATTAAATTAAAAATCATAAGCCAGAAATTTAATTAATTTCATGTCCTAGGGAAATTTAAATTCTTCAAAGACAAAATTCGTGGGTCTCTAAAAAATATATTTAAAGGTCTCAAGCCAAGGGAATATTGAAAATTTTGAGAAATTTTGGACCCTTGGGCCTTGGTAGTTAAGTCAAAGTCAATTTTTTGCTGTAATTAATTCAAAAATATGATTTTTGAGTTAATTAAAAATAATTAAATGAAAAAATCGAAATTCGTCAAAAAATAATAATTTCGACGGATGAGATTAAAAGATAATCAAATCTTTTTTTACGGTTGAAATTTCTTTGACGGAGATCAAGTGAACTAGTCGTTGGAGAATTTTTTATAAATTAGAGGTCAGTGTCAGTGTTTTCTTTGATTTGATCTTTAGATTGTGTACTAGCTCTTGAAGCTCTTTTGTACTATATGGAATAATACAAACAAAGTCTTTGAGGTTTTACTTGATGGTGGTGACTCTCTTCGACATTTTATGGTAATCTTGTTCTTAATATTTTGCGGGTAATTATTTTAATGGATTGTTGATTAATAGCTTTTGTAGATTAATCTATTGCACATGTATCTTGCTTAGGTTACCGGATTTAGGATAAGAATTTTAATTGGATTGAATTAGTAGGTATCTCTAATTCTTGAAAATTTTATTGTTATCTTATTTCTCTATTGATTTAATAGTTTAACTTTAAACGTGCAAAAATCTTTCGCATTTAAAATTGGGCATTTGGAGAAGTCCTCGGCTGGAGCAACTGACTCTCAAGGAAATAATATCTGAAGAGCCCTCTAGATCTAATTTCCCAAGCTTATTTTAAATTCTCTTCTTGCAGGGTTTTCTAGAGCTTGTGCCTTAATAAAAAAATTATTTTAACTTTTATTTATCAAATTTAAAGTTAGATCGGGCTAGTAAGACCCTTAGATCTTCAGATCTGGGAGTGGAGTTGACTCACACTCATCAGATTTGACAGATCTGCCGATGTATTATATAGATCTGTAACTTATTTGTATAGATCTGTCATTTGCTTGTGTAGATGTGAAGTTTTATAACATAATTTTGAATTCTAACATTTGGGTTTTTAAGATTTTCTCTATTTTTGTACATATTGAGTTTTGAGTTTTTCTCTTTTCACTTTTGCAAGAATAGATCTGAAAAATTAACCAACGAAATCTTCATGTCTGAGTTAGATCCAGACCCTGGAGGGCAAGATCCGGGCTCAATATTTGTTTGCAAGTGAGAAAGTGGAAAAAGCGCTAGATCTATGCCCTTGAGGGTAAGATCTAGTTTCTAGAAAATTTTGTAGGGTCTACCGCTAAAAATTTTGTAGGAAATTTCAGATTTAAAAAATTGTCATTAGAGACCTCAAAAATCTTAGACGTCTAGGATTTTGAGGCTATTTTTGCAGGATTTTGGTCTCCAAATTTCTAGTTTTCAAATGGTAACATTATTTTAAAATTTCAACGATTTTCAACGGTGGAATCTTCAAAGCCTTGGGCTAAGGGTTTGATCTTTAAACCCTTATTTTCTGCAAATCTTATTACAACAAGCAAATGCCAAATAATTAGGCTCTAAAAACACATTTTATATGGTCAAAATTGTTTAGAATTGCAAAATTTTCATTTTCAAAATTTTTGTTTACTTGGACATCTTTAATTTTGTCCAGATTTAACTTTGAAGCTCGCTGTAAATAATTACATAACTATGAAAAATAAGATCTGAACATTCCTGATGCATATCCTAAATAAGGTCAAAAAAATTTGAATTTTTAGTTTTTCGGCAAAACTTACTATTTTTAGAGATTGTGGGGACCATCTTCATTATTTTCAGTTTGCTGATATTGTTATCAATTTACTGTTGTTATAAACTTATCAGTTCTGAAAATCATTGAAACAAATTTCCTTGAAGCCTTAAAATTGAAATTTTCAAGTTTCAATACATTTTTCGCTATTTTTGAAAGTATTTGGCAACTATTTTTGACAGTTTTATCTTGCTGATTCATCACTATTTCACTGCTGAAATAAAAATATCAGATCTAAAGTTTTTCTTAATCAAGCCTTAAAAATTGATTTTTCTTCTTCAAGTTTAATAATTTTTACTATTTTTAATCATTTTGGGCATTGGTGCCAGTATCGTTTGTTTGCTATCTATGGTTTAAATCACTGTTGCAATTAATACTTTAGATCTGAAATCTTGTTGAAAAATATATCTTAAGTGACTAACATACTTATTTTCTAGAAATCCAAATTATTTGGAAATTGACATATTTTTGTGATCACTGGTTTTATGCTTGATAATTATTGAGATCAACTATTGTTTAAAATGAAAATTAACTCTAAGCATTGTTTTATTTACTTGAATTATTGGATATTGATTGAATATTTAAGTTTGGGAAAATTTTTAAGTAATTGTGAACAATATTTTTGAGCACTCTATCGTGGACTTGTGACAAATTGTATATTTTTCAATTGAGTATCTTGAACATCTATTAAATCGGGATCATTTATTAAAGTACTTAATGATTGAATAAGATAATTTGTAATCTAAGTGTTTTAAGCTTTTAACACCACCTCTCATCTTCGAAACTTGCTTCATCTTTCTCCATCTTCTAATCATTCTCTTTGCATTTTGCATTTTAAGTTAGCATTGCATAATTAAAATTTACTTCCATGCATAAGCTTGGTCGATAGAAAGATAGATACCCATCCATCTTTGCTTGAGAAATGTGGTTTTAGTAGTACTTAAAACAATGACCTTGTAGTTGTCAGAGCCACAACTTGCAGCGTCAAAGACACCGACTATGTTAGATTTTCAGGAGAGGTATCATTAATCATACCTTAGTGTGATTTTTCTTTAACTTCTCTTTGCCACTTACTATGAAATCATGCTCAATGTAGAAATGATTGAAGGGTATGAACTTATAATAGACATTTAATTAAAATTAATCAAGATTCCTGCATTTCACATTAGTTTTAGGATCTGCATTGTATATAGGATAGTTATTCATTCAAGCAACAATTTCTCATCAAATACTTGGTTCTAATTTCCTTAGTAAGATAGTTGACTCCATAAGGCACTGGTATCAATCATTCAAATATAATCGAATCTTTTAATCTTGTTAGATCTAATACAAGTATTTGGTCGTTTCACTGTGTCTCCCGAACTGGTTGGTTCACAAATAGTTCTCCGTCATCCCATTTCCATAGGGTCTACCCCCCCTTAGTCTGCTATAGGGAGACAACTTAAACAGAGATTGAGGATCAGGGTGACATCCCCCTATCTAAGTCGTTGTCGTGGTGCCTAGACATTTTGTGCGACAACATTTTTTGTCACCGTTTCCGAGGTAATAGTTTTTTTGTCCTTATTCCTCACAACATTTTTTATAATATTTTAATCTTTTTTGCCATTCATTAGCCCATCACATGACGTAACATTTTCTGGCGTCTTTTCATCTCTCCATCTTTTCATCACTGTATCTTTCGTCATCTCACTAATCCTTTCATCTTCTCTATTTGCACCTTTAGCACCTGGACATTTCGGTTGGTTTCTTGTTTGGGTGGCGACTCCACTTATTCATTCATTTACTCCTAGACAAGAATCCTTCCCTGATATCCATCTTCTCACGATTGACCTTTCGATTTTTGTCTTTGGAATCTTAGAGCTAGATTCATGCTCAAATGGTGACTCCATTTCTTTCATTTCTTACAAGAATTTCTGTTAGAAGCTCGCTTCTTGTGGATCTTTTTTATTTTCTTGAACAAAGATCTATCTTTCCAACATCCATTTTGTTGTTCCCTTTAAGCATGTCATCATGGGTGATGCTCTTCATAACATGTCAGAAGAGGCCATTCGTGAAATTCCTTTGTTCTCGGGTGGTGATTCAGTCACTGCTGGAAATCATCTCTTGTAGGTTACTGATATAATAAATAGATATTGTCTTCATTCTCAATATAATCATAAAGATGTCAATATACGTCTCTTTACCTTTTCCTTAGATGGTGATGCTGTACTGGTTATGTAATTGGCCTAAGGATTATCTTGAATCTTCACAAAGCATCATCAATGATTTTAAAGTTAAATATATGAACCAAGGTGGCTCACCTTGTGCCCCTACTACTATGCAAAAGAGTGAAAGCGATCTTGTAGAGAAATCAACTGTCAACAAAGGATTTCAATACAATTCTCAGGATGAATCCACTTGTACCACGACAACACAAATCCATGATAGTGGTGAAGCAGAAACAAGTTGTCAAATCAGTATTGACAACGATAAGCATCTTGTTAAGGAATTGATTCAGATGGTTAAATATATACAATTGAATCAAGCTCAAGTAATTAAGAATACAAAGATTAATCAAACCCAACTTATTAAAGATATGGAAGTTAACCAAGCAAGTTTGACAGATGATCATCCCAGGGAAATTGATTCTATCAAGAACAAGTTGTTAGCCTTAGAGGAAAATATAACAATCATGGATTTCAATCACTCCAATCAAATGAATGCCATGGAAGAAAAAAATATTGAGGAAATGACGATCATGGAATTTAATCACTCTAATCAGATAGCCACCATGCAAAATCATGTGATCACCTTGGTAGCAAATCATGAGAAATAAATGAACTATATGCAAAATTGTTTCATGGCCACGAAAGTGAATAATGATAAAATGATAAAAGACACGAAAACTGTCAGATGTATCTTCAACACAGGTTGTTGAATGTTGAAGAGAGACATGCAAACATAATCAATGTTACAAAGGTTAAACATTCTAATCAAAGGATTATTATTCACATATACAAAATTTCCAACCCAAGTTAGACTTGTCAACAGATCATAAGCCTCACAGCGTGTTGAAGCAAGCTCCATCCTATTACAACGAGATTATTTCATCCATTGACAATTGGTTCATTGAACGTTGCTCAGATAAAAGGACAACCAAAGGGAATCAAGTTAATACATGTGAAGTTAATCCATTACCCTTGACAGAGCAAATGCAAAATGAAAAGAGACATGTCACACATATCTTGAATACTTCGTTTGAAAGTTCACAAGCAGAATGTTCCACATCATCAACAATACAACCCGCCACAAAGAAAATCTTGGAGCGAAAAAGAAAAATAATAGGGAAGCGGTTTGATACATATGATAGCCACAAGCAACTCGATTTTCGGATAAGACAAAGTGCTACCATAATTAAGATCACACATGGCACATCTGAGAAGCAACCCACAAACTTCCCTGAAAGCAGGAAAATGCTCAATATGCACTATATTGAACACATATGATGCCACATGGCATCCTCAGTATTGTATCTCTAACCTTACACCATGTTATTTCAACATTTTCATTTTGTAGTTAGATTAAATTTATATTTTCATATTAGTAGGTTAGTTAATAGATGAAAGAACTTCTATTTTCATGTGCTTAATGTTATATGATGAATTTTGGATGGATGCTACTTATATAATCTTGTGTGTTGCTTGGATGCAGATTTTGGATTCTCACATTCCTCCGATGAAGCAACGTGTCCCCAAATAGAGATAGATGTTGACCACTCTATGTCAACGACCCCATAACAGTACACTCATTTTTTCACAAAAATGATCTATCATGTTCAAGTGTCTACGTCATTCAGATTTCATCATTCAGTGAACAATTTTGTAAAAGATGTAAACCCATTCTGCATGTTTATAATGTAAATGATCTTAGTAAGACCATCATGTATGTAACAATCTAGGTAAACCTAGTATTTTGATGGCGATTTCTATCTAAGAAATTTTTTCGTTTCACTGATTCATTTGTGTCTCTAGACACAAATGGTCGATAGAGCTTTTCCCTTCCAACTTCACCCTAAAGCTAGGGTGGATTTTGTCGTCAAGATATTAAGTGAGTCATAGTGTTTTTTATCGAGTCTTTGTAAAAGTAATCTGAGAATGATCCTAACTAATTGGCTAGATCATTTTATTACAGATTGTTGGGTTTACTAGATCATATCTTGAGTCGCAGAATTTGGTGGATTATTGAGGGTCTATTACAAATGGGTGTTCCTTCTCATGGGTTTAATGTTTTAATCTTATGTAAAGAGGGTTGGAAAAATAATAAATCCCTTCATAAGTCAATTAATTAAAATTTCTGGCTAAATTAAATTAATAAGCCAGAAATTTAATTAATTTTATGTCTAAGGTAAATTTAAATACTTCAAAGGAAAAATTTGTCGGTCTCTAAGAAATAAATTTTTAAAGGTCTTGGGCCAAGGGAATATTGAAAATTTTGAGAAATTTTGAACTCTTGGGCATTCGTAGTTAAGTCAAAGTCAAAATTTTGAGGTAATTAATACAAAAAAAATATTTTTGAGTTAATTAAAAAAAATTAAATGAAAAAATCGAAGTTCCTCAAAAAATAATAATTTCGGCGGATGAGATTAATATTCAAATATTTTTTGACGGTTGAGATTACTTTGACGGGGATCAAACGAACTAGCAGTGGGAGAATTTATCTATAAATTAGAGGTCAATGTCAGTGTTTTCTTTGATCCGATCTTTAGATCATGTACGAGCCCTTGAAACTCTCTTGTACTACTTTATGGAATAATGCAAACAAAGTCTTGGGGTTTTACTTGATGGTGGTGTTTTTCTTCAAAATTTTATGGTAATCTTGTTCTTAATGTTCTACCAGTGATTATTTTAATGAATTGTTGATTACTAAATTTTGTTGAGTAATCTATTGCACATATATCTTGCTTAGGTTACTGGATTTATGATACAAATTTTAATTTGATTGAATTAACAAGTATCTTTAATTCTTGAAAATTTTATTTTTATCTGATTTCTCTATTGATTTAATAATTTAACTTTAATTGTGCAGAAATCTCTTGGTTTTAAAATTGGGGGTTTGAGGAAGTCTTCGGCTAGAACAACTGACTCCTAAGGGAATAAGATCTAAAGAGCCCTCCAAATCTAATTCCCCAACCTTATCTTAAGTGCTCTTCTTGCATGGTTTTCTAGAGCTTGTGCTTAAATAAAAAAATTATCTTAAATTTTATTTATCGAATTTAAAGTTAGATCTGGTTAGTAAGAGCCTTAGATCTTTAGATTTGGGAGCGGAGTTGAGTCACACTCCTCAGATCTGACAGATCTGCAACTCTTGTGCATAGATCTGTAGATGTATTATATAGATCTGTAAATTATTTGTATATATATATATAATTTACTTGTGTAGATATGAAGTTTTGTAACATAATTTGAATTCTAACATTTGAGTTTTTAAGATTTTCTCTATTTTTGTACATATTGGGTATTGAGTTTTTCTCTTTTCACTTCTACAAGAATAGATTTGAAAAATCAACGAAGAAAATATTCATATTTGAGCCAGATTTAGACCTTGGAGGGCAAGATTTGGGCTCAATATTTGTTTATAGGTGAGATCAAGTGGAAGAAGAGCTAGATCTAGGCCCTTGAGGGTAAGATCTAGTGTCTATAATTTTTTGCACGGCCAGCGGCTAAAATTTTTGTAGGAAATTTTAGATTTAAAAATGTCAAACCAGGAGGTAACTCTTCAAAATCAGAATATGTATTAGCTGAAGAATGTACATGCTTTTATAGATGGGAGGTGAGGCTATTGGGATTCATCTCCCAATGACTCTTGGCCTTCCTTATTTCCTAATATTAAATAATATACAAAAATACATATGCACACACATCCATAGGATAGGTGTCAACATTCCCCCCTTTAATCCGAAGGGATGTTGGTGAGTCCAAGCATCGATCTGAACTTTTCAAACTTTTCTCTTCCAAGTGCTTTGGTGAAGATGTCAGCAGTTTGCTCATTTGTGGAACAATGATGTAGATGGATGGTTTTGGCCTGAACATGATGTCGAATTAAATGGTACTTTGTATTGATGTGCTTTGTTCGATCATGGAACTTTGGGTTCTTGGCCAACTTTATTGCAGAAGTGTTGTCGATCATGAGTGGAGTGGAATACATTTGTTTCATCTGCAAATCTTCCAAGATTTTCCGGAGCCACACAATTTCCTTTGTTGCTTAGTCGCATATTTTGCCTCGGTCGTGGAATCTGCTGGAACTGACTGTTTGCGTGATCTCCATGAGACAGCTCCTGATCCAAGACTCATGGTGTAACCTGTAGTAGATACCCCTGTTTCTTTGTCGCCATCAAAGTCTGAATCAGAGTATCCGGTCAAGTTGAAGTCGCCTACCTGTGTATATTTGAGTCCAAAGTCTTGAGTCCCCTTCAAGTACCTTAGTACTCTTTTTGCAGCAGACCAATGTCCTTCACAAGGTTTTTGCATGAACCTTGAGAGGATTCCAACGGCAAATGAAATGTCAGGTCTGGTGGTGGTCAGATAGATAAGACTTCCTACAAGCTGTCTATACTTAGTTGCATCCTCAAATTCCTTCCCTTCAATAGATGTGAGCTTCAAGTTTTGTTCCATTGGAGTGCTTAAGGGTTTACGGTCATCCATGCCAAATTTGTTCAAGAGATCTCCAATGTACTTCTTCTGAGAAAGAAATATGAATTTAGGATGTTGAATTACTTCAATACCCAAATAGTAATGAACATGACCCAAATCAGTCATTTCAAAACCTTTCTTCAACTCTTTTTTCATGGATGCAATATAGCTCTCATTGTTTCCTGTTATCAAAATATCATCTACATATACCACAAGATATACAACTGTTTTTCCAACTTTCTTAACAAACAAAGTTGCATCATCAAGATCAAAGTGTTTGAAATCAAGTTTCAGAAGATGCTCAGTCAATTTCTCATACCAGGCTCGTGGTGCTTGCTTGAGGCCATACAAAGATTTTACAAGTTTGAAAACTTTGTGTTCTTGACCCTTTATCACAAATCCTTCTGGCTGGGACATATAAACTTTCTCCTTAAGATCTCCATTCAAGAAGGCTGTTTTTACATCCATCTAATGGATTTTCCATCCATTCTGAGCTGCTAAGGCAAAGAGAGTCCGGATGGTGGTCCATTTTGTTGTGGGAGCAAAAGTTTCTTCATAATCGACTCCTTCTTTCTGTGCGAATCCTTTTGCCACAAGCCTGGCCTTGTGCTTGTCAAGTGAGCCATATGCTTTGTACTTGTTCTTGTAGACCCACTTACAGCCAATTGGTTTCGTTCCCAAAGGCGGATCAACCAGCTTCCAAGTGCCATTCTTTATCGAGGCATCATACTCCTTCTGCATCGCTTCTTTCCATTCATCATGAGAAGCGGCTTCTTTGAAGGAAGTTGGTTCATGATCTGTAGACAAACTCAATTCACATTTATAAGCAATATCCATATCAACAGGGGAATCAGAATTATCTACATCACCTTCGATTTCTTGAGTGGAACTTCTTGTTCCTGTTTTTCCAACCTCATCGGGATGAACATCCTCCAGTGTCTTTGTCAGCCATTTGGGAGGACCTTTCTGAGATGGCCCAGGCTGGTCACTTGACTGAGTTGGGATTGATTCAAGATTCAATCTCCCAATTCTGTCAATCACATCATCCAATGTGTCATCCATGGTTGTTTCTTCATGCGGGGGAGAGAGTGCTTCAGGATATGATTCCATAGTTTGATTCAATATCGGAATCCCCCCTTCAAGGTGTGGAATCACATTATCAAATTTTTGAAAAGACTTTGCATGTGTGAATCTGTCCAGGCGATCAAGTTGCCGCTCAACAACCTTGTCACTCTTGGAAGATTCAAGAAATATGACATCTCTTGCTATCACAAACTTCTTATTTGCTTCATCATAGAGGCGATATCCTTTGGAGGTATTGGAGTACCCCAAGAAGATACATTTTCTACTTCTAGCACCAAGTTTGTTCCTTTGACCCTTGGGTATCAAGGCATAACAGGTGGACCCAAAGACCCTGAAATGCTTTACCGAAGGAATGTGGCCATGCCACATTTCAAAAGGAATTTTGTTTCTAATTGAACTTGAAGGACACCTATTCTTTATGTAAACAGCACATAGAACTGCATCAGCCCAAAACATCAATTTTACATTCTTGAAAAATAGCATGGAGCGGACCATATTTAAGATGGTTCTGTTCATTCTTTCAGCTACACCGTTCTGTTGTGGATTATATGGCACAGTGGTTTGATGTTTGATTCCATGTTGACGAAGATAATTTTCAAATTCGTTTGAAGTGTATTCTTTTTCATTATCAGTACGTAGAGAGCCAATATGTGTTTGTGCATCATTTTCAATCCATGCATGAAAATTCTTGAAAGTTTGAAAAGCATCGGACTTATTCTTCAGTAAGTAAATCCAACACATTCTGGTGTAGTCATCAATAAATGTCATCATGTATTTGTTTCCATTTGCAGAAGCAATAGGCATAGGGCCACATAAATCTGAATGAACAAGCTCAAGTTTTCTATGTGCTCTGGAGTGTGAATCATGAAATGGCTATTTTCTATGCTTTCCTAGAATACAAGCATCACATTCCTTAGGTTTTCTAGGAATTGTAGGCAGTCCATTAACACCATTTTTCTTCAACAAACGAAGGCTATCATAGTTTAAGTGTCCAAATCTAGCATGCCATAAAAGACTTGATGGGAATGTACCTTCATCATGATGTGAACTGAATGCAAAGTTTTGAGCATGAGCAAATGAACCTTTCAGCTTCAAGAGTCTCCCTTCTTCTATTCCCTCCATGACAAGTGAGTGATCTGATGCTTTTCTGACCTCTGCCTTGCCTTCAAACAAGTGAATTGAGTGTCCTTGCTGCCGGATTTCGACCAGGGACAGCAAGTTTCTCTTCAACTCAGGGAGGTATAGAACCTCATGTAGGATATGATCAGGAAGACCAGGCAGTTTAAGCCTGACTGTGCCAAGCCCCGATGGCTTGAGTTTGGATTTATCTGCGAAATATACTGCTCCATCAACTTTGTCAGTGAATTCTTCAAAAAAATCTTTTCTAAATGTCATGTGACATGTTGCTCCTGAATCTAGCAACCAATCATCTCTCCATGAAGTAAATGAAACATCAAATAGGTTTTCAGTTACTCCATTGTTACAATGCGCTAGAACAGAATGAGCTGATTCAACTGGTTTACCTTTGTCTTTGTCATCAGTTTTACCTCTGTCTTGATTTGTTTGCTGCTGAGCTTTAGATTGTCTGCCCCCATTTTCTCTGAAGTTTCTTCTTCGTCTTCTGCCTTCTCTTCCTCTGGATGGATCTGAAGCATGTCTCTTTTCTCTCTATGCCAAGTAGGCAGCCTCTTTAGAAGATGAAGGGACTGTCATCTTCTTTTGAAGGAGGAGAGAAAAAAAACTCTGTTGGAAAATTTCTCTTGAAGGAGAGAAAACAAAAAGAAAATCTTTGCTGGAAAATGTACTCAGTTTAAAAGGACATAAACTCTTTTGCTGGAAAATACTCTTGCTAAAGACTGAATTTAAATGGTCAAAAAACTTTTGCTATAAACTGAATTCTGCATAAATATATATATATATATATATATATATATATATATATATATATTTTGTTTGGGGAATAAAAAAAAATTTATGATGGTGAAGGGGCGGTATGGAGGGGCGGAAATGTAGAAGAGGAAGCGGTATTTGAAAGGGGCGGTAGTATATGGTAGAGTGTTATAAACCACATAAAACACAGTGTTACATGCAGTTTGAAGGCGGTATTGTATGTATGAAGAGAAGGCGGTATTGTATGTTGACTGCGCGGAATGAATGGCGGACTGAGCGTAATATGATATGGAACGGTATTACAAAGTTGAAAGGGCGGTATTAAACATTTGAAAGGGCGGTATGATGGGAGGAACATGGATTTGGAACACGCGTGGGCTGTGTATGTCAATCACATCATATATACAACACTGTTTGGTATTAATAGCGCAGACAACGTTTTACAAATAACGCACACAGCGTTTTAAAATGGCGCAATCAAGGCATACTCAGTGTATATGAGCAGCGTATATGACAGTGTTTGAAAATGTGAGAGCGTTGTATACAGCGTGGTAGAGTTGTAAGAGAGATGGTAATGGATAGGAGGTATGACAACGGACTGTATATACATATGAGAGCTGTATTAAATGTGGAAGACAGCGCTCGACAGCATATTGAATGTATTGGAGAGGCGGTGATATATATTTGGACAGCGTATACATACAATGCGTGGGATCAATGGCGGTAATGTGTATTGAGTCGAGGGCGTATTATAAACGCAGGTGTAATGACAGAGTGACTGTTGAATATGGGAGGGCGTTATATTATGACACGGCGGTATAAACTGAACGAGCGTAGTGGGATAGTCGATGTAATGTGACAGCGTATTACAGAGTGCTGTAATATTTATATGACACAGCTATTATATGGAGAGAATGTATGTTATGAAGGGCAGGGACGGCCGAAAGGCCATGGGGAGACTGCTGTAGGTTAAGAGACTGCGCGTGAGGGAGTAGGATGATAAGGGAGCGTAGACTGTATAACTGTGATATGAAGAGGGCGCAGGTTGTGTGAGGGATGGGGGAGTGTACGTTGAAATGAGGGGAGAGGAGAAGTCGATAGGGAAAGCGCTGGTATGGAACGTAGGGGCAAAGCGCTGTATGGAGAGGTGAGGGATGAATGTGGAATGTAGGGAGTCGATGGAGAATGGAGGAGGCCCAAAAGGCCGTTACAAAAAAAATTTGGAATGGAATCTTGCAGAATGACAGAGCCTGCAATTTGCAGAATGACAGAGGAGCCTGCAGTCTTCAGGAGCTGCAGGAACTGGAGCTGCAAATGTCAGGGTTAAATAAGGAAAAAAATGCAGAATAACAGTCCAGCAATTAATGAGCAGCAAAAACTATTAATAAAAATATTGACTGAGCAAAGGAGAGGGAGTTACACCACAGGGCAGAAATGCCAATAGTGGAGTTGGCTCTGATACCATGTCAAACCAGGAGGTAACTCCTCAAAATCAGAATATGTATTAGCTGAAGAATGTACATGCTTTTATAGATGGGAGGTGAGGCTATTGGGATTCATCTCCCAATGACTCTTGGCCTTCCTTATTTCCTAATATTAAATAATATACAAAAATACATATGCACACCCATCCATAGGATTAGGTGTCAACAAAAAAATTGGCAATGGAGACCTCAAAAACCCTAGACGTCTAGGCTTTTGACGCTATTTTTGTAGGATTTTGGTCTTTGAAATTCTAATTTTCAAGCGGCAACATTATTCCAAAATTTCAATGATTTTCAATGGTGAGATCTTCAAAGCCTTAGGCTAAGGTTTTGATTTCTAAACTCTTATTTTCTGAAAATTTTATTATAACGAGTAAATCGTAAATAATTAAGCCCTAAAAAGACATTTTGTATAGTCAAAATTGTTTAGAATTGTAAAATATTTATTTTCATAATTTTTGGCTATTTGGGCATCTTTAATTTTGCATAGATCTAACTTTAAAGCTTACTGGAAATTACTGCATAACTGTGAAAAATCAGATCTGAACATTTCTGATGCATATCCTAAATAAAGTCCAAAAAAAATTGAATTTTCAAGTGTTCAACAAAACTTACTATTTTTAAACGTTGTGGGGATCATCTTCAATATTTTCATTTTAATGACCTGTTATCAATTTACTGCTGTTATAAATTTATCAGTTTTGAAAATTACTGAATCAAACTCTCTTAAAGCTTTAAAATTGAAATTTTCAAGTTTTAATACATTTGTTGCTATTTCTAGAAGTATTTGGCAGTTTTATCTTATTGATTTGTCACTGTTTCATTACTGAAATAAAAATATTAGATCTGATGTTTATCTTAATCAAGCTCTAAAAATTGATTTTTCTTCAAGTTCAATAATTTTTATTATTTTTATTCATTTTGGGCATTAGTGGCGGTGTCGTTTGTTTGCTGATCTATGGTTTAAATTACCGCTGCAATTAATACTTCAGATCTAAAATATTGCTGAAGAATATATCCTAAGAAACTAACATACATATTTTCTAAGAAAACCAAATTATTTGGAAATTGACATATTTTTGTGATCAATGGTTTTAATGCTTGATAATTATTGAGATCAACTATTGGTTAAAATGAAAATTAACTCTAAGAATTGTTTTATTTACTTGAAATACTGAATATTTAAGTTTGAGAAAATTTGCAAGTAATTGTGAGCAGTATTTTTGAGCACTCTATCATGGACTTGTGACAAATTGTATATCTTTCAATTGGGTATCTTGAGCATCTGTTAAATCAAGATCCTTTATTAAAGTACTTAGTGGTTGAATCGGAGAATTTGTAATCTAAGTGCTTTGAGCTTTTAACACCACCTCTCATCTTTGAAGCTCGCTTTATCTCGCTCCGTCTTCTAATCATTCTCTTTGCATTTCACATTTTAAGTTAGCATTGCATAATTAAAATTTACTTCCAAGCATAAGCTTGGTCAATAGAAAGATATGTACCCATCCATCTTTGATTGAGAAGTCTCGTTTTAGTAGTATTTAAAACGACGACCTTACAGTCGTTAGAGCCACAACTCTCTGCAGCGCTGGAGGCACTGGATATGTTAGATTTTCAGGAGAGGTATCATTAATCACACTTTAGTGTGTTTCTTCTTAACTTCTCTCTGCCACTTACTACGAAATTAGACTCAATATAGAAATGATCGAATGTTATGAACTTAGAATAGAAATTTAATTAAGATTAATCAAGATTCCTGCATTTCACATTAGTCTTAGGATCTGCATTGCATATAGGATAATTATTCATCCAAGCAACAATTTCTCATAAAGTACTTGGTTATAATTTCCTTAGCAAGATAGATGACTCCATAAGGCACTGGCATCAATCATTCAAACCTAATCAAATCCTTTAATATTGCTAGATCTAATACAAGTATTTGGTCGTTTAACTGTGACTCTCAAACTAGTCGGTTCACAACTAGTTCTCCTTCATTCCATTTACATAGGGTTTACCCCTCTTAGTCTGCTATAGGGAGACAACTTAAACAAAGAGATTGGGGATCACGGTGATAACCCCCGATCTAGGCTGTTGTCGCGGTGCCTAGACATTTTTGTGACAACAATGGCCTTCTTCTAGTTGGTCACTAGAGTTGACTCAATGGGTTTGCAACTATCCATGCTGAATCTCTATAAAATCTCTTTTGTATACTTTTCTTGAGAGACAAACAATTCCCCATCTCCTTGCCATACTTCTTGTTAGGGTCCTATAATATAGGGATCGAAATGTGTTTGTCTAAATATTCTTTTGGAGGTCTATTTGTAAGATTTAGCCAATGAATTCACCTAGTATCATAGTCCAAAAGGTCTTTGTACAAATGTCTCAAACTGGTCAAGTCATTGTAAATACGTGTGTCAAAAGAGGTCTTTTAATCTCAATTTGAATTGTAAGGTCCATAATTTCAAATTTGAAGTCATGGAGACAAAGGGTCATTATGGAAATTAAAAGGGCCATGTCATGAGGGATTTGATCACCATAAGTCAGTTGTGGAGGTCATGTCAATCACATGAGTCAGTTAGTGTCATGTCCTACTCATGATTGTAAAAGTACCCTCATGTCACCTCACTTTCACTATCCAAAACCACCATCATGACAAGGAGGCTTGAAAGGGGTGTGTGTTATCACTAATATAGTTTCAACATCATCACCGACATGTACAGGTTGTTCAGAGACCCCACTGTGGCTTAAACCATGAAAAATAGATGGCATTGCGCACAAGTGCCGTGCATAGGCGTTGCGATTTCAAATAATCAATTTTAAGAGTCGTTTTTGACCAAATGGAGATGAATTTTGGAAAACAAAAAGAGGTTTTTGTCAATAATGGGACAAATAACAAAAATTTCTCTCATTTTTTACACAGTTATCATGGTTTGGGAGATATTTAAAAAACATCAATCGTTGCACACAGGTGTTGCGCACACACACAATCCTACAATTCTCTTCCTTTTTTCTTGATTAACTGACTTCTGATCTCAGTTTTTCAGCTTCAAAGAGACTGTGTAAAGTTATCAAAATATATTTTTCTATGTAGAAGTCAAATTGGTCATTCCTCTTCCCCTTTATCTTTCGTTCCCTCTTTTGTAGCCCATTTTTCATGCAAAGGATGAAGGCTTTGAAATTTATGGGTAACTCAATTTTCAGAGAAAAAGATTCAGGATGAGTATGGGAGAATGTATAATGTGTATAAGGAATTACAAAAGATGACAATGATCGAGTCTTTCCACAGGATGCAACATTAGCTATATATGAAATCTTGTTCATAGGTTCTGGCTCAATTGTACCAAGATTTGTTTCTAAAGAAGTGTCACATATTGTAGAACCACTGAATGCAGTGGCTTTATTAAATGACTGAAATGCCAAAGGAGGAGTTATTTTTAGAGAGGAAAGTTCTCCAAAATCCAAGAATCTGGGAATTAGTGGAGTGGTGTCTCTCAAGAAATCTCACAGTCATTAAAATGGAGTCCATGGAATCATGTTTATTGCTATGATCATAACTTTGGTTTTGCTCATCTATAATTGCTCTGTTCATATTCTTATAATTTGTGAAAGAAGAAAAATTAATTCTAGAGAAGCAACAACTTTGTCTGCAAGAGAAAGGACACAAGCACATGAACGATGGATATTAGTGAGAGAAGATGCAAAGCTAGGGTAAAAGAATGTCCAAATACACTTCAGTCATATTTTTCCATGTGACCAACCCGTAACGCTGTAGGAGAACAAGAGATTTTGTTTCCTTATACATTCTAGTATGATGATCTGTTAAGATTTGTACAATCATTTGTTACTGAAGCTGATATGCTCCAAGGATCATCATAGAAATAGAATTTGTTTCTAAAGAAACAACTGACCTATATGATATCCACCACACTTCTATTGATGAACTAGATGATCTTCAGGAGGCTCCCACAATCAGCTTTTATTGCTTACAGTGTTAAGAAACACAAAGGTCAGACACCTCATACTATCCAAAGACATTCTCATATTCTTGAGTATGCTTATGCTGAAATTAAAAAGGAAGATGAGGAGCAGAAATCGCATTCTTGAAAACGCAGGTGGCCCCAGGAGGTGAATTTTGATTGCTTATTGTAGGCAAATGAAGAAAAATTTCAAAATTCCGTGATTTGGGTTTTGTGTAGAAAGGCCCCAATTGACTTCATAATGGGAAATTTCCAAAAATTCGAAGCGGTTTCATATATTTTGTGAGTTCCTTAAAACTCCAATTGATTCGGATTTATGCAAGAACGCAACAGAATACAGGAATAACCATAAACATAGAAATACAATGGAAATAAATCTTCATATCATTAATATCAAATCACAGAAATATGCTTACAAACATGATGGAAATAAAATAGCTAGGGTGCTGGTAGCGAATATCTGAGAAGAGATGTGGCGACTACATACCTCTAAACTGTATTACAATGAGGCTCGAGGGCTTATTTATTATGGAGAAACAATGGAGAATTCTAAACGTCTGAAAACCTAACCCTAGGAGATGAAGCGCCAAAAATATGGGCCCCATTTGGGTAAATTGGTGTTTCAACTTCCCAGGGACGTAACTTCGGCATACTATCTCCGTTTGGGGCTTCAAAACGGCTCTGGAAGTTCAGGACCCGAAAAAATGCTAAAAATAGTAAGTTGTGAAAAAAATTGGTGGGGCCCCAAGTGGAATAGGCGGGTGGCCACCAATATCCACCTGGATCATTCCTCCCCCCTTAGGAAGCAATGGTCCCCATTGGGTTGAGTTCCTCCATGAGATGAGGAAACTTCTATTGAACTTGGTCCTTGGTGAACCACTTGCCTTGGTGCAGGAGTTGGCTAGCTTTGACAACCCGATATAGTTGGATCTTCTGTCGGCGAGTGTTCTTGATTTTCATGTCCATGATACAGTCTGTGGTGGTCTATTCCATGCAGTCTGGGTTTAACCTTGGTGATGGTGTACGACCCATATCACAGCGGGAAAATCTTGTGGTGGGGTCCAGTGAGGCGCTCCTTCTGCAAATGTAGCCACACTTTTTCGCCCACTTGGAAGTTGTGTGGCACCCGATGTTGATCAAGTCGTTGCTTGTACTTAGCATTGGCTTTGTCCAATATGTCATGAACCTATTGGCAGATGTGCTGAATGCGCTCGATGAAGTTGTTTGCTTTGTTAGCTTCAGACTGGACATGAGTCGAATCGGCCTGAGTAGCTGCAAATGGCATGACTACGTCAATGGGACATAGTGGCTGGAATCCCAAGCCCACCTGAAAGGGGCTGTGGCCGATTGAGCTGTGGAGAGCCTGGTTATAACTGTGTTGTACATAGGGAAGGCTCTCATCCCATGTGCGTGGATGCTTTGAATTGTACATGCGCAGAATGTGTACAATCATTCTGTTGACGACCTCTGTCTGGCCATCTGTTTGGGGATGGAAAGCTGTGGACTTGGTGAGCTTTGTGTCCAACATTGACGAGAGGCTGGACCAAAATGTGCTGAGGAACCTGCTATCTCGATCTGATATGATAGACTGTGGGATCCCAAAGTGCACCCACACTCGTTCAAAGAAGAGTTTAGCAGTGGCTTCTGCTGTGATATTCTTCTTGCGGGCCGCCATAATGGCCATCTTCGAGAATCTACTCGACAGCTTGTGTGAAAAACAAAATCGTTTTCATGCTTAGTAGAAGGAAAGGCACGACATGTAATCCATGCCAATGGATTCCCAAGGAGTCGATAGGGTAAATAGCGGGTATAGAGCCCTTGCTTCACGATAGTAGTTGGAAATGGCGAAACGATGTAAGTGCGGGCGAGAACGAGAGAGAGGGTCTGTCTCGTTCATTTTTATCCATGATGAGTTCCCCTGAGTCTTTGACATGGGGGGTAGCTTTGAGGTGGAAAAATAATCTTCTCACAGTGGGAAAAATTATAAAAATGAGAAATATCCTTCTAACAGATTCAACCATCTATCTACGGCATCTGCATCTATTTGACCCTCAAATATGGGAATGTCAAAATTTACTTGTACCTTAAAGGGAGTCGCAACTCCAGAGTGGCTACTGGATGCAGATGCGCCGCCGGTGGGCAGCCGTTGAAGGATCTGAACAAAGTTATCCATCATCGCATTCCTTTGTTTTTAGAGGGCCTCCTCGAGCAATATTTTGATAGGATCTCCTGCTCCTTCATCTTTCTTTTCGTCCCTCATGGGCGTCCGTCGAGGTTTGTGAGGCTGATCTTACAAAGGTTCCACCAGATCAAGCCCTATCTCCTTATACTCCGACCTCGTTGGGGACATGAAAAAAGGATCGAGAAAAAGCAGAACCGCTCTGATACCCTTTGATCTAGATTTATCTTTAAAGTCTTTGCCAGCAGGTGTTAACCAGGCGCTCATAGAAATACAATGGAAATAAGGCTTCATTTCATTAATATCAAATCACAGAAATATGCTTACAAACATGATGGAAATAAAATAGCTAGGGTGCTGGTAGCCAATATCTGAGAAGAGATGTGGAGACTGAAGACCACTGGACTGTATTACAATGAGGCTCGAGGGCCTATTTATTATGGAGAAACAATGAATAATTCTAAACGTCCAAAAACATAACCCTAGGAGATGAAGTGCCAAAACTATGGGCCCCGTTTGGGTAAATTGGTGTTTCAACTTCCCAGGGACGTAACTTCGGCCTACTATCTCTGTTTGGGGCTTCAAAACGGCTCCGGAAGTTCAGGACCCAAAAAACTGCTAAAAATAGTAAGTTGTGAAAAAAACTAAAAGAGACAATGGTGGGGCCCCAAGTGGAATAAGGGGGTGACCACCAATATCCACCTGGATCACCAATTTTCATTAAAACGCCCTTCATAGTATGGACGACTCACTGGAATTCGATTTGTATATCAAAAATTTTCCTTTTGATTTTGTGCAAAGGGAGATGGTTATAGTGGCGCTCGTGGTGATAAACTTGATTTCAAATCCAGGAAGCCAGATTCTGTAGAAATTATAGGCAATTATACACTTAAAGCAACAACAAAACCATTCTTAAATATCGACCTTGCTGTGCAAATACCCAAGGATGGTTTTCATGAAAAATATTTTTTTGAATCATTGCTATCATGCCAAGAGGTGTCTGTATCTCATAGTGATTAAAAGCATTCGAGCTCGTAATCTGTTGTTTAGAACATTGACTGTTCAAATGTTTATATGACTGCAATAACAATCCAAGAAAAATCTCTCTTGGTTTCCAGATTGAAGTTTTGATGCTTAAAAAAAGGGTTTTTTTAAAAAGGGAAAGCTATCAATAAGGGTCAGTGTTCAACATTCAACAAAGAAGAACTGTTGATGGAGTAAGACCAAGAAAGTTAGACCCAAAGGAAGAATTCTAAGGAAACCATGATATGTACAAAATAAATCATTAAGACAAAATTTCATGGAGGAAATTTCATTGTCTCTTCTGATACATCAACTTCCTTGTAGTGTATGCTAGAAGGAAGATATTCCTCACAAAAAAAAGATGTTGAAGCACTATTAGTCACTTTGAAGGTTGAAGAACTAGAGTGAGAGCTATAGCAGCTAGAGACAATGCGCAAAACAGAGGGGTTTGAAGTGGTTAATGATACAAAAGATTCAAGTCTTATCCTGAAGCAAATGAGTTTTTTGGAAGCAGTATTGTAGACATATAGAAAAAGGAGTAGCATCATTTTTCAGCAGTTTTAAAATCATCGACGGTCCAAAATATTTGAGCCAAGATCAAAGAGGATCCCAAAAGCATGCAATGAATGAAGTTTATGACAATGAGTGGTCCTGTAGGTGGATTCATCAAAACCGCTTCGCTCAAGACTGATGATTAATAACTATTATGGCATCACTCAGTTTTTATCTGGAAAACTATTGGGGTGCGCCTGTAAATGGTTTTTGGTTTTAGAATAATGACATATGGCTCACAAGAAATGTAGGGCCCACATGCCATCTACGTCCATTTTATTTTACCTTTTTCATATGCAATCAATTTTATTAAATGTATCCAACATTGTAGCGGGAGAACGTTATTAATGTTAGAGGTATAAATAAAAAGCCAGAAATCAACGAGGTGGGGTCCAAGTTTTTTTGGTCCTAGAAGAAGTTTTTTTTTTTTTGGGATCTCCATGTGCAAATGAATAAATCTCTCAAGTGATTCCATAATTTGTTGAGTATGATTCGTTTTTCTAGTCACATCCTATTTTTTATGTCATTCTTCTTTAGAATTGAGGAATGAAGCTGATGGTCTTTAATTTTACAAGTTTTGTAATTTAAAGTTAAAATCCTTAATGACGCGCTCCTCTTTTATATCTTTCACTTTCTGTTGCTGCCATATTTTTTTTGAAGTTTGAAACAAGAGATTGTGCAAAATCAACCTATTGTTGAATACTTTCCACCATCACTTCTTTCTTCTCCCTCTTTCATTTGTATTTCCCACTAGAAGACCACTTGAAAGATTGTTTTCACACTGGAGACTGATAAGGATTAAATATATGGGGTTTAAGAACGTTGGGACAATAAAATATTTTCATCATGTTTATTGATAAATGTCTTGGGCACTGACCTCTTTTCAGTCTGAGGTTGTCTACCAAGGTACAACACCCTCAGCGCCGTGCAAAGGAGGTGTCGCACACAGAAGCAACGCTCATTTCCACTTTCTTGCCTATCTTGAAGTCTTTAAATTCACAGTTGTCAGCCTCCATCCGAAAATAATAGCAAGTATAACATCTTCATAAAGGTTTACAAAGTATTTAGTTTGTGTTTAGTCATTTGATTTCATTTCTGTATTGCTTCGTTTAAGGTGCTACCCACATGCTAAATGCTACCCACAAGATAAAAAAGCATTTCCATTTCTTTATTAACAGTCATCAATTGTAATTTCTCTTTGTTTTTTTAGTCATTTAAGATTCAAAGAAACATTTTCAGTTCGATATCGAGGTCCAAACTCTGACAAATCCTTAAAACCCTAGCTCAATCTTATACCTTCAAAAACCTTGTTTTAGTGATGGGGAAGAAAAAGAGAGTGAGAAGGAAAAATAGTATGGTTGATTAAGGTTTGTTTCATTTTTCACTGATAAAATTGTTGATATTAGAGGAGCTGCAAAAAAGGAAATGAGTATGGATAGATTTCCTAACTGCATCCAAGTTCACATTGCCATTTGCTGGAATTCCATCAAGCCATAAGGATACTCCATCCACCACTAAGACTAGTTCTTTACCCCTTAAGAGTTTTGTTAAGAAAAAGTTGCCAGCTTTAGTTGAGCAATCACCAAAGAAGAAGGGCAGAAAATCACAGTTTTCACCAGAAGTAGTAGAGATTCTAGTGCTATGAAAGCCACTCACAAAGGCAACTGCTAAAAGGTTTCCATTGGAGAAATCAACCAGAGAGTTTGTTGAGCATGAGGAAATTAAAATAAAAACAGGTTCTATTGATGAGAAATATAATCAAGCTAAGGAGTCAGAGAATCAGTTAAGGAATGCTCACTTGGTTATATCACAACTGCAACAAGAGAATAAACAACTGAAGAAGACCATTCTGGAAAAAACAACTCAATCTAAAGAAGACCTACATATGGTTGAAGACACACCAGCTGTTGTTAAGTTGAAGGGCAAAAGAAAGGTAAGTAAGGAAGAGCTTATTAAAGAAAAAACACCAGTAGCCAGGGTTACAAGATCCTCATCCACAAAGTTGCATATTCAAGAAGAAAAGACAGTGCAAGAGATGGAGGATGAAGGGAAGTTAACTTTCATGAGGATGAAGAAGAAGTTGAAAGAGGTCAGGGATGAAATTGTTGAGCTCAAACAAAAGGATGAAAATATCAGCAAATAGGAGAATTGAAGGATCAACTTGATAAAACACAGGTGACTATAGCTTAGTTGAAGAAGAGAAAACCAGTGAAAAAGCAAGTTGACAGTGCTACCCATAGTTGCTGCGCACAAGATGAGCAATAAGACTAGGATTTCTTGAAAGTGGAATTTTTGGGAAATTTTTGGTACTCATAAGGCATGTATACCTTTATTACAGTCAACAAGACATCGACAATGAATTTTTGATCAAAGTGCAACCTTTTATGCGGTCAAAGAAGGAATAGTCAAGTGTTTCACATAGACACAATCAACATATTTTCACCATATCTCTTAAACCATGTACCCGTTTACCATGAAATTTTTACAGGAGATGCATGGGGATAAGATGAATAGGCCCACTTAATTTCAGGTCAAAATGTTTAACGATTTTCGAGAAATGGGCCATCATCATTTACGCCCATTTTCTGATTTTCTCGAGATCAGTGTGTTGGAATTAGCTCAATTTTTTTTGGAGAATCATTATAATTAAATTAGCATGCCGAAAAAAAACAGCGCAATACGATTCACCATTTGGAAATATTTAAAAAATATTAGTCGCTGCGCACATATACAATCAACTTTTTGGATGAGTTTACTTGGTCAAAACTTGATGTAATTTGTTTTTATGCTTTTAGTAATTGTAATAAAGTAGGTAGTAGCTCACAAGCTCGTTTTGGGCTGAAAAATTAATGATAAATGCTTAGAAAAGATTTAGTTATGCAGTCCCTAGTCTTTAGCAGTTAGTTCTATTTTCTTTGCTGAAGTTAGAAACAATATTCCTAATGAGGAATTCGACCCCTAGAGGTGGGAACTGACTCATTGGAGGCTATTTTATGATGTGAATGGAATGGAAAAAGGGTTGATTGTGAAGTAAAAGAAGAACTTTCTTTTGATTGTAAGCTGTGGAGTTCAAACTAAAGTAATCAATTCAACAATACAAAGGCAATTTGGTTTCAGGATTCTTGTGTCAGACAAATGGTGATGTTTTCTTCTTTGTAAATGTCTTTCCTTATGTTTTTTCATGGATTCTCTTTCTTAATTGTTTACAAGAAGATTATGAGTGGAATTTACTTGCAGTACTCTGCTTTGGGTTGTTAAGCAATCTTAATGTTTTCTTTCTAAGATTAAGTATAGAAAACCAGTGAAGGAAGAAAAGAAGCAAGTAAAGGAAGAGAAGAAGCAACCAAATATCGTGTGTAGGAAGAAGGAGAAACAACTCTTCAAGTAGTGAAGAGCATTCCATTCTGGAGTCCAGGGTTATTTCATGCATATTTATAAAGGAATGCAAAGTTCATGAGAGGTGCATAACCTCAGGGGGAGCCTATGGTTGAAGTATGGCAATTTGATGAGTATAAGTTGTTGCAACAACATAAGATGAGTTCATTTGAGCCTCATTCACATTCAGGTCCACAAGATTATCTTGTCTTTTGGAGATATTTTGAGCTCAGGGGGAGCTATGCATGGTATGATGTTTGCCTATATTATTTGGCATATTATTCATTGTTTTCACTCATTTATTTGCAATATATTTATGTGTGTTAATGAGTGAAGGTGCAATACATTTTCCAGCCATATTTATGATTTTGGTTTCACTGACAAGTTGGTTGAAAAGTTTTACAATCATGCCTAGATTGGAATCTTTGTTACAAACATGTACCAAGGAGATTTGAGACATGGAACAACCATGTATGGTTTGTTATATGATGATTATTACAACCATGTACTTGTTATTGTTTCATCATCTTATGTTGGCTGAGAGTCCATTCAATAGTATGTTGAGTCATCATGGTGTTAGGCATGTTGAAATTTACTGAATAAATCACTTATTCAATGGAGATTAACCTGATCACACATCAATTTCGAATTGCATGCATAACACATAATCTCTTCTACAATTAATTGTCACATGCGGAAAGAATAGAAGCGATAGCACATCAAATCATCACACACATTAACACGGTATGTATGGGGAAAGCTTATAGCTGAAAACCCCCAGCTATAGTATAATATAAATGGAGAGAACATGCAGCAAATACATAGTACAAACTCCTCACAAGTACTCAGTACTATCTCCCAAAGCTACACAAAAACTAGCTTGGTTTTGAACAAGTCACGAGGGTTCATACACCCACTAATTTCCTGCCTCTATTAACAATGCGCTTTGTCTAAATAGAGCCAAGGTTCGATCTCCTTGGCTTGACGGCACAATCATCATGGGAAATTGCCTCCAAGAAGATGTGGTGCAAATCTCACTTGCTGGCGATTTCGCAACCATTAGCTAACTCACCCTTTCATCTACCTCTTTCACTGGTCTCCACTGAACTGTCCATGCACTGAGTTAAACTGATGTGTTCTCTAGTTGAATAATGAGTTAATAATTAGTGAATTAAATAATATTTAATTCACACAACTCATCTCTAGTGTATTAGCCAGTTAAACTAAATACAACTAGTTCAACTAGTTAACCAGAACACCAACTCCATTAACTGTCGCATCAACTCCACCGAACTCCGCCACTTGAGCTCTAACTGAAGTCAACCATGCATTAGCTCAACTAACCCATAGGAAAAGTGTAAATCCTTATTTGCATGCCCCACCTCAGAGGTCAAAGCCCAAAGTGCTCGAGAAGTGTTTTAGTTTAGAAGTCAAAATATTATTAAGGGTAAATAATATTTGGTAATTTCTGTGCACAGCCCTAAGGTCCTAAATGAAACCGACCTAAATGCTAAAATAGGGTCCATCTATTTTTACCAACATGACCAATCCTCCAAGAATAGCATACTGCAGCTCTCGGTCCATGATCCATATGTCTAAAAATAGACATAGTCTAAAAATAGACTTTTCGACAAAAATCACATGTGTGGTCCCCACCTAGTTTAGGTGATCACTTTCCAACTAGGATCGGGAAAGATGTTTCAGGAGGCCTCCTTCACTGTTTCTTGTTTCCATTTTCAACAAGGCATGTTATGGAGGAGTCTTTGGAGTCATTTTGAAGCCACATGTATGGGCTAATGATGATGTAATAATCATGATCTATCATGATTTTGAGTCATTGGTCCATAGGAGATAATCATAGAAACTATGTAATTCATTGAAAATCTATGAAGAATGCTCATGAAACCATGTACTTATGTTGTACTATCATTGGGTAATATAATCATGAGTCATGAGGTAATGTTATGGTCACATGAGAGTATGTATGACGTCTTGTATCACTGATTACAACCATGTATATATCATTGTATATGTCATATGAGTCATGGTCATGTGGAGTTTTGGTTCATATGGTTGTTCTTTCTTGGCAAGAAAACCACAAATATTGCAGCATAAGCGGTTCACTACAACCTTGCAATGTTGTTGGAGATGACATGTGTTCAGCGAGAGCATTATTTTCTCTTATTCATTTCAGCCATAAATTGTTGGAATTATGGTATGCTTTGAGGTGTTCATGATGTACCTCATACTATGCTATGATAGTTTGGATCCTTGGCCTCATGTTATGTTCGTAGATGCTTGGTGGTTGCTGCTATGTGGTTCTATGTGAAGGAGTGATGTATGATGCTTATCTGCATATTGATGCATATACTTGATGTTACTCTTATGATGATGTTTCATATGTTGATTATGGCTGCCTTATGTTGGCATGTTGCTGCTTGATACTAGAGGTGTTGGTTTATATGCCTCTCTGAATATTGCTTGGACATATTTTCTTCTTGCTGCTTCAGATGTGTGGAGAGAGAGAGGATGATGATTGGAGGGATGAATGACCTTTGATATACATTATTTTTCACCAATGTTAGTTTCTCAATTATGTACTTCATTTCTTTCTTCCTATTCATATGGATTTGAATCTTTTCCATTGATATCAAAGGGGGAGTGATAGAGAGTGATGGTATGGAGAGTTTATGTATGGTTTCCATCAACGCCAAAATGGGAGATTGTTGGAATTATGGTGTGCGTGGATCCAACTAGCTAATTTTGGCATTATGGTTCACGATGGTAGCTAGCTCATGTTGGAATTGATGTCAACCATTGTAGACTAGCTAGTGTTTGGATGCCATTCATGGTAGCATGGTTGCAACTATTTGTGTTGGCATTAATGTAAACCTTATGATGTCAACCCTGTGAAGTCACACATTTATGATGTTGTAGATTGATGGAGCAGTTTGTGTGTGTCGATATGTGTTGGAATTGATTTTTTTCCTATTATTATGGCATACTTGATGGCACACTGATGATAGTTAGATGATTCTTCTACAGGTGGATGATGTAGATCTACATGTGATGGAGATGGTTGATACACACTAGTTGAGTTGGAAATTAGGTATTCATGTCTATGCTTATGAGGATGAATTGTTTTTGTGATGTGATGACTTGATGGTGGTCCTAAAGAGGTGTTGCAGGTATTTCATAGGTGTTGCAGTGTGTGTAGATGTTTGATGGAGAGTGGAGGACTTGTTGGAACTCTTGCCAACCTTGTTTGTTGGCCTTCTAGGTAAATTTGGTAGTGACACTTGGGAGACATGTTTGATACACTTGAATATGTGTCTAAGGCTATGTCAGAGGTTTGGAGGCTTGTACAAATTCCAGAGAATGGGATCCAACAAGTGGAAAAGGTTCTGAGATGAAGTCTTGATGTTTTACTTCATCCTCTACCCTAGTTGCATCGATGATGGGTCATCAGTGTGACTAAAAGGCTCTAGTCACTGGGAGACATGATTATGCATGCGACTAAAGCTTATAGTCGAGTTTTCCAGTGTTATGCATGCAAATGAGGTTTTTCATGAGAAATTATCTATATTACTCCCACAAACCGGATGAAAATTGGCAAGGAAATTCCCAGTTACTTATAGAACAAGTTGTAAAGGTCAAGAATGGTTTGAAAAGGTCCCCCAATGATGTGATTGCATTTAATGCACAAGTAGTGGTCTTAGTGGATTTATTTTGTCCAATTTGTGCACTCTTGATCCAAGCCCCAAGCTCAATTTCGCCCTACATGTTTTATATACTTGATTCAAGTATTGATTGATGACATTAGTAGGTGAGTGAGAAGGATGCAAAGAAGTAGTGTATGCTTCAGGCATATTGGAGAGTGTACATGCTTCAGTTTATGAGTGTTAATTGATGCATACCGAGAAGATATGAAGCATGATTCCGAATAGTTCAAATTTGAAGCCGCTGGAGTAGAGATTGGTTAGATAGTTTTGTATGCTGCTGGAGTATATGTTAGTGATCCTCACATTTGTTTTGTAGGAGCTACTGATGAATTTGGCACATAGCCATAATGTCTCATGAGGGTATTTGTATTATGCAACATTTTATTGTTGTGAGGGTTTGATTGTATTCAAATTTCATTTGGTCACTATTTTTCTATTTTGGAGAGCATATGTTTGGGGAGTTTATTTTTGATTTGATGATAATAGCTTGTTGCTAAGAGCATGTGTTGCATAGTTGAATTATTTTTTAGAAGAGTTATTGGATCCAGTTTGAAAATAGATGAAAGGAGGTCCGCATAATGGAGAGGAGAGATGACTTCATGATAGAGGAGATATGATATTGAAGCTTCAATGAAAGGAAAATTTTCTCAACCCAATGGTATTTGGATAGTCCAATCGGAGTTGGGCGATGATCGATTGATCATGGTGGCTTTCAATGGATGGTAATCTGCAGATATGTGTGAGAACAAAGTCTTCCAAGCTGATTAATAGAATTGAGTCTCCTAGCCAATAAGTGTTGGCATATTGTATATGAGGTCGAGTCTCCATGCTGATGGGAGTAAGCTAGCTATGTAAAATACCAATTGCTTGAATAATAGAAATTTAGAGTAGAGAGACAACAACAAGGGTGGTTTTTCTCCCAGAAGGGTTTCCACAAGAAATATTGTCTCTTGTGTGGATGTGCTTTTGATGTGTTGATTATTGTTTCTCTCATGGTTATCTTGTTTTCGCTGCTTATATGTTTACATGCATGGATAATCGAATGTGTTTCTAGTGCATATATGTGTGATTTAGTAAAAGGAAATAATTGGAATTTTTTTTAAAGATCACACTACTTATTCACCTCCCACTCTCAGTAGTGCTCAAAGGTTTCCAACAGAAAACCTTCAAATCATAGTCACTTAACCCTTATTTCTTGTAACGACTAATTGCACTGAGTTTTGAGCATTTTTCCTTGTATAGCGCATGGAGTATTTCTAGTGTCCCTCTGGAAAATCAAACTGCACCATACAAGGTCTCTTCCCTCTCATAGTGCATTAAGCCTCTTCCTGGGAAAAGTGACTTGTATTATGTTTCCTTCCTTATCCAAATGCACAATTTCCTCTTCCAATGAGCCTCCATTGGCACAAGGCACATTTCTAGTGGACATTCAGCCATTAAAGAAAAAAATTGCGTTATCTTGGAATCCTCCCTCTCATTTGTTAGAAAATTAAATATTACAAAGCAATGAAACACATAAAATATGCGGAAAACACAAGCACACAAAACACATAAAACTAGAGAGACACAGATATACGTGGTTCACTCAGTTTGGGCTACGTCCACCCCAAACAGCCAGTCCTTCCTTTCTATTATCCAGCAAAATGAAGAGACACAACCTACAACAGATCCACTGTAATATCCTCTGTTCTCTCTCACAGTCTCCCTCTCTGTTTCTCGCTCCGAGAATACACATACCATACACAGCCGCAATACAATACCCTCATACAAGCGAGGGGGTGCCTTCTAGGGAAAAAACCCTAAACTAAACATGACTTCTACCGTCAGATCATCCGCCTAATGAACGACCCAGATTGACTAGAAATTACTATACTTTTACAAGGAAATTTTCATCTGTTTTTAGCTTCGGGGGCACTACCCCCGAAACCCCCCACCAGGGGGGGGCTCCTTGAAGTCGTAGTCACCCCCCCTAGACCCCCCAGGCAACATTTAATTACGGGCGGCGTTTCCGCCCGCATTAAGGTACAGGGGTCCAACACTGTGATACAAAATAAACAAGATAATCAGGCTCCACACCCAACATCATTTACAATGCATGGTGCAGTTATAGTTCCTAGTCCTGCCTTCACTGCTTACTGCAACCCCTTACTGCACCTAATAATTTATCTGCCTACATACCTTAACATAGGGCACCATTCTAGTGGATTGTCAGTCACTGTTGAAGAAAATTGTGCCCTCTCTTAAGTCCGCCTTTCAGTTATAGTGCATGGCATAGTTTTAGTTAGAAAGACATCAACCCTTGTCCACCAGACTCATTCATTGCACCAATACTGAGTCCTGCCCTTCCTGCTGAGCACATATCACGTTTCTAGTCCACATTCAGGGCCTTCCTTAGTCATTGCGAAGCTCAACTGTGCTATTACTGTATCCTACTCCTTTGCACCTAGCAGATGGTGTAGTTTTAGTCAACAAGATCATCACATCATCTCTTGCACTTTCCCACTACGTTGGACCCTGAAGAGCCCTTCCTCATAGTGCATGGTGTAGTTATAGTGAGCAATAATTATCTCCTCAACCATTATTGAGCTCAACTGCACCATCCTCATCAAGCCCTCCCTGAGTCAGTCCTTTCATAAGATTATCACAAGCAACTTCTTACATGAGCAAGGTAGAGATAGAATAGATGAATTCAACACTGATTTTTCCTTGTCATGAGTGAACTTCATTGGAAGGTGTACCTCCTCAATAAGGAAAGGTGATGCTCAAGGAAGATGTCAAGGAGGAAGAACAAAGAAACACTTGCAGAGAATAAGCACAAATAAGAACCATCATGAAGACATGGAGATATCCTGAACAAATACAGATTGAATACATTTCATGATGACTCAGAGGGTCCTGAGGCTGATCCATGACCATTTAGAGGGTGAAGATGAAGAACATATCAGATCTTTCATGAAGATTAAAGATAAAGAAGCAATGATAGTAGCTTGGCATTTCTAGATTACCATGAAGCTCCATTTCATCATTGTCAAGTCATGGACTATACAAGTGTCATCCAAATGTTAAATGTGTTAATGTGTCACGCCACACGACGTGGAATGTAATTATGTATTATCAAAGAAAATGAAAAAATGTAAAAGACACAGAAGTCCAAGAGTCATATATGGAATATGTAAGTCACATGTGGACATAAGAGTCTTATATAATTTCAAAGATCATTTAGGAGTCCAAAAGTCACGAGGGTAGCTCAAGAGTCATAAGGGATATGAAAGATCATTACCTTTGTTATAAAAGAAACCTCATAACTCAAGCAAAGGTATTTTTGGAGGCTTAGAATTTGGAGATCTAGCCGTGGATTCTTCAGCTTGGCATAGGAGAGAGTATCATTCCTTGGAGAAGAAAGGAGTGACTTAATGCTCCACTACTAAAGCTAGTGTATTACCATTGGAACTGTGTACTTGGATATTTCACATAATAATTTGAAGCTCATTGAGGCAACACATTTTCATGCATGCATCACTAATATTGTAAGTCTATTATTTGATGTTTGCTGTATATGTTATTTTCATTGTACTAAAGAAATTTAACTATTTCATTGGCTTTGGTGCTCATCATGTTGAATGTGTATTGTAATTTATTCAATGATCATCATGTCTATGTGACCTACTTCACTAGATAACTAATGAATCTTCCCTTTCTCTTGTGGGCCTCTCTTAGGATAATACTATTAATTTCATTCTAGAGGCTCAGTCTTGTCTCCCCTCTTGTGAAGGCCTCCTTTTACACATTGCAATTGGTGTTCCACAATGTCAACTTACTTGTTTGTTCAAATGTTGTGTATAATCTCTCATGTTATGCGTTGAAACCAATGAAAACCTTAGGGTTATGGTGGTCGGGCTAATACTCCGGATGGGGCTCCTACTCCAAACGACGTGAGGTCTAATTGGGACTCCACATCGGGGAGAACCCCTGTATGTTGGTAGTATCTAACATCGTTAACAAATCCATACATATATCTAGATAAATGAGTGCATTGGTTGTTGAATATTTGCTAGAGGTATTACTTTTGACTACACGAACATCAGATCTATCACAATATTATATGATTATTCAGTAATATCAATGGATTGATAACATAACTATGCCTTATGTTGTTGACCTTGCATTGGAGAAATATTTTATAGAGGTTTTGTAGTTGTTGCTTGTTAATGTATTTGATCACAGGGGTTGAGATCCATCAATACAAAGCTCATTGGCTTAAATAAGGAGAAATATTGGTGAGTGTACATATTAGCATCTAGGCAGAGATATATGTGACATAGTTTTGTATGACAAAGGTTGAATGCAAGGGTTAAATGACTACAATTAGTACCCAAGACAAAGGTTTATTTACTAAGGAAAGAGGCTTATTTGATAATGAATTATGTATGCAGAGATCAATGAATTTGAGATAGTTTGTTAAAATATGCTCATATTATATTAATTTTTCTTAGATTTGAATTAAATTATGGTTTAGTTAACATGGGAAAATAAAATTAAAATTACTAATTGCATGAAATATTTATTCACCCCCCTCTTAGTATTTATAACAAATAGAGCCATATAAGACATGATTTTTCATTGATAAAGGTTATGTAGATTTGATAAAAGGATATTAAACTATGCCATGCACTATGTGATTCATTTCCAACCAAAATGCACTCCCCAAGAAAAATCCACCATCTACATACCAAGAAACATCTCCAATCAACTTGCATGACCCGTGTGTGGAATGTGTAGCCTACATATGGATTGCATAGAACACCTACGAACTCCTACTGTTGTTTTGAGAACTATAACTAATTTCACCTAATCTTAACCCAATTGTAGATTTAGGTCATCAAGGGCCCAACAACACAATCAACCATTGATTTTATGGTTAGTGTATCTGATAACTTAAATCTACAATAAAGTTAAGGATGACATCTAATTTCTTGGTTGCATATGACCTTTTGAGTTCATAATGTTTTCATACTATTAACCAAATTTGTTTTCCAACTACATAAAAATCTTAATTATATTATTGTTGAGGAATTGAATTATAAACACAATTAATTAATTGCTATAACCATATACCCTTGATCTTAAATATTTGAGTAAAATTAACTATGGATAATTGAGAGTTTTTGGAATTCATTGAATGCTATTAGAGAATGAAATTCTGAGTTAAATAACATAACTACAACTAGTAAGTCATACTTAGAACCATTCATCTAACAAACAGAAACGTGACGTATTTTAAATTCTTGTAGGATTGAGGTTGATTAATGAGATCATATGAAGTTTCTCCAAAGTGGAAATGACTGTAGTTGATGTTTCGAATACAATAGTAGGATACATCATTAGAACCATGGTATTCCCCTCATCCCATGAAGTCAATCGCCCAATGAGAAACCTTGTAGGGACCCTTTTGCACAAAAAAATGAAATTGAAAATATGATTGAGGAATTGTTGGAGGGAAGAGTCATACCTACTAGTACTATCTCTTACTCATCACAAATTATTATGGTATGAAAGCTTGAAGTTACTTGGCACATGTATCCTAATTTCTGAGTTCTTAATAAGTTGATTAAGGACAAATTTCCTATCCTAGTTATTTATGACCTTCACGGATCCAAACTTTTACTAAACTTGGGGCCTTGATTTTTGCTATCACTAGGTGAAGATGAAATATGGAGACATCCCTAAGACTACATTTCATATACATGAAGGCCATTGTAAGTTTTTAGTGATTTCATTTCGCTTGTCCCCTGCTTTATCAACCTTCTAGACCCTCATAAACAATATTTTTCAACCATTTCTCTGCAATTTTGTGCAAGCATTCTTTGATAATATTTTTATCTATAAAAAACACGGGAATAAAACATTGAGCATGTTTATATAACCTTTATAGTCCTATAATACCATTAGTTTTTGTATAACACTCCAAATGTGCCTTTGGGGATTTAATATCCTAAAAACCTAAAGAGCTTGCATAGATTCTTAGGAATTACAAAATATGTGCTAGCCCCACACATGGTTCTCTCATAAAATTCATTGTAAGTATTTTTAAAAATATGTGAAATTTAGAAATGAGATTGAGTCAAAGGGACACAAATTTCAGAGCCGGGGAGGAGGATTGCTTGCTTGTGAAGATTGAGGTTTTCTTGTGCAAAGAAACTTGAATTTCTTGGACAACCATCAAAGGATGGTTGGTTTATGATTTTAATGAGTCGACCCTTAAATTAAATGGGTTGCAAAAGAAAGGACACATGACCATACATTGAAGAATCTTAGCAAGGAAAAGAGGAAATTATTTTTATGGAGGATGAGACCAAGAAAGGAAACAAGGACGAGGATGCAAAATCCCTGAAAATCAAGGAAAATAAGGAAACAAAGACCATTTGAAGGGAGGTTATCATTACTTGGAGAAGGAACCACAATTGAAGCATCAAAGAAATAAATAAATCGAGGTTTTTGATCAACAAGTAGCGTAGAAGAGGAGAAGAGAAGGGGATTGGTCCTCAGGTTCTATGGAAGCCTGTGGGTTGAGATGCTGGTCTCTGGATCCTTGAAGAAATTTTGGGTTCCTTGGAGGCTGTGGGTTGAGATAGGATCCCTGGAGCCCTGTAACAACTTGGGTCCCTGGAGGCTATGGGTTGAGACAAAGTCTTTGGAGTCCTGTAGCAACTTGGGTCCCTGGAGGCTGTGGGTTGGGATGTAATATCTGGAGCCCTGTAATAGCTTGGGTTTCCTGGAGGCTATGGGTTGAGATAACGGGATCTAGACTCCTAGAAAATGTGGGAAGACGCTTATCCTGAAGAAACATCAAGGGAATACTTGATTGAAGACATCTAGTTATTCACTTAATGTTACATTGGATTCTGGACATCCTCAAAGGAAGTGAATCATTGTGTGTACACTTGGGGTGAGATAGAAAACCTCTGGAATCCTTGTGCTAAATAATATGGTGGTAGTAAAATGGTGGGATTGAGGAAAAGGTCCTTTTGAATCCACTGTTTTTAGTTGGAAACTGATAAACAATTCCCTTAAGTAAGCAACCCCCTTAGACTCTAGAATATGGATCGGGGGTGATAACTACAAGTAAGTTTGGTTGCAACTGTCTATGGTTGGGTGGAGAGTCCTTGTCCCAGATTCAGTTTCCCTATAACTATAAAGATAAGTATCTATTTTTTTTTTCTTAAATATTAATGAATTTGTGATGCATTTTGTTTGGAATGGATTTGAATTTTGGACCGTAATTGTGCTATTAATGTAATGAGCATATGGATAAACTTCTCTTGGAAATTACACTCATAGTCATGAGAGAATAAACAAATATATATACACATGTTGCATCTCTGAAATGAATGATGCTGATAAACAAGTTGAGAAAGTTGTGCATCTAGATGGGAATGAAATACTGTGTTAAATGCTTGTTGGTGTTGTTCATAACATGTAGCTTGCAATAGATTGAATAATGATTTATATGATAGATTACTAGAGTTATATCACTATAATGAGACAATAATTTGTATGCAATTCTGATTTGTGATGTTAATTGTACATATGAAAATATTACAAGGACGATATGAAACACTACATATTGTCAAAGAATCCATAAGGATTTGGATTAAAAACTTGCAACATTGGGCACAAAGACTCTTTTTATTAACATGAATAAATACGAAAGGGACAACCCACTTGGTAGGGATTGTACATATACATGGATGTTCCTTCATCGGGATATAAACCCTTGAACCTATGTAAAAGGAATTGTGTCAATGGTGGAAGGGTTATTATTCCTTCAAGTGTAGGGATAGTCGCAACTCATGTCGGAAGGCTTAGCCAACCATGCATTATCATCAGCCTAGATATCTTCCACTATCATCAAGACGTATCTAGCTCTACCCCGAAAGTTTTTGCATAGCACCATGGGAATGCTTATAGACCTACTTTGGGGTTTGGAACCCTTGGCACGTGGTAAGCAAGGTGGAGACCTTTCAGGAGTTCACACCAAGCCCGTGGTAGGTAAGGTCGCAAGAGTGCCTACGCTAACATCCGTGGAATTCCCTGTCCGTGAGCAAGGGATGAAAATTGGCTAGGAACTCCTTGGAGTCATATTGACTCAAGTACAGGAGGGGTAGCACCATATGGCACCTTAATAAACCATTGACGTCGACACCAAGTACATGTGTTGATTCAGAGGTTTGTAGGACCTCTGAGGTTTGTAGGACCTCTGAGACAATGCCATGGTTGAAATATCTAACTTAGGGAAATCATGGCAATGTCAAGATTTGATCTTATGAAGGTCACAAATATCCTGTTCGATGCATCACATAAGGGTGGGAAAGGATCCATTAGTCAAGCCATGGTGGAGATAGAAGGAATGTTCTACTATGACACAAGATGGACCGAGCCATGAATTTAGAAGATAGAACTTGGCAACCTTATCCTTAAGTAGGAAGAACCCTAGTCGTGTAGGCCTTACATTGGTGTGGCCCAATTGAATTTAATGTGATTGGACGAAGCCATCGAAATGTGGCCCTGATGTAGAAATCCATAAGGTTACCCTGAAGGATTATGTGGTGCAAAGATGAGATTGACGAGGACGATGTCAGATGGGATGTGCTGGATGACACACCAGCCTGAAAGTCCTGCGATTGGTCAGAGGTGGACCCTATTGACAGGTCAGCCCGTTAGGTTCACCATAAAACATTTGCAAAGGTGTAGGCAAAAGAGAGTTGGGGTAAAGCGTTGGGATATAATGAAGCGGGATGACATATCCCAGAAGGACACCTCCCAAATTTTTTGAAGGGAGCAGTAGGTGGAGTCTCCGACATAAAGCGTCAAGATGATGCGGGAAATATGATGTGCACCCGGAAGCTAAGTCATTGACTGGAGATAGCCCACCCGACCATTTAGCCCGATGGATTCATCTCGAATGTTTAAAGGGATTAGTCAATTATAAGCACCAGGAGGTGATTAGTGGGATGGCGCAGGTAAGACCTCATGGAGAGGTTCGTCACCATGACAACCTCCCCATTGGTGGGGTGTGGCTCCTTTTTACACGCAAGCCCAATGGTGAAGCCTGACAGTGAACAAAGGATCACTCTTCAGAAATCATCGGGATGGGAGAAGCGGGCCAACATAAGTCGTGTCGCGCTGGAAGAGTGAGTACCTAATTGGTGAAGAAGGGGTCTCGCTAGCATAGTCAACTCGACTCTATGGCCCCGGAGAAATAAAGAGGTGCAACAAAGGAAAGCACTGGGAAGTGAAGGTCAGGATGACATGGAGGGTTACAACGGTAATTAGTACATAATTTGATGTGGGCTAATGGGAAAAAGGCAGTGCGACCCCACCATCCTCGTTAGCCCAGAAGGGAGAACCCAACAGATAACAAGGAACACGCTTGGGAATCACCGGGAGAGGGGAAGCGGGGTGGCGTGTCTCACCTGGGAGGCATAAGGGTGCTATGTCTAAAGGCATTAGATTTATGCGGACTACATGTTGTAGAGACAAGATGCAAATACCTTATCAAGTGACGTTTCCATATCAATACTAATAGTCATAGTTTGAATTACTTTCTTGAATGCGGTTCATCCTCACCATAACAACATAAATGTTCCATTAGGGTACTAGGGTATGAATATGGGATTATTTATAACAAGGATTAAGAAATATGGTAGCTAATGCCTTATCTAGGTAATTTGAGGAGGATTGATTATCTTTACCTATTCCAGGTTAGCTTGAGGAAGCTTGTCAAGAATGGTTTAAAAACAAAGATATCATTCAAATACCATAGGCTTAAGGAAGTTCCCAACCCTCTAAGATGTATATAAGGAAGCTAGAGGTAGATATAAAGGACACAATGTTCTAGTAAATAATTCTTCTTTAAAACAAAGAATCTTAGAGGAATTTCATTCATAACCAATAGTAAGTCACTATGGATTTCATAAAACATATGCAAAAACTAAGCACTCATTCTTTTAGGAGGGGATGAAATTTGACATCCAATATTTTGTGATGACATGTGACACCTACAAAAAAAATGAAGGGGATACAATACAAACACCATGAGCATTGCCACCGTTACATATCCCAACACACATATGGTTCAACATCATTATATATTGATATTGATACTTCCAAGGGTGTGCCAAAAAATTGTAATCATGGTGGTAGTTAAACACCTCTCCAATTATGCTCATTTGTGTTCCCTACCACATCCATTTACCCCCTCATTAGTTTCACATCATTTTTTATCATATTTTTAAGTTACATGGCATGCCAACTTCCATTGTCTCAGATCAAGACCCTACCTTCACTAGCAACTTTTTTTTGGAATTGTTCAAACTAAAAGGTATCTAGGTGAAAATGAGCATTGCATATCATCCCAAATAGATGGTCAAACTAATGTGGTTAACAAGTTCCTAGAAACCTATTTGAGATTATTCACATTTGAAAAACCACACCAATGGGCACATAATGGTATAATAACTATTATAAAAAAAGCTACCAAATTACCCTAAATGAAGGGATTTATAGCCAAAAGCCATTTTCCGTCACTTCAATTTACCAGATGCTTTAAAGGTTTAGACAATGGATCACACACTTCGCACTAGAGAGTCCATTCTCCACTTACTAAAGGACGATTTCGTTATACCTCAAAACATAATGAAGCAACAAGTGGACCAACATTTCTTAGAATGGTATTTTGCAGCAAGGGATTAGGTGTTTCTCTATTTTCAACCATATAAACAAACATCACTCAAAGATGAAACAACTTATAAATTAGCACCTAGGTTCTATTGACCCCATGAGATCATCCAATGCATTAGATAAGTCGATTACAACTTGGATATTATAACCCACTCCATGATTCATCAAATATTTCATGTGTCTTGCATAAGAAAGGTCATGAGATCGAAGTGCAAGGTACAAACGAGCATACTAGAATTTGATGAAGGCAGCTCCATTTGGCTTTGGTTGACAACAATATTGGATACTAGAGAGCATTAATTGCATTGGTGCATGATCAATGAAGTACTAGTCTAGTGGAAAGTTATATGTTGTTCAAATATGCTACATGGGAACCAACCATGATTCTTTAGCAACTTTCTCATCTTTAGCTTTAAGGACAACATGCATTTGAAGGGGAATGGAATGTTAAGGTCCTACCGTGACCTTCTTACTATATGTTACATTGGAATTAGTTAGTTATTGTACACAATCATCTTGTTTGAATAAGGCCAATTGGATAGGAGTGGATAATAATTTATTCAATATAAAAAGGCCCACTTTATAAGGTCCACTAGGTATTTGCAACCCATTAGTAGCAACACCACAGGTAGTTACAATTTTTTCTATGCAAAGACATTTAAATAGATCAGAGACTGTGTAACATTTTTTCTTGTGATGTGTATTTGGAGCTCTACTTAGTGGAAGGTTTTCCCACCTTGAGAGGCCATTGGACATTGTATTCTTCTTCATATTATCAATGTACAAGGATATTTTTACCAATTTTATCTTATTGTTTCTTTTTTTGGTTAATCTATAGTTTTATTCTCTATATAATTGGTTGTGTTCCAATTTTCAAGCGTTAAGGAATACGGTAATGATAAAGGATGAATAAAATAGAACCATATAGGACATTCTTTTTCCTTGAAAAAGGTTATGTAGCTTTGACAAACGAAGATTGAATTATTATTTAATGGAATGTGCTATGCGATTCACTGTTATGCGAAATGCACTCTCCAAGGAAACATCCATCATATACATGCCAAGAGAACCATTTCATTGGATTTTGAGAACTGTAACTAAATGCATCTAAGCTTAACTGAATTATAGATTCATGTCATCAAAGGGCCTAGGCATCAAGTCAACCATTGACTTTATGGCTAGGCCCTCTAGTAACCTAAATCTACAATCAAGTTAAGGATCACCATTATTTGTTTGGGTTCATACGGCCTTTGAGTTCAAATTTTTTCATACTATTAACCAAATTTGTTTGCCAACTGGATCAAAATATTGATTATACTATTCTTGAGGAATTAAATGATAAATACAACTAATTAATTTCGACAACCATATACCCTTGATTAAATATCCGAGTAAAACAAAAAAATGGATAATTAAGAGTTGTTGGCATTCATTGACTACTATAATGGAAGAATGGAATCTCAAATGAAATAACATAACTACAACTAGGAATTCATCCTTAGAACTATTCATCTAATAACAAACAACATATTAAACACAAAGGAATGGACCAATAAGTCATACATATATTTTACAATAACACATTAAGAACTTCATCGCATAGGGTACAAGAAGATATAGTAGAGCTAGGTAAATGATAGGAAGACTAATTATCCTTTTAATTTTCCTTAAAGAAGGTCCATTTCAGAGTCGGAAACATAATCATCCTTATACTTTTCCTTAAACAAGCTAGGCCATTTCAAAGTCAAGTTACAAGAAAATATAGTAAAACTGGAGCACTGGCCTAAAGGTTAATCATCCTTTCTCTTTTATTTTCCATTCCTCACTCATTCTCCTTCCTCGACCCCTCCTTTTTCTTTTACATTTAATTCTATTTTCATTTTATTTCATTTGTTTTTTTTAAACTTACATTGTGTTTTTTTAACATTAACAATTATAAACTTAGACTCAAATATTCAATTTTATAACTGTTTGTCCAATTTAATTCAATTTTAAATTACCTCTACACTTTGTTATTTTAAAAATCAGAATAATTTACTTTTATACATATTATCTTTTTGATAGTTTTATATATATTTTGATTAATCAATATCTTAACATCTTTCCTCTATACCTAATATCTCGCTAATAATACATCTTTCCAAAATCACTCATTTTAAAATTCTTATCCTAGATAGGTCTGGATTTCATCAATAAAATTGTTAATATTAACCCATCAACATTAAAAAAATAAAATAAAAGAATATTGTCATTTATTTTTCTTCATTCATGATTTCCAAACGTCTTAAAAAAGAATATAACTATTTCTTTAACGTACCTACAAGATATTCTATGCTTAGACAAGATCTGCAGCTTTCTTTTAAGCCACCATTCACAAATGCTTCTTGCATAACGTTCCGTAAAGTCCAATCTTCTGAACATTGTTCACCATATTCTTCCAGACGATAGGAATATGAATTGGCTGGAGGTTCAAGGCATACCTAGTCAAATACCTAATGCCAGGAATTTTGTCAAAGTGTATTCGTTTATTTTTTCGCGTAGTTAACACGAAATGTCAAGTAAAATTGAAAGGCATAGAATCATTCTTTCATTCAAACTCTTTATGAAAATTCTATTTTTTTTTCCCTCACCGTAAGTTTGAGCAAAATACATTAAGGAAAAAAAGGGCAAAAAATGGGAGACTCCACTTTTTCCTAACCGCAAAACAAAACGTTATTATAACTAAAGTTCTACAAGAATAACAAATGTCTGTTCAACTGTTAAATCAAAGAAAGGAGGAGATGAACATTAAGCTCTAATTAGCCGTTGCCGAGGACAATGCAATGTGTCTTTCTTATGGGCATGACCTTTTTCATGGTTTTTTTTTTTATTCAATGGAGAAGATAAAATAACTAAATCGTTTTAGTTAGCTTTGTGAAATGTAATGTTTCTTTAAGAATGTGGGACATGTTCTCAATTTTGGCTAATGTCTCTGGGTGGAGACCATGTGGATAGGCTTAGGTCTTTGATTTCTGGGCAGCTAACAATGAGGGGTTCAGGGCCTTCCCTTACTTTGTGTGCTGGTAGTAATGGTGTGTTAGGAACAATATGTTGTTCAGGGAGGCTCACTTTGACCCTGCTTTGATTTACTCTCGAGTCTCGGATTGGCTCAGTAACTGCTTCATCCCCACGCAGGATTGTAAAGACCTTTCCTTCAGACTCAGACCACACTGCATTCGCCTTCCGGCTTTGTTCTTTGATGGTGCTCAACGAGATGGTCTCTGTGGATGCGGTGCTTGGATAAAAATTGATGGCGAGGAGAGATATCACATCTTCTGGAACGGTGGCTGTGGATCTAACAACAAAGCGGAGATCATGGCACTTTGGAGTGGGGTAATGGTTGCCTATCATTTACAGATTCCTTGCATCGATATTTACGGGGACTCTAAGATCATTATTGATGGTATTTCAGGCAGATCCTCTCTGCACGGATCTAATCTTAAAGGATGGACAGACCACATCCGCTACATTCTATCTAAGTTCTAGAGGTTCTCCATGCAACATATCTACAAAGAAATTAATATGAGGGTGGATAATCTATCCAAGATGGAACTGAAACAGCCTTTTGGTAACATATCGGTCATTCAATTTCGGGCTAGCAGGAAGCTGCCATCTTTCACTTATTCCTTATAGTTTCTCGTAATGCATGCTCTTTGCCCTTGCTAGTGGTAGTTTTCGTGACTTTTTTCATGACCTTTACTTGTGACTTTTTTTGGAGGCTGTAGCAGATTCCTGGTATGATACAAGCGAGCCTGTTGTTTTCATTTTCAAACGTGCTGGTATTCTTATGTTGTCGCCGTGCCTTCTACTCTTGGCTTATCTTCATCAAGGCACCTGGTTTTACTCTGACCTATATCTCCATGTGTGGCTGGACTCTTGGTATCTGTTTTGGTTTGTTATGGAAGTCAGGATGGATGAACTCCATCTTGCTGGCCTTTCTATTTCTTTTTGTCTCATCCTGCATAGAAAGCCATTTTTGTCTCTGGATCCTTTCTTATGTAATGGTTTTTTCATGTGGAATATGCTGTATAAGTTTTCCCTGTAGGTGCCATGGGGCTACCTTTCTTTTGTCTGGGCTGGGGCACCATCTTTTCTCTGGTTGGATGAATTGGGTGCACATTCTGTTGATGGGGTAATGTATATATGGCAAATGCACTGTTTTCTATAATATAATATAAATCAACATTTTTTCTCTTGTGAAAAAGAAATGTAAATTGTTTTACAATGTTTAAATTGCAGTTTGAAGCATTTACCTCAAACATATTATCTAATGACGCAATATCTATTGCTGACGGGCTATTCAATATGGAATATTATGATAGATAATGCTTTAGGTTGTAGTAGCGAATGTGCTTATGGACATTACTTTCCAAACAATTTAGTAGTGAAAACAAAATTTATTTCGTACGTGTCTTATCCTTGCTACTTAACTATATTGTGTCTAGATAGGTGGATATGGAAAATAAACCTTTTCAACAATGGCTTACACTTTCAAGAAATGGCTTACACTTTCTGGGCTCCCTTTCTCTCCTTCGTAGATCAGAGGCTTGCTCACGGTTTTTTTAGATCCCAATCTCTAGCACGGAATATGTTGGAAAGACAAAAGAGTAAAGACATAAACTACACAAATAATTCACACACAATAACACACACGAGATCGCACGAACTTGATTGATAACAATGAACCCGGTGAAGGGTATTTATCCTTTTCGAGTAACGACTCGCTTGACGTACACACACTTACCAAATTCATATATCACATAACTTTGATTTACTCAATGCTCAGTTAACTGACTCTCTAAATATAGTTAAATCTCCATGCAGGAGTTAATTAGCTATTTTAACACTCCCCTTTAATTACGACCGCTAAAATAAAACATAACTCATGACAACTCAAACATGCCTACTGGTCTATGTCTCAGCTAGGCTTACAACACCCAATTTTATTTTTTGAAACTCAAACACATCTGTTGCTAATGGCTTTGTAAATATATCAGCCAATTGATCACTCGATTTACAAGGCTTCAAGTGAACTTCTCCATTGCTCACAAGTTCTCTAATAAAGTGATATCGAGTATCAATATGCTTGCTCTTTTGATGAAAGACACTATTTTTGGATTACTGCAATCGCTGAGGTGTTGTTACAATATATTGTTGTTGATCCTTGTTGTTTTTGCTTGAATCCATCTAATACTCTTCTTAACCATACTACTTGACATGCTGCTGATGTTGCAGCTACATATTTTGCTTCTGCTGATGATAGTGTCACAATAGGATGCTTCTTAGATGCCCATGAAATCACACCCAAATAAAGATGAAACACATAACCGGAAGTGCTCTTCCTATCATCCAAACTTCCTGAAAAATCACTATCTATATATCCAATCAAATCTTTCTTTTTTGTACTTGCATACATTATGCCACAATCTCTAGTTCCTACTATGTATCTCAGAATACTTTTTCCTGCACTCCAATGTGTGTCTTTTGGAGTCTCCATAAATCTGGAAATCAAACTTACACCTTGCATAATATCTGGTCTTGTAGCTGTGAGATACATGAGGCCGCCAACAAATCTTTTGAATATAGTTGGATTGACATATGATCCTTCATCATCCTTGCTTAACTTTATACCTGTTGCAACTGGTGTAGGGACATGTTTGCAATTATCCATCCTGAATTTTTTCAACAAATCTCTTGCATATTTATTTTGACAAATAAATATTTTTAAATTTTTTTTTAATTATTATTATTATTATTATTTATTTATTTATTTTTCAGATTGCTCAACTTCCATGCCAATAAAATATTTTATGAGACCAAGATCTGTCATCTCAAATTATTTCATCATGGTTGCTTTAAATTCCTCTAACTCAAGATCACCTGTAAATAATGTCATCAACATATAAGAAAACAATCAAAATCTCTCCATGGTCATTTACCTTTGTGTACAAGGTAGGTTCAATGCTGCTTCTGCAAAAACCATTCTTAATCATGTAGCTGTTTATTCTGATATACCATGCTCCAGGTGCTTGCTTCAATCCATAGAGCGCTTTCTTCAACCTGTAAACTTTATCTTCTTTACCTTCAACTTCATAACCTGGAGGTTGCTGCACATAAATCTCTTCTTCTAGAATTCCATTCAATAAGGCTTATTTCATATCCATTTGATATACTTTCCACTTGTTCTGAGCTATTGTGGCTAGAACTGCTCTTAAAGTATCCAATCTGGCTATCAGAGCAAACGTTTCTTCAAAACCTATTCTCGGTTACTGTGAGAATCCTTTTGCTACAAGTCTTGCTTTAAATATGTTAATTTCACCTTTATCATTCAACTTTGTATTGTACACCCACTTCACACTAATGAGGTTTTTATTGTTTGGTAAATTAACCAAATCCCATGTATCATTTTTTTCAATAGCTTTAATTTCTTCATTCATGGCTTGCATCCAATTTTCATCTCTGATTAATTCTTCAAATGAAGAAGGTTGGAATGACAACAATGCAAAATCTGAAATAATATCCAAATCATCATAAATATATTTCAAACTTCTCATCTTTCTCTTACCATTGCTTGATTCATCACCTGGTTGGCTGCTGAGATAATGATTGGATATTGAGTTGCTTGAAGATCCATGCTGCTCTGAAAATCTTGGAGTCCTTGCTGGTGTGTCTCTGCTTGGTATCTGCTCTTTTGATTCTTGCTGCTCCTTTTTTTCTACATCATCCTCTTCCATTAGTGGTGCTTGTGCATCAACTGTTTTGTCTATAGTCCCATTCCATGACTCTTGTTTTTTGAACACAACATCTATGCAAATTATGGTCTTCTTGGTGCCAGGGTTATACAATTTGTAAGCTTTTGACTGCTCACTATAACCAGTAAATATGCATTTTTCACTTTTCTCATCCAATTTTCCTCTTATCTGCTTAGGCACATGTGCATAGGCTACACATCCAAAAAAATTGAGATGAAATACATTGTATGGCATACTTGACCATGCTTCTTCTGGTACTCTATTCATCACACTCTTTATAGGAGATCTTTTTATCACATAAACATCACATGCAATTGTTTCTGCCCAATACTCATTATACAAGTTTCCTCTTTTCAACATGCTCCTTGTTATGTTCATAATGGTTCTTTTCTTTCTCTCTGCTACACCATTTTGCTGCGGTGTGTACCTGGTTGTAAATTGTCTTTTGATTCCATGTTGTTTACAGTAATCATGGAATGCCTTTGAATCATATTCTCCACGATGATATGACCTCAATACCTTGATCTGTTGATCACTTTGGTTCTCTGCTAAGGCTTTGAATTCTTTAAACTTTGCAAAAGTTTTAGAGTTCTGCTTCAAGAAGTAAACCCAAGTCTTTCTGCTATATTCATCAATAAAAGTGATGAAGTAACAACTTCCACCAATTGAATGTGTCCTCATAGGTCGACAAGTGTTTGTATGCACCAAATCAAGAGGTTGTCTTGCTCTGTATGCAACTCCCTTTGGAAAAATTTAACGTCGTTTCTTTCCCAAGATGAAACATTCATAGGTACTAGCAGGTTCTTTGATGGAAGGTAATCCTTTGACCATATTTTTATGCTGCAAAAACCTTATACCAGAAAAGTGAAAGTGTCCAAACCAAAAGTGCCATAACCAATAATCATTAGAACATGCAACTGTAAAATAACTAACTTGATCATTGTAATTCATAATTAGAGAAAATAGTTTGTTCCTTGTTATCTGCACCTTTGATATCATTTGCTTGCTTGGGGGCTTGTCATAAATAACACACTATTGTCCCTGAAAGATTCTGTTTCAATTGACCAACACTTATCAGATTATCTTTGAATCCAGACATAATATACCTCTGAGATTGTCTTTTTCTCCCCCTTCTTGGTCATAATTTTGACCACTCATTTTCCATCTACATTCACAGTCTTGTCAGTCCCCAACTTTACCTCTGTCTTCACAGATTGATCCAAATTCCAAATTCTTGTTGCATGTCATGTGGCTACTGCAACAACTGTCTAATAGCCACATATTATCATAAGGTTCATGCATGGTATGGAAAGCTAGGAACATGGAGTTAGTATTATTTGTAGTAACATTAGCTCTCTGGTTTCCTTGATCAACTATATTCTTCCTGCAATGACGGGCATAGTGACCAAATTTATTGCAATAATAACATCTCACCTTTTATTTGTCATATTTTTGATTATTTTTGAAGCCTTCGTCGTTTCTTCCACTTTCATGTTAATGCTCTTTTCGGCCATCTCTTTGACCACCATATCTTATGACTCATCCTCTACCTCTCGATCTCTTATAAATAAGCCACTTCGAGGGGGGCAACCTCCAATACATTACATGAATGAATAATTCTTCGATGATACAAATTACAAAACCTCCTTTCTATATATAGGAGTCCATGGGGCCACAATGTAATCCTAGCCGACCTAACAATAATAATTTAAGGGCACAATAATAACAATATGGGGGTTACAGGGGTACAATAATAACAATAAGGGGGTTACACTAACAACAATAAGGGACTATACTAGTAATATAGGGACCTAACGTGCCCCTCTCCTTCAAAAAAGTGTTGTCCTCAACGCTTGAGTAGCTCTGGGTGCTTCTGTATAAAATTCTCATCCTCCCATGTAGAATCTTCAGTGGGTAAGTTCTTCCACTTGATGAGATACTCAGAAATTGATCGATTCCGTAGTTGTCGAGTTCTTGTTTCCATGACCGCTTCTGGTTCCAATATGATTTTTCCTTCCTCATCAAGTTCTGGCAATATTGTTTGAACTGGAAGATTTTCTCCTATAACCTTCTTTAAGCATGAAACATGGAAAAGTGGATGTACTCGCGAAGAAGTAGGAAGCTCCAATTTGTATGCCATAGTACCAATCTTTTGCAACACCTTGTAAGGACCATAGTACTTTGGCGATAATTTATTATCCTTCTTAGCTTGCTTGAGGGACATTTGTTTATATGGTTGTAGCCGTAAAGATACCCAATCTTCTACATCAAAACTTCTCTCGCTGCGATGTTGATCTGCCTATTATTTCATTCGATTTTGTGCAAAATTCAGGTTATCATTTAAGAGTTGGAGAACTTCTTGCTGATGCTCGATGTGATCTTCCACTGCTTGAACCTTCGAATTTTCCCTTAAAGATGATGTGATGGATGGTGGATGATATCCATAAAGTGCCATAAATGGGGTCATTTTTGATGCAGTATGGAAGGAAGTGTTATACCACCATTCAGCGAGAGGTAACCACTTGACCCATTGTGTTTGTTTATCAGATACAAAACAACGAAGATATCCTTCCAAACATTTATTTACTATCTCGGTTTGACCATCGGATTGAGGATGATAAGATGAGCTATGAGCTAATTGAGTACCCAAACAAGAAAATAACTCCGTCCAAAAATTTCCAGTAAAAATGGGATCTCTGTCGCTCACAATAACCCTTGGGTTTCCATGTAGCTTTTGAATTGTTTCCATAAATGTAGTAGCAACTGTACTTGCTTTAAATGGATGAGATAATGCACAAAAGTGTGCATACTTGGTAAGTCTATCAACTACCACCATCATGACACTCTTTCCTTCGGACTTAGGTAAACCTGTGATAAAATCCATTGAAATCTCCTCCCAACGTTGACTTGGAATGGATAAAGGTTGTAGAAGACCCAGGGTTTTAATTGTCTCAACTTTATTCTGCTAGCAAACCAAACATTCCGCCACAAACTTTTGAATATCAGATTTAAGGCCATCCCAAAAAATTCTTTCTTCACCTTGTGGTAAGTTTTTAAAAATCCCGAGTGTCCTCCTAAAGAAGAAGTGTGCAATTTCAAAAGAATCTTTTGTTTTAGTTGGTAATTCTTGCAAATATATAAGCAATCTTTGTACCATAAGGAATCATTTTTCCAACTAAATGTATCAGATGTACAAGGATCTTGCTGCAACTTTTGAATGAGTGTCCACACTTCTTCGTCCTTCTTCCATTCATCCCTTGCTTCGGTTATCCAATCTGGTTGGATAATAGATATGGCACAAAGCAATGCTTCCACCTCTTCATTATTTCTTGAGAGTGCATCTGCAACAACATTTAGCTTCTCTTTTTTGTAGATTATTTCAAAGTCATAACCAAACATCTTTGTGACCCATTTTTGCTGCTCTTCTGAAGATAGTCTTTGTTCCAAAAAGTGTTTAAGACTATCACGATCAATTTTTACCTTGAAGTGTCTTCCCATTAGGTAAGTTCACCATTTCTTTAGTGCATGCAGTATTGCTAACATTTCCTTCTTGTAAATAGCTTTCAATAAGTACTTTCCTTTGATTGGATGACTTTAAAAAACAGTGGGTCTTCCTTTTTGCATTAAAACAACACCAATTCCATTTCCTGAGGCATCACATTCCCAATAAAGGTTTTTGTGAAATTTGGCGTAGCTAAAACTGGTGCTATGCACATTGCTTCTTTAAGATGTTCAAAGGCCTTAGTTGCTTCAGCAGTCCATGAAAATGCATCTTTCTTCAATAATGTTGTTAGAGGTACTGCTATTCTCCCATAATTCTTAACAAACTTGCGATAATACCCTGTTAACCTGAGAAATCATCGCAACTGCTTTATGGTTGTGGGGACTTCCCATTCCTTATTGGCTTTAATTTTGTTAGGGTCTACCTTAACACCCTCATGAGATACAATATGACCCAAATATTCCATCTCTTGTACTCCAAAGAAACATTTGGATGTTTTTGCATATAATTGTTTCTCCTGCAATAGTTTGAGCACCCTGTCAAAATGTTGAACATGATCCTTCCAAGACCTGTTGTAGATTAGTATATCATCAAAAAATACTAGCACAAATTTTCTAAGGAAGGTTTTGAAAATGGAATTCATCAACCCTTGAAATGTAGAAGGTGCATTGGTAAGGCCAAAAGGTATGACCAAAAATTCATAATGACCCTCATGAGTTCGAAATGTTGTTTTTGGAATATCTTCAGTCTTCATTCTAATTTGATGATATCCCGAACGAAGATCCAACTTGGTAAAATAAATTGCTCCATGTAATTCATCCAATAATTCATCAATCACAGGAATGGGAAATTTGTCTTTAATGGTGAGCTTATTGAGCTCCCTATAATCCGGACACATTCGCCATGATCCATCCTTCTTGTGTACCAATACTACAGAAGCAGAGAAAGAACTTTGACTAGGTTGAATTATACCCACCTCTAACATTTCTGCAATCATACGTTCAATTTCGCTCTTTTGGACATAAGGATATCTATAAGGCCTGATGTTTGGAGGAACACTTCCTGGAATCAAATGAATAACATGATCATGATCACGAATAGGTGGAAGTCCTTTGGGAGTTTCAAACACCTTGGAGTGATTGTCCAAGACTTTTTTGAGATCTGAAGAAATAGATGATTTTGATGTTGGAACTTCTAGTGAGCATAATTGTGCATTTACGCCTCGTTGTTCTTTCTTTAGAAGCTTTGTCATGACATTAGAACTTATTATCTTTCTCGGCTTCCCTGCAATACCCTGTACTTCGACTTCCTTTCCTTCTGAAAAAAATTTCAATAAAATTTCTTGAAAATTAAAAGCTACCGTCCCCAAAGAATGTAACCATTGTACTCCTAGTACAACATCAACACCTCCCATAGGAATGGAAAGCATTGGACTATTCAAGACATATTCCCCCATGGTTAGCTTGATATTATGGCATTTTCTAGAGCAATTTATAGTTCCTCCATTTTCAACCATCAATTGACATTCTGGTGCTGGGTATAGGAAACAATTCAATTCCTTGACTACCTTACAATGAATAAAATTATGGGTACTACCTGAATCGGTCAACAATATTACCTTTTTCTTCTTGATCTGTCCTTCTATCTTGAGAGTTTGAGGAGTGGTAATTCCTGCCAATGCATTACACGATATGGTAGGATTCATTTCTTCCTCTTCTAGGGTTGGTTCGTGGTGTATACCCTCTTCTTTTGAGGATTCTTGTTCATTTTCTTCTTCCTCTTCAGAATCTATGTAAAATAATTTCTTTTCAGCACACTTATGACCTTTAATGTATTTTCTATCACAACTATAGCAAAGCCCTTTTGCTATTTTTTCTTCCAACTGTCGTGGTGTCAACCTTGTAGGTTGTGAAATTCTAGGAGTAGCAACACTTCCCTCTTTATAGAAGTGAGTGGTAGGATTCTTTGTCGCCATAATTTTACATTCAATTTTTCTGGCCAACCTGAATGGCTTCTCCAATGAATCAGGTTCTAAAACGTGAACTTCATGTTGGATGTTATCCTTTAAAGTACCTATGAAGAGATCAATCCTATGTTCCTCTTATATTCAATTTTTGGAAGTCCTCAATGTGCTCCCCCACTGGACCCTTTTGTTTGAGATTTATCAATTGGCTAAAGAAGGTGTTGCTCTTTGTATCCTCATAATGTGCTATCCTTTCCTCCGTAAAAATTTACCAAGTGACAATTTTTTTATAGGAGCAAAGCCATCGATACCATACAAATGTATTTTGTTCTAAATGTAAAGTTGCAATGCATACCTTTTGTGTGTTTTGCACATTATTGAGATCAAAATATTGCTCCATCTGTAGTATCCATGTTACAGGATCCTTTCCATCGAACTTCCTCATATCCATTTTTGGAATATGGTGGTTCTTCCCTCCAACATTAGAGTTTATGAAATCAAGATTAAAATTTATTTTGTTCTCATCATGAGTTTCCTCTACTATCTTTTCACCATTAGGAAAAATTTCTTGTATCAACTTTTCCAAACCTTCTATGTCTACTTTTAGATCATTCTTCATGTTTTCCATGTTGTCTTTCATTTTTTCATCAATCTTAGCTTCCATGCTTCCATCTTAGCTTCCATGCCCACTTCTATGCCATCCATCTTAGCTTCCACACCTTTATTCAAACCATCCATCTTAGTTTCCACGCGTTTCTTCAAAACTTCCATTTCATTTTTTGTTGCTCTTTGCAAGAGCGAAATTTGTTGCACTTGCTTTTGTAATTTTGATATGTCATGTTGCCATTCTTCGTCTTCATGAGTCATAGTAGAGCCTTCTAAAGGCTTAATGGCTGTTGAATTATTTTTAGGGGCCATTATAGAATCCAATACTGATATCTATTCTACAATATGCCCTTGGAATCAATTCAACTTGATTCTTCAAACAAGACTTATGCAATTCGGAAAAAAAATACACACCTTTTACTTGCTTTTGAGGAGCTCGATATTGAAATTTAATTATCTCTATACTTGCAGATCCTCAATATCTAAAATTCAGCCCTATAGTAGCCCTATGAAGCTTCTTTCAAATGCCATAGGTTTGATCTGATTTGGAATCTTCAAGGTAGAGTTATGTCTAATATCCCACAATGACCCAATTATGGACTGGTTCAGTAGAGCGAACTTGTACGACTTGCCACGTGTCACTGTTTCCTCCTTTGGCTCTGAAATTGATAGAAAACAAACCAAAGTTCATGTACTTGCGGCCACTTTTTACAACATTCCAATCCGATGCTCAGAGAGAGAGAGCTATGAAGATTTTTCCACGGTCACCTCTTTGAGATGAAATTCAGAAGCCTGAAAAAGACCTAAATTCCACAGATCATATCTCCGAAAATATTGCGAACCAAGATCTGAAATTTTGCGATGATGTTCCTCAAGATTTCGGATTCGCACTCTAAACATTTCAGCTTCTGAAACTTTGTAGAAAACAAGTTATAGCAAAAATTCCATGATAGCCTGTTTAGTTTAAATTCAGGAGCCTGCAAAATGACCTAAATTCCACAGATTATATCTCCGAAAATATTGTGAACCAAGCTCTGAAATTTTGCGAAGATTTTCCTCAGTATATTGGCTTCGGACACTAAAAATTTCAGCTTTTTAACCTTCGTATAAAAAATGTTATAGCGAAAATTCCACAATGACCTGTTTGGAGCAATGAAACCCTAGAATCTAAAGCTCTGATACCAAATGTTGTGAAACTAGCTCCAAAAATAGAAGAAAAGAGATATCAACGACTTAGAAATAAGCCACTTCGAGGGGGAAACCTCCAATACATTACATAAATGAATAATTCTTCGATGATACAAATTAAAAAAACTCCTTTATATATATAGGAGTCCATGGGGCCACAATGTAATCCTAGCCGACCTAACAATAATAATTTAAGGGCACAATAATAACAATATGGGGGTTAGAGGGGTACAATAATAATAATAATGGGGTTACACTAACAACAATAAGGGACTATACTAGTAATATATGGACCTAACAAGAAACTTGAATTTAGAAAGCAATTTCTAAAGTGGAATCCTTATTTCTGTCTATCCTTGCCTCATGCGATAGAAGTGATCCTATTAACTCATCAACTATAAGTTTTCCCAAATACTTTGCTTCTTCTATGTCTTCTACTACAACATCAAACTTGGTAGACAAAGATCTAAGGACCTTTATCACTGTTCGATATTTAATATCTTCACCATAAATTTTTAAAATTATTTCTGACAGACATGACCAGATTCATAAAATAATCAATTTCCTTTGTCTCCTTCATCTGCAGAATTTCAAAATCTCTCCTAGTATTCCGCAATTTAACAATATTGAATTTGGCCATACCTTGATAGATTGTCACAAAATTTTCCCATGCTTCCTTTGCTGAAGACGTGATCATAATATTCTGGAACACTACTCGGTCCACTCACTACTGTATAAGAAGCAACGCTTGTGCATTCTTCCTTTTGTATTTATTCCATTGTTCCCTCTATGGATTAGTGAGAGCTCATTCTTTTGATTCACTTTGAGGTTTTGCAAAACCAAACTTTACATGATCTCAAACATCATGTGCTTTTAACATGGTCTCCATCTTTATGGCCCACACATCATAATCCTTCCCTGTGAAAGAAGGAAGTTGTGGCTGGAAACTACTTGTTGCCATCTTTCTTCAAAAAATTCTTCTTTTATGAAACCCTAAATTTCTTCATTTGTAAGCTTTGCAAAGCTCCAAAAAATAATCCTTTTAATAAAACCCCAAGTTTTATTTTTATAAAAAAAAATTCTTTTATGAAAATTCTTTTCTATAAAAAAAAAATTATTCTAATCTCTCACTAAAAAAGACTTTTAAAATTTCCTTTTTAATAAGACCACTCCACATAATTAAATTCACCATTCCAATCGTAACTTGTTAAAGCTTTTTGAAATTCCCTTTGAAATCTTGTTAACTCGTTGCACTAATGCGTCTCGGAAGTAGTAAGGTTGCGTGCTAATGCTCCTCACAACAATACGGTTCCGTGTTAGTTTCCTAATGCACCTAATAACCAAGGTTGCCTACGTGCTCAAAAATTGCGGTATATGGTTCCATGTTAGTTTCCTAACGCACCCAATAACAAAGGTTTCCCACGTGCTCTAAAATCGTGGTATGCGGTTCTGCGTTAGTTTCCTAACACACCCAATAATCAAGGCTGCCCGTGTGCTCGAAAATCACGATATACGGTTTCGCTTTAGTTTTCTAACGCACCTAATAACCAAGGCTGCCTGTGTGCTCAAAAATCACGGTAAATTTTTCACCTGTAACATGGCTTTCTGCTGAAGGAACCTGCATTATAGCACCATGTATATAATGTACGAGGTGTGTTATAGCTTCAAACAAGAGAGCAAAAATTTTTCTCCTCTCACTCACACAGATTATTGCTGATATGCTCTCCTTGACTATTTGTAACCTCGCTCTGATACCAATTTGTTGTCCAAGGTAGAAGAGTAAAGTAAAATATTACACAAATAATTCACGCACAATAACACACACAAGCTGCGACTCTTTTATTGATCACACGAACTTGATTGATAACAATGAACCCGGTGAAGGGTATTTATCATTTTCGACTAACGACTCGCTTGACATGAACAGACTTACCAAATTCATCTATCACATAACTTCGACTTACTCAACACTCAGTTAAATGACTCTCTAAATATAGTTAAATCTCCACGTGGGAGTTAATTAGCTATTTTAACATAATAGTTAGGGTTTTTCCACAAATTCAGTGGCTCTCATCGATACCATAGCTTCTAATGAGTGTAATTCCAGGTAAGTGATGATGCATCCACCTTTACAAGGTTTATTTTTTTAAACAGTGAAACCTGCCTATAGGAAATTAAACGATGGATCTAGCGCACGGGGAATGAAACACAATGATGTAAAGAGTGGAAAAAAATGAATGGAGGAGAGAGTGAAGTGTTTTATAATATTTTAAATTATATTTTAGAATTATATAATTGTATTAATTGGACAACTGGAAAAACTATTTGTAAATTTTTGATATCATTCATTGGAACATGTATAAGACTAAGAATATTCTCACAAAACACAAATTTCAACTATTCATTCAATTAAAAATCAAAATTCTCCAACCCCAATTTCAATACAGACTACACTGATAGGCATAAATGTTTAATATTATTATAAATCACATATAAATAATCAAATTTTAAATCATTAAACTTAATAATAATATTCAATAACAATATTAGAGTTTGTAATAATGTTTAATAATAATAATAGGGTTTGTGGTATGTGTCGCCTAAGCCATGCAATTATTTTCACCCCCAATATTCCTCCATCTTCATTCCTTGGTGTTATTGCCTAGCTTTGGACTGTCTTTGTCCCCTTAGCTTCTCTAGCGAATCTTTCAATTGGACCCCTAACTTCTCTTGCCCAGTTATGGGTCATTTTCTTTTTTCTCCTATAATTTATCAATGTCTATTAGAAAAAGAAATTTAGTAGTAGCAAGGGGCAAAGTGAATGTAAAATATGCTTACAACAAATCGATGCACTATAACTGGAAAATATGGAACCTCCATCTCTCTTATGGATGAGATTGAGTCTCTTAAAGATAAAAAAAACTCACTAAAATGATTAAATTGATACACTAGGTAGGCACTTGAATGACTTGAGGTTGCAAATTGAAGTAAATGAACCCCACCTACACAACTTCCATGGGACCCAAGACAAATTACATCCTTATCTCAAGACGCCCGAAATAAGTTTTCTCTCATTTTTTTTCTATTTTTTTGATTTCATATTGTAAATGTGTCTTTTTACTTCACTAATTTTATAATGTTTATGTATTTTGACTTATTATAATAGTTTGTCCTCAATTTTGTCTTTTTGAAACACTCCTTAATCCTCTCTCCAAGTCTCAACATGAGTTTATCTCAACCTTGGTTGGTCATATTCATGATTCATAAATATTTAATAATATTAATATTAATAAAGTTAACTATTAATAATATTAATAATAACAATGATATTAATAATAATATTAATAATAATTGGTTCTTATCACTTTTGTAGTTAGCTAACCTAACTATATTAGTAAATATAGTTGTGAGTGATTTTCCATTTTTTTCATTTAAAAATAATACCAATTAACAAATATCAACTATATTTACTAATATAATTTATGCCAATATATAATAATATTATCAATCATATATAAATAATCAAATTTAAAATCATTCAACTCAACAACCTATATAATATCCACCATAGTGTCTGCCCAATAAAATGATAAGATGAACTAAAGTGTATCTACCCATTCAATTTTAAGAGATTTGATATATATATATATATATATAAATAATTCCAGTCCAACAACTTACATAGCATTCACTATCATCCACCCCACTACTGAATACTGCATACTCTGATGTAGGCTGATGAATAGAGAGGGACAAATGGCTGTCAGATGCCCCGAACACACAATAAGTTGCTAGAAACAAGTTTCGCTGCGTCTTCGTCCAAGTCATTTTGTTTAATTAAAGATAGTTTATAGGATATATTGCTTTTTTATTTGGATTTTGAATTTTGCTTTTTTCTTGTGAAGTTTTATAATAAAATCTTTTAACTTCTCAACAAAGTGGGTTAAAAGTGGGTGAAGTTAACTGTATTTATTAACATTCTTTAATTACTTTTAGAGTTTTCTTGATCTTGCTAAATAATTTCTTTGAATTAGATTGTAGTTTTTGTTTTCTAATTTAAAAATAAATTTAATGTTTTGTAAATTTTTTAAGACATTTAAATTATTCCTAACTCAAATATATAGTTTCATAAAATTTATATTTAAAATAATTTTAATAGAAAATATATTCAAAAACTCCAATATCCAAAATGTAAGAGTTAACTGCACTAACATTATTATAATACAGACAGAAATACATATTATAAATAAAATTTCAGAATCTACCATTTACATTTAAAAAAATGCATATTTCAAAAATAACAGTGTAATAAAAACTTCATAATATCATCTTGCACGTAGAACAATAGAACAATAAGATACTGCAAAGCAATTTCCAATATTCAAGGCATCAACAAATTTCAAAGTTCAAACTATATATTTATAAATCAATTTTTCGCAACAGGTTTAGATCATTTTAATTTGAATTTAAAGTGTTCTTTAGGAAATAATATATTTAAATTGTAAGGATTTGTTGAAAATAATAGTGTCACCCGCAACTCTGTGCAGGAGAAAGAGAGTACAACAAGGGCAGAGGTTGAGTGCACACCATGGTGTATTCAACAGAATTTTAAATGAAGCTGTAAGGAAGTTTTTGTGTTTTGGGCAGCAGCCACCTTTGCAGAGGAGAATTGAAGAAATCGTGGCTCTGGCCTCGCAACAACAGAGTATTTAAAACAGTCTTATCGGGCCATAAAGCCCTCATCAACCACATAACCTTTTTTGTTTTCGCACCAGTGTTTAAAGTTTAAAATGGAGCCACTATACGTTGAAGAGAGAGGGTCCCACTGCCAACTTAGCGAGCACGTCGACCAAGAGCAGTTTTTCGCGCAGGTTTGAAGCCGTGTCAGCAAACTCCAAAACTGGACCCGAAACTTTTATGAATCCGATTTCATGAGTTTTTCGCGTGCCGATTTGCCATGACGTCACTATCACCTTTTGGTATGCGAATTTGTTATAAATTCTGGCTCATAAGTCTTTGAATTCCGGGCGGGTCCTATTACTGGCCAATCAAATGGCGTTCACGCGACTTCAGGCCTTGGTGACGGCACAAGAGATTGGAATGCAAAAAAGGATTCCAATGCGGTTTAATATCCTTTTTGAAATCTGCGACATTGGGTTTAAACATTGGCCTAAGTTTTATGTTATGCAGCATATGTTATATGGTTTTCAAAACCATTGTTTAACGTTTTGTTTTTAAAAAGTGCCACGACTAAAGTTTTGTTTCAACATATATATATATTTGGTTAATATATATATTATAAACTTTTTCAAAGTTTATAATATATATTCCTTTTAATAGTTTTAATTTTTTCATATACATTATGTATAAAGTGAAAAGGTCCAAATGAAAAGATATAAGGACCGTGTGTATTATTTTTAACTATGCTCGAAGGCAAAGTTTAAAAAGCTGCTGTGCATTATTTTTGAGATAGAATATTAAAAAAACAATGAGAGACTCTGTACGAAAGACAAAGAGCATTTTTATGAAGATGACTGTGTGAAATTTTTGTAAGAAAGCCAGAAGGCAGATTGCACTGTGTATGTGCATTTTGTAAGTGACAGAGAAGAAATTTTTGCACTGTGTGAGCAGCAGTTGGAATTTTGTAAATGCCAGAACAACAATTATGTGGCATCACTGTAATAGATTTTTTTTAATGAAATAGAAAGTGTTTGTGTGCCATCTCTGTCCAGCAAATTTTTAATTGAAGTTGGGGAATTTTCTATTCCTCTGTGTGTTATGGAATACTCAGAAATTCTAACATGGTATCAGAGCTAGTCCAGGCTCTTTGAAGGTGTCAAAGAAGCTGAAGGAAGGATTTGTTGTAGCAGTTCTCCAACAGAGTGAAGGCTCAGAAACAGTTCAGGTATTTCTAAAAAAACAGAGTTTTGTTTTGTTTAAAAGAGTGCAGTCCTCAGAGATAGAGTTTGTCTTTTAAAGAAGGAAAGACAGTTTGTTAAAAAAAAAAACACAGTTAAGTTTATTGCATAGTTCAGTGTGCTAAGTCATGGCAGGAGCCGTCACAAGCATGAGTATTGGAAATACTCAGCTCCCACAATTCAATGGGAAGAACTATGACTACTGGGAAATCACCATGAGAGCTCTGTTTGCCTCTCAAGACTTATGGGAGCTTGTTGAAGATGGTTTCGAAGAACCAGCAGATGAAAATGCCTTTAATGCCTTGACACAGGCAGAGAATGATTTGTTGAAGAGAAATAGGAAGAAGGACTCAAAAGCCCTCTTCTATCTCTATCAAGCAGTGCATGAAAGTGTGTTTCCAAGGATAGCAGCAGCTAAGAGGTCCAAGGATGCATGGGATACACTCCAGATTTCTTATCAAGGTATGGAGAAGGTGAAGACAACAAAGATACAATTGTTGAGGAGAGATTTTAAAACTCTCTGTATGAAAGAGTATGATAACATAGACTCATTCTTCACACATGTGATTGGGTTGGTTACCCAGATAAGGTCTCATGGAGAGACACTTGAAGAAAGAAGGATTGTGGAGAAAGTGTTGAGGATCTTACCCTCAAGGTTTGATGTGATAGTCACAACCCTTGAAGAGACAAAGGATCTCTCAAAATTTTCAGTTGATGAACTTCATGCATCACTGATGACACATGAACAAATATTGGGTAGAAATGCACACTCATATTTGGAGCATGCCTTCAAGACCCAAATGTCCTTTGGAAGAGGAAGAGGTCAAGGTAGAGGAAACTACAGAGGAAAAGGAAGAGGCATAAGGCAAAACGTAGGAGGAAGAAACAACCCTGCAAGTGGAAGGGGCAGAAATCAAAATCAAAACCAAGGCCAAGACAACAGCCAACAAGGTGGAAAAAATCAAGCACATGGAAAAAGGTATGACAAATACCAAGTCCAATGTCATTACTGTAAAAAGTATGGCCATTATGCCAATGAATGTAGGAAGAAACAGAGTGACATGGGTAATAGACCCAATGCTAATTTTACAAAAGAAAATATCAGTCAAGATAAGTTGTTTTTAGCATGTAATATGGCAGAGGAAAAGAATGAAGATATATGGTTTCTAGATTTAGGATGTAGCAACCATATGACTGGAAACATTGCCATGTTTTCCATGTTAGATGAAAATGTAAAGTATCAAGTTACATTGGGGACAGACAACAAGGTCTCTGTCATGGGAAAAGGTAGAGTAGGTGTCTTGACAAAGAAAGGAGAAAAGAAGAGCATATCTGATGTATATTATGTACCAGGTATGAAATGTAATTTGTTAAGCATTGGACAACTCATTCAAAAGGGATACAATGTTTTCTTTGAAGATGATGTATGCACCATCATGGATAAACCACCAAGCAAGCAATGTATTGCTGAAGTGAAGATGACAAAGAACATAATGTTCCCTCTCAAAATGAGAGCAGATTTGAAGAAAGAAGAAGAAATGACAGCAATGACACAAGAGACATTCCAAAGAGAAGCAAAAGACGAAAACTGGTTATGGCACTTGAGATTTGGACATCTCAACTTTGGAGGACTAAATTTGTTGCATAGGAAAGGAATGGTAAAGGGATTACCATTGATTGAGAAACTAGACAGCTTATGTGAAGGCTGCATCTTGGGAAAACAACACAAAGAAAAATTTCCATTAGGAAAGAGCATAAGGGCAAAGACACTGTTAGAAATTGTCCATTCAGATTTGTGTGGACCAATGAAAACACCATCACTAGCAAGTAGCCACTATATGATGACTTTTATTGATGATTACACAAGGAAAACTTGGGTTTATTTCTTGAAATATAAAAGTGAAGTGTTTAAAAAATTCTGCCACTTTAAGGCACTTGTTGAGAACCAAAGTGGGCAGCACATTAAAGTTTTAAGAACTGATAGAGGAGGTGAGTATATCTCAAAATAATTTATGTGTTTTTGCAGAGAAAATGGCATACACAAGCAATTTACAGCAAGGTACACACCGCAGCAAAATGGAGTTGCTGAAAGGAAAAATAGAACAATCATGGATATGGTAAGAGGTATGCTGATGGAAAAACATTTGCCAAATGATTATTGGGCTGAAGCTGTACATTGTGCAGCATAGATCTTGAATAGATGCCCAACCAAAGAAGTAATGAACATAGTTCCTAAAGAAGCATGGAGTAGCATAAAACAAGGAGTCACCCACATGAGAGTTTTTGGTTGTGTGGCTTATGCACACATTCCAGATCAGCTAAGGAAGAAGTTGGACAGTAAGGGGGAGAAGTGTATTTTTATTGGATACAGTGAAGAATCCAAGGCATATAGATTATATAACCCATCCACCAAGAAATTTGTTATAAGAAGAGATGTTCAGTTCATTGAGGAAGAAGCTTGGGATGGAAGCATTGAGAAAATAGTCATTGTGAAGAGCTGTTTGTCTCATGATGATGGTGAGGAAAAAATGGTTGAAGGGAACACCTCATTAGCAGCACCACCTCCACCAACACAAGGAAAACAAGGGACACCACAAGCTGGAATGAGGACACCCTAGATAAGTAATGATAGTGCTTCTTCAAGCACACCACAAGGAGAATATTTGAGTGCTTCTTCAAGCACAAGTACACCAAATGAAAGAGGAACCAGATTCAGAAATTTGAATGATATTTATGAGCAAGAGGCAACAAATGAAGATATGAACTCTTTATTTGCATTATATTGTCATGTTGATGATCCTATTCATTTTGAAGAAGCTATAAAAGATAAAAATTGGATAGATGCTATGGATGAAGAAATAAATTCCATAGAGAAAAATAAAACATGGGAATTAGTTGATCTCCCAAAAGGTAAGGAAGTCATTGGAGTAAAATGGGTTTATAAAACCAAGAGCAATGCTGAAGGTAAGATTGAAAGGCACAAGGCCAAACTTGTTGTCAAAGGCTATAAGCAGCAACATGGAAGAGATTATGAAGAAACTTTTGCACCGGTTGCAAGAATGGAAACAGTGAGAGCAGTGCTGTCCATAGCAGCACAAAAAAAATGGAAGGTTTACCAAATGGATGTGAAATCAACATTCCTAAATGGAGTATTGATGGAAGAGGTTTATATTGAACAACCTCTAGGCTATGAGAAAAAAGGCCAAGAGCACAAATTTTGCAGATTGAAGAAAGCTCTTTATGGGCTGAAACAAGCACCAAGAGCATGGTACAGTAGGATAGATTCTTATCTACTAGAGAATGGGTTTGAAAAATGTGAAGGAGAACCCAAATTATACATCAAGGAGAAAGATGGTAAGATGCTAATTGTTGTCTTATATGTTGATGATGTGATCTTTACAGGTAATGATGATTACCTCATTCAAAATTTTAAAACAATCATGAAATATGTATTTGAAATGATTGATATGGGATTGCTGAAATACTTCTTAGGAATATAAGTAGAGCAAAGTGAAAATAAAATATTTATCTCTCAAGCTAAATATGTAAATGAAGTTTTGGAGAGATTTAACATGCAGGATTGCAATGTAGCAATTACTCCTACAGTGATGAGATTGAAACTCAGCAAATATGATAGCAACAAGGATTTTGATCCTAGTTTGTATAAGAGCATAGTTGGCAGCCTTATGTATTTGACTGCAACTAGGCCTGATATTATGTATGCTGTTAGTTTAATTTCCAGATTTATGGAAAGGCCAAAGGAAGCACATTGGCAAGCAACAAAAATAATTCTAAGGTATGTGAAAGGAACAAGGAGGTATGGAATTTTATATACTATTTCAGAAAATTATGAATTGATTGGATATACTGACAGTGATTGGGTTGGAAGTATAGATGATCGAAAAAGTACATCTGGTTATTTTTTTCATATGGGTTCATGAGCCATTTCATGGGCTTCTAAAAAACAACCAATTGTGGCATTATCTACAATATAAGTAGAGTATGTGGCAGCGACAGTAGCAGCATGTCAAGCATTGTGGATGAGAAGAATGTTGAGAAGTTTATGTCAAGAATAGGTAAAAGGGACAGTGATTTATTGTGACAATAGCTCAGCCATAGCATTGTCAAAGAATTCTATGTTTCACAAAAGAACTAAACACATAGATGCCAAGTTTCACTACATCAGGGAGCTAGTGAACAATGGAGAAATTATTTTAAAACATTGCAAAACAGAGGAGCAGTTTGCAGACATACTGACAAAGCCATTGGGGAATTTTTTTTTTTGAATATTTGAGGAAATGCATGGGTATGATAGATAACCCAGCAGCTGACTTTAAGGGGGAGTGTTGAAAATAATAAAGTCACCTGCAATCCTGTGCAGGAGAAAGAGAGTACAACAAGGGCAGAGGTTGAGTGCACACCATGGTGTATTCAACATAATTTTAACTGAAGTTGTAAGGAAGTTTTTGTGTTTTGGGCAGCAGCCACCTTTGTAGAGGAGCATTGAAGAAATCGTGGCTCTGGCCACGCAACAACTGAGTATTTAAAATAGTCTTATCGGGCCATAAAGCCCTCATCAACCACATAACCTTTTTTGTTTTCGCGCCAGTGTTTAAAAAGCTGCCGTGTATTATTTTTGAGATAGAATATTAAAAAAACAGTGAGAGAATCTGTATGAAAGACAGAGAGCATTTTTATGAAGATGACTGTGTGAAATTTTTGTAAGAAAGCCAGAAGGCAGATTGTATTGTGTATGTGCATTTTGTAAGTGATAGAGAAGAAATTTCTGCACTGTGTGAGCAGCAGTTGGAATTTTGTAAATGCCATAATAGTAGTTCTGTGGCATCACTGTAATAGATTTTTTTTTTAATGAAATAGAAACTGTTTGTGTGCCATCTCTGTCTAGCAAATTTTTAATTGAATCTCTGTGTTGAAGTTGGGGAATTTTCTATTCCTCTATGTGTTTTGGAATACTAAAAAATTCCAACAGGATTACCCAGATAAATTCCAGATTAAGAGGTAATTAAACTGATTTATACACATATTTATCAAATTTAAAGCTGGTCACACAATGTATGTTACAATCTTCCGAAAGCTATATATCTTCTCTTGCAACTTTGAAATCCCTCAACGGATGACCCGCAATTTACAAAAATATTACTTGGGAAGCGATTATCTATACATTGCTTTCACGATATTTATTCCATTTCAAGAAAGTTGCTCAAATGTGTCAACCCACAACATTGGAGAAAGTGCTCTAACCTGTTTCTCATTTGTATCCGTTACTTCATTTTTCTAGTGGATGGTATGGCAACATCTTTATTAATATAATTATTTTTATTATTCGTAGGAAGTTTTTTTATTTAATTCTTTTTTCTTATTTAGAAGAGGTGTTTAAAGACTTTACATTTAACCACATTTAATATATTTTAGTCTATATCAATAAATAAGAATATGTATCTTGATTTACTCATGGATGAATGAAGGAAATGAACTATAATGTTATTATGCACTAATTTTAAGAATGTAGTAGTTTTCCATGTTCTTCTTGTGTTAAATTTCTTCTCAGGATGCTTGTTAAGATTGTAGCTATGGTAAATTTCGTCTATGTACTTTATGTTTGATAGAATTTCAATCATTCCTTCTTTACTAAAATGCTCCAAAGACTTGTCATTTAGGTGTCAAAAAATCTCATGACACAACATACTCTCGACCTGTAATCAGGCCTTAGGAGGTTTTTTCGGTGACCATATTGGGGATTCGAATCATTCAATATTCATTTCCCAGTACATGACTTGTCCATATCGAATTCAACTACATTTGTTTATTGGAATGAATGACCGATGAAGTATCTTGCATCGATTATATGATCTTGTCTTACAAACAATAAGAATGAGAGAAGAGTTGGAAAGATCTTGGAATGTTATAACTCAACAAGAAGAACAGACACCACAAAATCTAGATAGGCGAATCCAATAAAGAAGAGTTAAACTAGAGAAATCCAAGACATTTTGAGTCCCAATAACAAGAAGCTAAAGTAAGAAAGTGAAAGAAGAGATCCATACTTGCTCAGATAAAGGAGTGCTTCTTTTCTCTCCCCCTAACAACCAAAAAATGTGATCCAGGTGGATATTGGTGGCAACCTGCCTATTCCACTTGGACTCCCACCATTGTTTCTCTCAGTTTTCCAGTTTCCTTAATTGTAGCACAATTTACTATTTTTGGTAGTTTTTCGGGTCTTGAATTTCGGGAGCCATTTTGAGGCCCTAAACAACATTTTTTTGGGAAAATGGGATAGATATTTCTAATGAGATATTGTGCGCGTCAAACAGAGATCGTAAAAGTTACGACCCCGGGAATTTGATGTACCAATTTACCTAATTGGAGCCCATAGTTTTGGCGCTTCATTTTCTAGGGTTACGTTTTTGGATGTTTAGGGTTTTCCATTATTTCTTAATAATAAATAGGCCTTCAAGCCTCATTGTAACACAATTCAGAGGCATGTCGCTGCCACATCTCTTCTTAGAGATAAGCTACCATCGCCCAAGCTAGTATATTTCCATTCTGTCTATAAGCATATTTCAGTTATTTAATATTAATGAAATGGGGTTTTATTTTTGTTGCATATCTGCGTTTATGTTTATTTCCGTATTTTATTGTGTTCCTGCAAAACTCCAGAGCAGTGGTATCAGAGCATGATTTCTCTTTCTCTGTCTTTCTTTGCATGTCCCCAACGAGATTAGGGTATAAGGAGTTAGGGCTCAATCTTGTTGAAACTTTGCAAGATCAACCTCACAAACCCCGATGGCCTCCCATGGCAGAATAAAAGAGATCCTATCAAAATATTTCTCGAGGAAGCCCTCGAGAAACATAGGAACGCGATGATGGGTAACTTTCCTAGATCCTTCGATGGTTACCCATCAGCGACGCATCTTCATCCGGCAACAACTTTGGAGGCGCCACTCCTTTTAAGGTACAAGTTAACTTTGACATTCCCATATTTGAGGGCCAAGTAGATGCATACATCATAGATAGATGGATGAATCTATTAAAAGGATATGTTTGGTTCATGACTATTCGAATCGGGAAAAAATTACTTTTGCACTCCTCAAAGTTGCCGTCCATGTCAATGACTAGTGGAAAACCTGCTGTGAGCAAAAGGACGAGAAGGAATCCTCCCTATTCTCGACTGCACCCACTTGGAATGCTTTCTGAGACATCATCAAGGAAAAATATTACCCTGTGGGGAGCTACGAGGACAAGTACATATAATGGACTACGTTGCGGCAACATAGGGATCAAGATGTGCTTGAGTTGAAAAATTTGTTCCATACCCTGCACACAAAGTTGGGTATCAAAGATTTAGAGAAACATTTGGTGATTAATTACCATAGTTGTTTGCATAGATACATACAGGATGAAATGGAGTTTCTAAACATCTCCTTGCATGGTGCAGCATACTGCTATGTTGCCAAGATTGAGCAGAAATTCAAGCAGAAGAAGCGAGACTTTGGATCTGCAAATCATAAGCAAGGGAAAGGAACCCCCAAACTGTAGAACAAAGGAAAAAGACAAGGCGAGGTGGCCTAGGACAACCCGTCGAAGCTGCAAGTGAAGAACAACACCACGAAGCCAAAGAAGGACATGAGAAAGTGGTGTGAGTTCCTTAAGAGCTCTACTCACAACACAAGTGAGTGTCAATCCAAGCAGTCACTGGTGGCCAGGATGAAGGCTTCTAAATTAGATTCATGTTTTGACTCTGAGTCAAAACCAAAAAAGGGGAATGAAAAAGGGAAGCAGATTATTGATGTAGAGCCTAGTTCTACCATTTCCACCACTAAGATCCAGAAAGAGGAACCCAAAGATCCAGAGGAGGGGGAGCGCCTCTTCCATTCCCAGATGTGGTTGAAGGGTTCCCCGCTGTAGTTCATTGCCGACAACGAGAGCCAAAAGAACCTCATTTCAACAGAGGTTGTGAAGCTGCTGGGCATGCCGACCACAAGACACCCATAAACATACACCATTGGGTTGCTTCACGAAGGACGTGATCTCTGCGTCATCCAGTAGTGTCTTCTTCTCTACATCATCAAGCCCTTCACAAATGAGGTAATATGTGATGTTTCTCCTCTTGAATTTTATGATGTATCATTTTTGCAACCATACTTGTGGAAGTGACATGCTATGTATGAGTCTAGGCCTAACCATGTTATTGTTACTTTGGGTAATAAGTTGTATAAGATACCGGAGGTAGAATTTCCTACTGCCATCTTTTTGATCATTGAAAAAAATGCAGTAAGATCATTTCCCAAACCGGTAAATTTTTTTTCCTTATGATCTTCCCTTAGGGAAATAAGAGGACTACAGCCATGACCTCCAGACAGGGCCCCTCTGCATGGAAAAAATAGATGGATAAGTTCGTGGAGGAGTACGGGGACATCTTCACCTCACCCGCAGGGGTGCCACTGTATTTTCAGGTCAAGCACTCCATCGATTTGACCCCAGGCACGCCACTACCCAATTGACCAATCTGTCGGCACTTTGTTTTGGAGAACGAAAAAATCAAGAGGTTGATTAAGGATTTGTTGCAGAAAGGTCACATCTGTCTGAGTTCATTGCCCTATGGGAGCCTGGTCGTGTTGGTGCAGAAGATGGATGGGGTTTGAAGTCTCTGTATTGACTATCAGGTGCTAAAGAAGATCATTTTTTGGAATAGGTATTCGATCCCACAGATTGATGATCTTTTGGACCAACTCAAGGGGGCCAAGTATTTTAGCAAGATTGACTTGAATTTCGGGTATCACCAAGTACCAATAAAACCCTCCAATGTGTTGAAGACGACCTTTAAAACCAAGGAGGGCCTCTTTGTCATGCCTTTCAGGTTGACGGATGCTCCAACAACCTTCATGAGGTTGATGGATGACATCTTGTGACCATTCACCAACTCATTCATGGTGGTGTGTTTGGATGACATCCCGATCTTCAACCAGAGTTGGGAAGAGCACCTCCACAACATTCGACAAGTCCTCCAAACATTGCGACAACACAAGTTGTGTCCAATTTTAAGAAATGCACTTTTAGCATGACCCAAGTTCAATATATGGGATACATCATTGCTGAGCATGGGGTGCATGTGGACCCAACCAAGGTCCAGGTCATTCGGGATTACCCAACCCCAATCAATGTAATAGAGCTCCACAACTTCCTGGGTCTTGCCAATTTCTATCACTGGTTTATGTTGGGGTTCTCTCATATAACTTGGAATTTGAGTCAAGGCACCAAGGGAGGAGAAAAATAAAAATTATTTTGGTCTAAATTGCAACAGACGATGTTCACAGAGTTGAAGCATTGCCTCTGCTCTGCACCAGTGCTCACCTTACCAGACTTGTAACAACCATTTGAGATTGAGAGAGATGCCTATGACTATGCTATTGAGGCAGTTCTTGCTTAGTTGGGGAATCCAATGGCATATCACAGTGAGACACTTTTATACATAGTTTGGAAGTTCCCTCCTATGAAAAAGAGATGTATTCCATTGTGCAGGTCTGCCGACAATGGAAGCATTACATTTTGGTGAAGGAAACAGTCATCCACACAAATCACTGACCCCTGTAGTTCATAAAGACATAAGGAAAGTTGAAAAATGATTGCCATCATAATTTTTCCACATACTTGCAACAGTTCCATTTGAACATAAAGTACAAGAAGGGCAACACCAATAGCGTTGTAGACTGCCTCAGTCGACCGCTAATCATGGCACTAACCACTGTGCTCAACTCTTGTGGGAACGAGACTTCGAGTTGGCTACATCTCTATAAAGTGATCCAGAATTTGACAACACATAATAGATGCTCTTAGAAGGGAATAAAGCTCCACATTTTCACCTCTAGGATGCACTATTATGCCACCTGGGTCACCTCTGTGTTCCTTCAAGCGAGGATGCGAAGATGATTTGGGAAGCGTACTATAATCGTGTTGCTATAAATTTCAGCATCAAGAAAATAGTGGCAGTATTTCAGAAGTATTTCTATATACTGAACCTTTGACAAGATGTTGAGAAGTAAATTAGATCCTACACTGCTTGTGCCATTAAAAAACCGACCATCAAGAATCAAGGCCTATATACTCTACTTCCTAGCCCTAGTCGACCTTGGGAATCCATCAAAATGGATTACGTGTCAGGCCATACTTCTACCAAGCATAGCAACGACTGCATTTTTGTGGTCATCGAAATATTCTCTAAGATGGCCATTATGGCAGTGTGCAAGAAAAATATCACAACAGAAGCCACTGCTAAAATCGTCTTTGAACGACTGTGTGTACACTTTTGGATCCCACAGTCCATTATCTTAGATCGGGACAACATGTTCCTCAATACATTTTGGTGAAGTCTCTAGGCGATGCTGGACACCAAGCTCACTAAGTCCACAACTTTCCACCCCCAAAATGATGGCTAGACAGAGGTTGTCAACAGGATGATTACACAAATTCTGCGCATGTACAACTCAAAGAATTCATGCACATGTGATGAAAGCCTCCCCTATGTATAACACATCTATAATCGGCCTCTCCACAACTCAACTAGCCACAAAATATTTCAGGTCGGCTTGGGATTCTAGCTAATATGTCCCATTGATGTGGCCATACCATTTGCAGCTACTTAGGAAGATTTGGCTCATTTCCAGTCTAAAGTTGGCAAGGCAAACAACTTCATTGAGCGCATTCAACACATTCTCCAAAAGGTCCATGACATATTGGATAAAGCCAATGGTAAGTACAAGCAAAAAAATGATCAACATTGAGTGCCACACAAGTTCTAGGTGGTCGATAGAGTTTAGCTACATTTGCAGAAGGAGCACCTCGCTGGACCCCACTGCAAGTTTTTCCCGCTCCGAGATGGGCCATACACCATCATGAAGTTTTTCAGGGAAAATTCCTTAGAGCTCATTATTCAACCATTCCTTGGTCTACACCTAGTGTTCAATGTGGATTGCCTTTGAACCTACTTTCGACCATTACTGGACACATCAGACATTGTAGAACAAATCACACCAACAAAGCTAAACCCTGACTGCATGGAAATTCCACAACTGATTAGATCATGGACATGCATATGAAGAACACTCACATGCATAATATTCAACTATATTAGATTGTCAAAGCGGGCCAACTCCTGCACCAAGGCAAGTGGCTCACTAGGGACCAAGTTCAACAAAAGTTTCCCCTCTCATCGATGAACTCAACACAATGGGGAACATTGCTTCCTAAGGGGGGGGGGGACTAATCCAGGTGGATATTGGTGTCCACCCACCTATTCCACTTAGACCCCCACCATTTTTTCTTTCAAATTTTCAGTTTCCTTAATTCTAGCAAAGTTTACTAATTTTGGCAGTTTTTTGGGTCCTGAACTTCCAAAGCTGTTTTGAGGCCTTAAACGATTTTTTTTGGGAAAATTGGGGCCAAGATTGGTTTTTTTTTGGAAAATACTACCCGAAAGTTATATTTCTTGGATATATCTTTCAAACGAGGTATTGTGCGCATCAAACAGAGATAGTATGCCAAAGTTACGACCCCTAGAAGTTGATGTACTAATTTACCCAAATAGGGCCCATAGTTTTGGTGCTTCATCTCCTAGGGTTAGGTTTTTGGATGTTTTGGGTTTTCCATTGTTTCTCAATAATAAATAATACTTCAAGCCTCATTGTAAAAAATTTTAGAGGCATGTATCCACCACATCTCTTCTCAGAGATAAGCAACCATCACCCGAGCTAATTTATTTCCATTCCGTCTGTAAGCATATTTCAATTATTTGATATTAATGAAATGAATTTTTATTTATGTTGCATATATGCGTTTATGTTTATTTTTGTATTTTATTGTGTTCCTTCATAAGTCCGGATCAAAATGAAAGAAAGCAGAGAAGAAGTGAGAGAAGAAAGAAGAGAGCAACTAAAAGGAAGAAATCTGAGGAGAAGGCTCACAGTAAGTCCACTTTCCTTGCAAGGGGAAAAACATCCTCTCCCCACCTTGTCAGTTGGTATTTTACTTGTTTTTAATGGAGATGGAGTCATGGATCTTAATAAACACATGTTTTTTTTGAAATTTGTGATATCCATGGGATTGTACATGAAGATGTGACGGTAAGGGTATTTCTTCAAACCTTGGTTGGACTTGGTTATGATTGGTACTTGTATTTACCTATTGGTTATATTAATTATTTTGATAATATATAAAATGCCTTCATAAGATGTTATGTTGGACTTGGTTATGATTGGTACTTGTTTTTACCTATTGGTTAAATTACTTATTTTGATAATATATAAAATGCCTTCATAGGATGATATGTTGGACTTGTAGGATATAATACATTTCTAACTCAATTCACACTATTCAAACTCCTAAGAGATGAGAAAATTCAGGATTTCAACCTCATTATTTTCAATACCCTACAACTAATTCCCCAAAAATCGTTTGCAAATGAGCTTATGATCTTTGGAAGCTATATGAGTGCCATGCCTTCAAATGTCAAATATGTTGTAACATCATCCCATATAATAACTATGGAAGGAGCTATGAGAAAATCACAAGAAATGAAGAGGATATATTGCAAAGAAATGCAAACCCTAAAATTATTTTGGGAAAGTCTTAGAGGGAAATGTTTTCCCTCGATATTTTAGAAGAAAAAAGGTCATTTCCTCCTCAAAATCCCTAAGAAACCAAGGTTGGAAGAGGTATTTTTCATGGTATTCCTCTGAATGTAAGAAATGTTCCAACTCTTGAAGAAGTGTACACTTCAATGGTTAGTTATGAGATTTCCCAATTGAATAGAACAATGAAGCAAATTCATAACATGATAATTAGACTAAGACAAGCTAATGAACAAAAGCCTCAACAACAGAAAAATGTCAAACCATCTAGTTTCCACCAAGGGGACCTAAACCCCAAAGATATCAAAATCCAGTACCTTAACTATAGATAATCAATAATTTAAGGAAATAGATCCTCCTCGAGTGCATAAATTTATTTCTCAAGAGAGTGCCCCTATTCTAAAATCAATGGAAATAGGAGATAATCCAATATTTTCTTTCAAAGAAGAAGAGTTGCTACAAGAAGATGAGGAGCTTGTGCAACTAGAGAACATAGTTCAAACAAAAGAATATTTTTATAAAGAAAAATTTAAAGCTCCAATGGGCCACCCTACAATAGATTACTTTTCCCCTTTTAGAAGTTGTCAAGATTCCTCAACAATGAGAAATTCTCATCATATATAACAAAAACCGAAGAATACTCCAATACAAGAATAACATTTGTTGTTATTAATCACCCATAAGCGAATTCTACAGTCCAAACTAAGGTGAATAGAAAGGTTCCTCGTTTTACATATCACTTGAGAATCCAAAATTTGTGTTTCATAATCATTTGATTGATAGTGGTGTTACTAATAACATTATGCCCCTTCATATTATGAATCCAATAGGTCTAACTTTGCACCAAACATTATGAACCAAGAGAAAACATATGTGCAATGGACTCAAGGAAGGTACTTGCCTTTGTAGAGATAAAGGATTTGTGAGCAATGATATAGTCAACCCCTCATATTACAACTATCTTCACAATAGTGGGGGTCGATGTATTGATCGCATGTGGGTTGGTTCTAGGGAGGGAATGAAGCTTCACTCTTTGGGGATATTATCTGTCAATTGAATTGTTTTGGAATTTTGTTCCATTGAAACCATCAATCTGAGTCGTTAAACATGTGAGGTGTAATGCACAATATATGCAGGGTCTAGTTTATAACTTTGTTTATCAAATTCAAACATGAAAGAAACATATATTTTATGAAAACTAGTTGTAATATAACTAATTCAACACAATCATGGTTCTAAAAAATTTTAAACCCTCTTGCCATGTAAAGAATTGTCATGGGACAACCAAAAAGTCAATTAAATATATAATTTATAACTATGATTTTTGCGATTTGAAGATGAACAATACTTTATTCAATCAAAATATTCGTATGAGTAGCCTCCACTATGTTGGCTATCAAACTTAAAATGAATTTTAAGCAAACCAAATTGTAAGAAGAATTTCGAAATACTAGAAATTGACTGTAATTAATCTAGAATGGAAAAAAACTAAGTGAAATATGAACTAATCATTAAAACTATCAAAAATTAAAATAATATTGTAAATAAATAAGGAGCATTGCATTCCCTTCCTGGTTCTGTTATGAACTACTAAGAAATTATTATAACCCTTGAAGTTGTTATAACACTACACTTATGTGATCATTTATGAATCAACAATAACACTTGCACATAAGATTACTAGTAACGAAGTTTATACTATAATATTAGAGTGTTTTCAAAAACATGATTGTCTCATCCCTTCCAAATGATGGAGATTCATACAAATTTAAAATAGATATCATTGAGAGCTTTAATACCATTTTTTAGAACAATTTCGAATCTTGTAGATCTATAAAATAACTTGTCAACTATTTAAGAGAAATTCATGGATGTATGCATGAATTTATCATATGAAATATTGAGATCCACAGATTTTGTTTTTGTGGGTTTTGATCCACAATTTGTGAAGAGAACTATGCTTCCAATTTGTGTGCATTACCAACAAATGCACTGCCACTGATTTGTTGTACCATTGACTTTGTCCTTGTGCTGATGTGGAAGGATTTGGGTTCACTCTCATAAGTGGAGGAACATGGGATCACTATTTTCCATGTCCTCCAACTTGAGATTTCGTTGAATCATGCCTGTAGTTATGTGAACTTGCGATTCAACTATATAATCAGAGACTCGCTACAAAATTTTTATGTTTATGTAGCTGCAATAATACATATTTTTTCTTAAAAGAATATATGAAATTATGGAAAAATGGGCATTTTTATCATGCATTTATCTAATTTGTAACCCTTTGTAGTCGGGGACATGATTTATACCAAAATGGTAGCATTGGAGTTGTGAGATAATAAATATGGCAAGCTTCTAGACATATGATTGGAAAGATTCGTGATAAGAAGATGAAAAAAAGTGCATGCCCAATGTTGTGGCATGTTTTAAATTTCTTATATGTTGTATATATGAGATTTTGTGTTCTTAAAAAATAAAAATAAAAATATATGCATATGCACAAAATAATTTTTTTTGAAAAGCATGTACTAAAAGTGGTCGGAGTAAATGTGACAGACAGTGGGACCACATTTAACACATAATGTTAAAAGACAAGTAGGTGACATCGTCAAGTCCACCAATTGGAAAATATTTTCCAGGATGGATCAATGCGACATCACAACTTGATCAGAGATTAACAAGCGGGGTGCCTTCGCTGGAATATTTGACCCCCAACAGTTGACTGGAATGAGTGGCCCAGATTAACTATAGGGGAATTTCTCTGTGATCGCTCCCGTACTGTGGAGTCCCCCTGCAATGACGAAAATTGATAGGCCCACGATGTTAGCATGCAAGGCAGTTGTGTTTTCCATGTCACCCTCCACGTCATTTCACCCATCTTGTCAGTCATTTCATCATTCATTATACTTCCATATGTTGTTTTCCCACCCAATCAGTTTCTTTGCCTATAAAAAGAAATTTTCCCTCATTATTTTCCACGTCTGCTCTTGAACAACTTAAAGTTCTCCAACATTTGTACCAACGTCCAAGTCACTATCTTTTTGATAGAGCTAGGTAACCCATACAACTATTCTTGAATTTGTCCAAAATGTCAAACAAAAATGCTATGGTTGTGTCTTCTACTCGTATTCCATTGATGGAAATAGAAAGTGACATTGTGGGTATTGTCTGCACAGTAGTCCACCCACTTTTCTAACAACATATCATCCTAAACCAATCAAAATTCCCATTTTACTATGCTTTAATCGAGTCTGGAGTCTTGTCATTTTTTGTTCCACAAACTTACCCGTTCCCTGAGTTGATCCACTAGTTAGTCTCTTCCATGTATACTCAAAAGTGTTTTTTCATGAACCAATTGAGAAAAAATGTCTTTCAAGTGTCAGATCAGTTAATTAGGCAGTCTTTTTTCTTTTCCTCTGCAGAGTCATATGTGATTTTTAATGAAGAGTCCCCTTCCACATAATTTCAATAATTTCAAAGACCTGAGTTTGCTGAGGTGAATAAGAATAAGTAATAAATGGTCATTTGGACAAACCTAATAAGAAAGGAGGTGAGAAATGAAGGTCTATTTGAGTTTACCTCCTCTTCCCTTCCTATTGTCTATTAAATTTTAAATGGAGTGTTTGTACCAAGGTTGTTTCCTGAAGCTCAGTCTTTTCTAAAATTGAGCAAATATGTAAGGTATGGGGATTGGTTTTCTTATGAAAACCACACTGAAATTAGATTGTTTGGAGCTGATATAGAACCTTTCAGGCTACCTATTTTTGTTCCTATGAGAATGTTTTCCTTGGCGTTCATCATGAAAAGTTTTAATGTTGATCAAGTTCATTTTGTGACAGTGAAGAAGGGTCATTTATTTAAATTACCCAGGAAAATAGGGCCATTCATTGTTAATACTAGATAGGGCCTAGAAGAGGCTCACAAGATGCTGACTAATATGTATATTTTATTAGAGGAGAAATGGGCTTATGACCCATATCATGTGATTTCAAACCACAGGGTGGGGAATGGTTATTCTCCATTTGTTCATGAGCGTAGGCATGAGATGGAAAAACTAGAAAATGGTGGAAAAACTTTTGCATCTGAGAAGATGGAGGTAGAAACCCCTCATCCTACTGAGAAGGGGCTTAAAATAGGAAGGGAGAATTTTTTTGATTTGGAGAGTGATGCAGAAAATGAAGCCAAGAAGGCAAAGCCAATGGAGGAGGGTAGTTCGTCAACTATGCCTATATTTTCTTTGCAATTGGAAGACACTTCTTGTACTCCTTCATCTCCTCCACCTGAGGGTACAAGTTCATTAAGGGAATTTTGAGGTCTAAAATGGGCCTCCTAAGGAAAATGTACAATCAAAATTCACTTTATGAAAACCAATCACATTTTAGGGGATGCCATCATCCCTAATGGTTGAGATTACATTGCTTGAGTTAAAGGTACTTACTTGTCACATTCTCAATGATGGATAAAAACTCATGGTTAACCATGGAGTTCTCTAAGTACTTTTAAAGTCAAAGTAAAGTACTCATAATAAATATCATTTCACACTTTTTGAATAAAAATATATTATTGTCATTTCATATTTCTTGAAAGAAATAATGCATATCCCTATCTATATTATATTATATTATATTATATTTATATAGTATATAAATTACATGTTATTATACAATTTAAATAATATGAATTTTAATTAATAGCATATAATATAATTAAGAATTTATAAATTTATATTTATATTTATTTAAGTACAAAGGACAAATGCATTAGTTGTTAAATGATAATGACTTTTTCTTGAAAAGCTCATTCTTATTTATAGTCACATCAATACAATTTTTTTATTAATTTATTTTAAAATAACTTGAATCGAATTATAACCATGTTAATGATATGATTTATAGAGTGCAAGACGCTTAATTAGGCAACTCACAATATTATTTTATTATTTAGCTATTATTTTATTATTTCTTAGAGGCCCATTTTAATTCTGAAAATTCAATCAGATGATTTCGTCAAACAAATAGGTTTTCTCAAAAATTTAAGGAAGAAACAAAACAACAAGAGATAACATCGAGGCTTAGTCAGGGGCTCAAATTTATCTTGAGCAGACAAGATTATTGACAACCATGGATTTATAAAAATATCAACTATGGATAACCTGCTCTCATCCTTCAACTATAAATGTGTCATCTACTACTTCTTTCAAAACTGTTAATCTGACGATGGATGCAAAAAAGATTCCTCTTCCCGATAAGATTAACATGTGACATGCAAACATGACAATTAATTTTTAATGATTTAAACGAGAACACTTAAGCTGTTGCCAAATATGAAAATATGTTGAACAAAATAATCAAAAAATTAAAGTTGGAGAAAGAAAACTCTAGAGCTTACTCCACACAAAATGAGGAGTTAAAGAAAATAATTGTCAAGATTTGTGTTGATCCTGAAGACAGATCAGAAATTCAAAAACATTTGCAGAGTGTTGAATGTGAAATCCAAACTTTGAAGAAGAAGCTTAAGCTTCCTACTGGTGAGCATCCTATGGCTACTGAAGTAGCCCAAGTTGAGATAGAGAAAGAGCAGTTTCTGCAAGCTCTGCTAGCCAAAGATGAAGAAATAACTGAGTTGAAAGAAGGGAATGACATGTTACAAAAGAAGATAGAATCCCATGTATGCACTATTGTTGTTTCATCAAATTCAGAAGACCCTGCTGCCCAATTAACTAAAGTCTCTACCGAGTTAAGAATGGAATAAATTGATCTGAAGAAAACTCAAAGGGACCTCGAAAGTTCTTATAAGTAATCAGAGCTATTGAGCAGGAAGTAAAAATGAACAAGGATAATGCAGAGAAGTATAGGCAAGACTGTCAGACTACCTATCGGGAAATCAAAGAACTGAAAGAGAAAGTGAAAGGAAATATGTCCCTTATACAGGCTAGGGAGATTATTTGGAATGACTATATTAATGATGTCAAGAATATACGGGATTTGGTGATTATTGTTGGGGAAGAAAAGAGAATTATAAGAGACCTGAAAAATGTCATTGTGGCAAATAAACATAAATTGCAGAACATGGTCATGTATGCCAAGAGGTTGATTGATTTCATTAATGAACTGAAGGATTTTGGAATTTAAGACATGACTCAATGTGTGCTGGATTTTAACAAAATGATCATGAAGAATTCATATAGGAAGGCTACAAAGAAAAAGCTGAAGGAAGTTAAAGAAGCAGTGGTAAGATTTAATGTGTTGTTTCATAAAAGAACCAAGAATGGTTTTCCATCCTATTGGGACCAACAAGGAAATCGTCTTCCTTGGGAGACATATGAAACATTGCTGGTAGAGGAAAATAGTAAAATTGGTAATACACATGAGAAGACTTCTATCTAAAGGGAGCCACTATTGTGATTTTTTCTGCATAAAGACTTTGAAATGTTATGGATGATGAAAACATTGTTTCTAGAAAGACTCTCATATTCCAGGATCACAGAATTCAGAATGGCTCATGTCAAGCTTGTAAATTGTTCCAGCTCAAATGTAGACTTGTGGAGAAAGTGTAAATGATGGATGTCTCTACAAACTGATAATATAGATGTAATAACCTCTTATGTTCTAGGATCTTAGTCCACTGCCACCACGTGATCAAATGCAATTTTACATTTTACTTTTACTTTATTTTTCTGAAGAGGTTATAATTTTCTATTTTGCTATGTAATGGACGAAAGAAACAGTTTAGGAAGTTGAAATTTTCATAACTGTTCATTTTGTAATTTTGTATTTAAGACTTTTTTGAAAGAGAGATGGGGTTCCGAACTTTGGGCCTCAAAAGTTTTTGGCGAGTTTTTTACTTTGTCTTTTATGAGATTAATAAATATTTTCAGAGAATTTTCCAGCAATTAATGAATGTGTTGAGTTTTTCCTGTTCCATCTTAAGTATGTCTCTTATATTGGAATAAAGTAATGCAACTACTGGATCTGTGAGTTAGAGTAAATTTTCTTAATAATGTGCTCCGTTATTCTAAAATCATTTCTTGCAACCATTTTCTTCTAAAGCTAGAGATAATAGTTTCTGTGATTTACAACATATTGTTAATGGTTTTTCACTAGCATTTCACCTTCTCCTATTCATGCACACTTATCATTTAAAGGAACTTTGAGGAGTTTTGTTATCTGTAAATATTAAAGGGTTTAAGATATAAATTTTGGGGTTACAATATGAAGGGACAACAAATAATTTTATTTACAAGTGATAGTAAATGTCTTGGACACTGATCTCCTTACAGCAAGAGATTGTCTCAAAAGGAACAACACCCAAAATCCCCCCATGTTGAAGATTTTGCATGTCCCCATGCATAAACAAAATTTGCATAGGAGGTATGGAGGCTTCAACTAATCAAAGTATAATAAGAAACTGAAAAGAAGGTTCAATAGGCATGATCACAAACTAATCTTATGTTTGAAAGAACAAAAATTTAAGATAATCATAAATAGATATATAGAAAATAAATAGTTGTAAGAATTAGTACGAAGGGAAATGCAAGTTCTAAAAGAATAACATGATAAAATAATTAAATATAAAAGAAAAAGGACCTAGCGAAAAATGAGGAATGACAAATAAAAGGGAAAGAATGATTAGCCATAATATAAATGCAAAAGAAAAGAACTTGGAGAAATTGAGAAATTTGAAATAAAAGGGAAAGGATGATTAGCCTTTTGTGGCAATTCCTGAGCTCTCTTATATCTTCTTGCAACTCGATTCTTAAATGATCTTTTTCCAAGAAGTAACAATGCACAAGATGAGTTGCATTGTAACTTGAGATTGCTTAAATGGGAACTAAGCAACCATTGAAATGTTGGTTCTCATTTGGGTTTCCAAGGTAAATATCACCTCTTGTTTCATAAATTTATCTATATTCTATTTTAAATTTTATGTATGAGTGATTAATGTGTTCCTCTATGTTTAATATGCTTCATATAGTTGGAGGAATGGTTCTAACAACGAATTCCTTATTTTAGTTATGTTATTTCAATAGGGATTTTATTGAATGTCAATAAATCTTAATTACTCACTATTATTTTACTCTCAAATTTGAGATCAAGGGTTCTCATGATATGGTTTTTGCAATAATCAGTTGTATTCCTAACATTTGTTTCTAAATAATAGTAGAATTGAGACCCTTAGGTAATTGGAAAACAAAGTTGGTTAATACTATGAAAATTTAGTGAAGGCAAAAGTTGTATACACCATAGAAATTAGTGAGAATCCTTAACACGATTATAGATTTAGGTATCCAAGAGCCTAGCCACAAAGTGAATGGTTGACTTTGTGTTTGGCCCCTTAGATGACATGAATCTACAATTGGGTTTAACTCAAGTGCAATTAGTTACAACTCTCATAACAATGATTGGATTTCATGGGTATTTTGTACAAGCCGTATGTAGATTTTACATGCCACATACAAGTCATGCAATCTCATAAAAGGGTTGTCTTGGCATGTAAAGGATGGAGTGAATTGTCACTAGTAGTGAATGGCATAGTACATGCCATTAAATAATAGTTTAATCTCTTATATATGTAACCTTTGTAGGAAAATTCCTATCTTATATGGTTATATTTTATTCCTTCTTTATTAATATGATATTCCTTAACCCTTGTAAATTGGAAAACAACAAGTATATAGAGAAATAAATTATAAAAATGAGAAAAAGATAAAATCTATAAAAAAAACCCCTTGCATATTTATCCGGTGAAGGGAATACAATATTTAATAGCCTCTTAAAGTTGGGAAACCTTTCACTAAGTAGAGCTCCAAAGACACAACACAAGGAAAAACATTTCATACTATCCTATCTCTTTAAATGACATTTACACAACAATATTTAATATTTCTAATTGCTTGTAGTCCTACCACTAATGAATAGCAATTACCTAGTGAGCCTTCTAAAGCAATTCTCTCACTTTCTTCCAAAACCATATTTTGTTTCTCTTTTTTCCCATGTAGATAAGGATGAAAAGGGAAAGCCAACATATCAATGGTTGCTTAGTTCCATTTCAGTAATATTAGGTTATAATTCTACTCTTGTGCATTCTCACCTAGTCATTGGACAAACACCATTTAAAAGTCAAGTTGCAAGAAGATATAGTAGAGCTAGAGAAATGGTTGGAAGGCTAATCATCCTTTTTTTTTTTCCCTTGGACAAAGACCATATCAAAATCAAGTTAGAGGTAGATATAATAAATTTGGAGAAATGGTCTAAAAACTAATCATCCTTTCACTTTTATTTCCAATTCCTCATCTCTTTGGCTCTTTTTTTTCTTTTACATTTATTTATTTTACATTTGTTTATTTATTTTTATAAAACTTGCATTGCCCTTTTCTAAAACCTAGTAATTAGAATTAGAAACTTAAAATTAAGTATTAAACCTTTCTATTTCAAATTAACTCAACATTTATTTTTAAAATAAATCAATTTGAACTTTTCTCATACATTTTTTTTTTAATATATGAATTTCTTTGTATACTTCTTAGGATCTTTCCACGATGCCTCAATGTCTCACCACTAATGCATCTTTCCAAAATCACTCATTTCAAATTTTATAACAAAAATGTTTTTAATTTCATCAATCAAATCATTTATATTATCATATTCATTTTAACCCAGAGGAAATTTGTAAATTTTCACATTTATATTATTATATTTATCTTAACCTAAAGGACAATTTTCAAATTAACTCAACATTTAGTTTTAAATTAAATAAATTTGAACTTTGCTCATACATATTGATTTTTTTTTTATACTTCTTAACTTCTTTCCACCATAACTCAATGTCTCACCACTAATGCATCTTTCCAAAATCTCTCATTTCAAATTTTTATAATTTTTTTTTTTAAATTTCATCAATCAAATCATTTATATTATCATATTCATATTAATGCAGAGGAAAATTTGTAAATTTCCACATTTATATTATTATATTCATTTTAACCTAGAGGAAAATTTTCAAATTAATTCAACATTTATTTTTAAATTAAATCAATTTAAACTTTGCTCATACATATTGATTTTTTTTTTTAATATATGAATTTCTTTATATAATTCTTAACATCTTTCCACCATACCTCAATGTCTCATCACTAATACATCTTTCCAAAACCTCTCATTTCAAATTTTTATAACAAAAATGTTTTTAATTTCATCAATCAAAACATTTATATTATCATATTCATCTTGATCGAGAGAAAAATTTGTAAATTTCCACATTTATATTATTATATTCGTCTTAACCTCGAGGAAAATTTGTAAATTTCCACACATGCAGAATTCCAAATATCTTAAATACGTTATTTTTTGACTTGCGTCCAGATATTCCATGCTTTGACAAGATCTTAAGTTTTCTTTTAAGCCACCATTCAGAAATTCCCGCATAACATCCTAAAGTCAAATATTTTCATCATATTCTTCCTGAAGATAGGAATATGAATTGGCTGGAGGCTCATGGCATAGTCAGTCAAATACCTAACGGTAATGGTAGGAATAATATTCTAAATCGATAGTGTCATAACCTATAGAAAAATACAAGTAAAAAATGGAATCCTGTGTTTTTGCAAACTGTTTTTTAGCAGACATGTCAATGTTGTAGCTTTTAACAATTTCATTCATCTTAATCAAATCGAACTTTTGATGATATGAAACTTAGATGGTAAATTAATTTTGTATTTGAATTATACAGTAATTATGTTTTACCAGAAGATGTATGAAGACGAGTTGAATTGAGGTGTATTTATTTAGTTGTGTCAAGAACAGGTAAAAGGCATAGTGATATATTGTGACAATAACTCAGATATTGCATTATCAAAGAATTCTGCGTTTCATAAGAGAACTAAGCACATAGATGCCAAGTTTCACTATATCAGAGAATTGGTGAACAATGGAGAAATTGTTTTACAACATTGTAGAACAGAGGAGCAATTTGCAGATATTTTGACAAAGCCATTGGGGCAAAAGGGTTTTGAATACTTAATAAAATGCTTGGGTATGACTGATAACCCAGCAACTGAATTTAAGGGGGAGTGTTGAAAATGTTAAAGTCACCTGCGTACCCTGTGCAGGTAAAAATAGAGTACAACAGGGGCAACAACAGAAGGTTTAGTGCACAACACTGTGTATTCAAGAGGAATGGAGAAGACCGTAAGGATGGAATTTAATGTTTGATGGGCAGCAGCCACCATTGCAGAGGAGAAGTTATGTTTGTATGGGCGTAGCCGTTTTTTTGCAGAGAAATGAAGACTTTCGTGTCTCAAACCATGTAAGAACAGAGTTATTAATGAAAATAGTCTTTTCGAGCTTTTAAGCCCTCAACAACCAAATATGAAGAAATATTGTTTAAACGGAAAAGTCCTTTAGGTTTTGAATGAGACACGTGATAGTGGTCCCCACCATAACCAATCGCAATCACAAGTTTTAAATTGTAAGTGTCTTGTTGATATGGAGTTCCGATGCGATGCAATGCGATCACATTCGCAATCACAAATCGCAAAAGGAACATTGTATTTCCGCCATCCGAAAGTGTTACCGCCGATTGTATATTTGCGATGCGATCACAATCGCATTCACCAAAACTCCATCCGCCATATGTATGTTACACCGATTGAGAGTTTGCGATGTGATGCGATGTGGTCCCACCACAATTGCTAATCGCAATAGCTCGTCGCAAAGCGTTATCCACCATATGATTGTGTTTCATTGAATGTTTGCGATGCAAACTCAATCGCAATCGCAACATTGCAATTGTTTGTTCAACCGTTCCGCATATGTTTTTTTTTTCGTCGATGTCGATGGTGTGATGCGATGTGGTCCCACCACAGTCGCACATCGAACATCGCTCATTGCGCAATCGCAATACCGTTGAATCGCAAATCGCAAATCACAAGTCCAAAGTTCATTCCGCCAAGTTTTATGTTTCGCCGATTTCCGTTTGCCAATTGCGAAGTGGGCTCCACTCGTATATCACACATATAAAGTTTTTAGGTTAAAGTAATGTTTCAGCAATGTATTTTCATTTTTATTTTGTTTTATGTTTTATTACACCGCACCATATAAAAATTAAAAAATGCCGTAGTATTGTAAGAGAGTAAGAGTTGTATTGTTGTGTTGTATCGCTGTGTAAGCCCGCAGGCAGAGAAAAACTCAGTGAACCATAACAGAGCACTGTTTGTGCGTTTTGAGAGATAGAGAAGTTTTGAGAACACTGCGTCTGTAGCAGTCAATCATATTTTGTGAATCCCTCCAGTGAGGAAGAAATCTATCATTTTGTAATAGTTTAGTTCTGTTAAGGAAACAGAAATAAAAGTTTTATTCTGCAATCTCTTTCCAGATATTCTCTGTGTTAGAAGGAGAGTATCATTCTCTCTATATTGTTATGTAATTATCAGAAATTCCAACATGGTATCAGAGCTAGTTCAGGCTCTTTGAAGGTGTCAAAGAAGCTGAAGGAAGAAGAAGACCTGTTGCAATAGTTCTCTAGCAGATTGAAGGCTCAGCAGAATTTAAAGTCTAGGTATTTCTCAAAAAAATAGAATTGTTATTTTGTTTAAAAGATTAGTCCTCAGAGATAGAGTTTTTATTTTAAATAAGGAAAGACATTTTGTTTGAAAAACACAGTTAAGTTCAGTTCAGAGTTCAATTTATAAGCAATGGCTGGACCAAGCACTAGTATGAGTATTGGAAATGCTCAACTTCCACAATTTACTGGGAAGAATTATGATTATTGGGCCATTACCATGAGAGCCCTGTTTGCCTCACAAGACTTATGGGAATTTGTAGAAGATGATTTTGATGAACCAGCTAATGAGTAGGCTTTTAATGCCTTAACTCAGGCAGAGAAGGATATATTGAAGAGCAATAGAAAGAAGGACTCTAAAGCCCTCTTCTATTTGTATCAAGTAGTACATGATAATGTGTTTCCAAGGGTAGCGGTAGCTAAGAGATCCAAGGATGCATGGGATACTCTCAAGATAGCCTATCGAGGTATGGAGAAAGTGAAGACAACAAAACTACAATTGCTGAGGAGAGATTTGAAACTCTCTGTATGAAAGAGTTTGATAATATAGACTCATTCTTCACACATGTGATTGGGATGGTCACACAGATCAGGTCCCATGGAGAAACTCTTGAAGAAAGAAGGATTGTGGAGAAACTATTGAGGAGTCTATCCTCAAGGTTTGATGTTATTGTTACCACTATTGAAGAGACCAAAGATCTCTCAAATTTCATGGTAGATGAACTTCATGCCTCGTTTATGACTCATGAATAGAGATTGGAAAGAACATTAAACCCATTTCTAGAGCATGCCTTCAAGACCCAGATTCCTTTTGGAAGAGGAAGAGGTCAAGGAAGAGGAAGAGGAAGAGGCAGAAGCCAAAACAAAGGAGAAAGGAACAACCCTTCACATTCACATGGAAGGAGCAACAGTCAGAATCACAGCCACGACCACTGCAACAACCAACAAGGTGGAAACCAACATGCGCATGGACAAAGGTATGATAAATCCAATGTCCAATGTCATTATTGCAAGAAATATGGGCACTATGCCAATGAATGTAGGAAAAAGAAAAATGACATGAATAATAGGCAGAATGCTAATGTAGAAAAAGAAGAAAAGAACCCAAAGAATGTGCTGTTAACATGTAATGTAGCACAAGATAGGCAAGATGATGTATGGTTCTTAGATTCAGGTTGCAGTAATCACATGACTGGAAACATAACAATGTTTTCCAATCTTGACGAAGAAGTTAAATCTGAAGTAACCATAGGAACTGATACTAAGATCTCTGTAAAAGGAAAAGGTAGAGTTAGTATCCATGCAAGAAATGGTGAGCAGAAATTTGTGCCAGATGTTTATTATGTTCCTGGCTTGAAGTGTAATCTTTTGAGCATTGGGCAGCTCATAAAAAAAGGTTACAAAGTATTGTTCAAGAATGATGTGTGCATAATAATGGATATACCTCCAAGCAAGAATATTATTGCTAAAATACAAATGACTAGAAATAGAATATTTCCACTCAAGCTCAACAATGACTTGAAGGAAAAAGGAAAGAGTGTAGCAACTGTAACGCAAGAGGTCTTTCAAAAATAAGTGAAAGATGAGAACTGGTTATGGCACTTGAGATTTGGACATCTCAATTTCGGAGGTTTGAATTTGTTGCACAGAAAAGGAATGGTAAGAGGTCTACCATTGATTGAGAAACCTGACAGCCTATGTGAAGGTTGAATCTTGGGAAAACAACACAGAGAAAATTTTCCATTAGGGAAAAGCATAAGGGCGAAAGCACCCTCAGAAATTATTCATTCAGATTTATGTGGGCCGATGCAAACAACATCAGTTTCGGGCAGCAATTACATGCTGACCTTCATTGATGATTTCACAAGGAAAGTGTGGGTTTATTTTCTGAAATATAAAAGTGAAGTCTTTGAGAAATTTTTCCACTTTAAAGCTCTAGTAGAGAAACAAAGTGGGCAACATATCAAATTTCTTAGAACTGATAGAGGAGGTGAATATATCTCAAAAGAATTTCTGCGTTTTTGCAGAGATAATGGCATACACAAGCAGTTTACTACAAGGTATACATCGCAACAAAATGGAGTTGCTGAAAGGAAGAATCAAACCATAATGGAAATGGTGAGAAGTATGCTAAAGGAAAAACACTTTCCAAATGAGTATTGGGAAGAAGCATCAAATTATGCTGTGTACATCTTGAATAGATGCCCAACAAAAGTTGTAATGAACAGAGTTCTAGAAGAAGCGTGGAGTGACAGAAAATAGGGAGTCACCCACATGAGAGTTTTTGGATGTGTGGCATATGCACACATTTTAGACAAGTTGAGAAAGAAGTTGGATAGTAAGGGGGAGAAGTGCATCTTCCTTATATATTGTGAAGATTCCAAAGGATATATATTGTATAACCCATCCTCAAAGAATTTTTTTATAAGTAGAGATGTTCAGTTCATTGAAGAGGAAGCATGGGATGGAAGCATTGAGAACATAGTCAATGTTAAAAGCTGTTTATCTCATGATGAAGATGAGGAAGATATGGCTGAAATGACACCTCATCGGTAGCACAACCTCCACCAACACAAGGAAAACAAGGGACACCTCAAGCAGGAGTAAGAACACCCTTTAGAAGAAGTGAGAGTGCTTCTCCAAGCACACCACATGGAGCAGAATTGAGTGCTTCTTCAAGCACAACTACACCAAATGAAAGAGGAACAAGATTCAAAAATCTTAATGAGATTTATGAACAAGAAGTGGCAAATGAAGGCATGAATTCCTTATTTGCTTTGTATTGTCATGTTGATGATCCTATTCATTTTGAAGATGCCATAAAATATAGAAAATGGATAGAAGTTATGGATGAAGAAATTAATGCCATAGAGAAGAACAAAACATGGGAGTTGGTTGATCTCCCTGAAGGTAAAGAAGTTATTGGAGTTAAATGGGTCTAGAAGACCAAAAGCAATGCTGAAGGTAAGATAGAAAGACACAAAGCCAGACTTGTTGTCAAGGGACATAAGTAGCAGCATGGAAGAGACTATGAGAAAACTTTTGCACTAGTTGCAAGAATGTAAACAGTGAGAGCAGTGCTGTCCATAGCAGCACAAAACAAATGGAAAGTATACTAGATGGATGTAGAATCCGCATTTTTAAATGGAGTTTTAATGGAAGAGGTTTATGTGGAACAACCTCTCGGCTATGAGAAAAAGGGCCAAGAACACAAAGTGCGCAAGTTGAAGAAAGCTCTTTATGGGCTGAAGCAAGCACCAAGAGCATGGTATAGTAGGATAGATTCCTATCTACTGGAAAACGGGTTTGAAAAATGTGATGGAGAACCCACATTGTACATAAAATAAAAATATGGTAAGATTCTGATTGTTGTGTTATATGTTTTTGATGTAATATTCATAGGTAATGATGATTACCTCAGTGAAAATTTTAAAACAGTCATGAAAGAAGAATTTGAAATGACTGACATGGGATTGTTGAGATACTTCTTAGGAATAGAAGTAGAACCGAATGAAAATTGGATTTTTATCTCACAAGCAAAGTATGTGAATCAATTTTTGGAAAGATTTAATATGCAGGAGTGCAAAGCAGCAATTACTCCCACAGTAATGGGATTGAAGTTGAGTAAAGACGACAGCAGAAAGGATGTTGATCCAAGTTTGTATAAAAGCATAGTTGGCAGCCTCATGTATTTGACTGAAACTAGGCCGAATATTATGCATGCTGTTAGTTTGATCTCCAGGTTTATGGAAAGGCCAAAAGAAGCATATTGGCAAGCAGCAAAGAGAATTCTGAGGTATGTTAAAGGAACTAAAAGGTATGGTATTTTATATACTACTTCAGAAAATTCAGAGTTAATTGGATACACTGACAGTGACTGGGTTGGAGGTGTAGATGATCGGAAAATCACATCCGATTATATATTTCATATGGGTTCAGGAGCCATTTAATGGGCTTCTAAGAAACAACCTATTGTAGCATTATCTACAGCAGAGGCAGAGTATGTGGCAGCTACAACAGCAGTGTGTCAAGCAGTTTGGATGAGAAGAATGTTGAGGAATTTGTGTCAAGAATAGGTAAAAGGCATAGTGATATATTGTGACAATAGCTCAGCTATTGCATTATCAAAGAATTCTATGTTTCATAAGAGAACGAAGCACATAGATGCCAAGTTTCACTATATTAGAGAATTGGTGAACAATGGAGAAATTGTTTTACAACATTGTAGAACAGAGGAGAAATTTGCAAATATTTTGACAAAGCCATTGGGGCAAAAGAGTTTTGAATACTTAAGAAAATGCTTGGGTATGACTGATAACCCAACAACTGAATTTAAGGGGGAGTGTTGAAAATATTAAAGTCAGCTGTGTACCCTGTGTAGGTAAAAACATAGTACAACAGGGGTAGCAACAGAAGGTTGAGTGCACTGTAGAAATTTGAATAATTTGCTGAGTTATTCACCGAGATTATCCTGATTACACACTATTTAAGCTTCATGCATAATACATAACCTCTTCTACAATTGATCATCAATATGCGGAAATAGAAAGCAGTCGCATGCGGTCATTAAAACATAATCAAGCACACATATCAACACAGGATGTAATGGGGAAATCAATAGTTGAAAACCCCCAACTATCTGTATAGTATAATGATAGAGAACATGTAACAATACATAGCACAATACTCCTCACAAGTACTCAGTACTATCTCCAAAAGTTACAAACTATATGAGATTTGAACAAGTCAGGGGTTCAAATCTCCTCCACAAGTCTGCCTGCCTCTACTGCGCAATCCAAGTGCATAATGAATGAGATCCAAGTTCGAATCCCACTGGCTCCAACTGTGCAATCCTCATTGGAAATCTCCATCAATTGGTGTGCAAATCTCATGCACAATCATGGTCACAACTGATAGTCAATCACACCCTTTCACCCACCTCTAACACTGGTCTCCACTGAACTGTCCATATATTGCAGTTAACTGATGTGTTCTTTAGTTGATTTATGAGTTAATAATTAGTGAATTAATTAATAATTAATTCACACCACTCATCACTAGTGTATTTTTCAGTTAGACTAAATACAACTAGTTCAACTAAGTTAAACAGAACACAACTCCACCCACTGTCTCATCAACTCCACCAAACTCTGCCACATGAGTTCTAACTGAAGTCAACCATGAAATAGCTAAACTAACCCTTAGGAAAAGCGTATTTCCTTCTGTCAGCTGCATGTGCCACATCCAAGCATCAAACTGAAGTGCTCCAAGAGGATAAGATAATGTTTATAGTCTAAATATTATTAAGGGTTAATAATATTTGACTGTTCTATTTTTAGCCCAGCAGTCTAAAAATAGAAACCGCCTAATGTCTAAAAATAGAGGTCCATCTATTTTTACCAACTCGACCAATCATCCATAAATAGCATCCTGCAACTCATAGACCATGATCCATATGTCTAAAAATAGACATAGTCTAAAAATAGACTTTGCGCCAAAAATAGCCTGCGGGCCCACTTAGTGAAGGCGACTTATTTTCACTAAGCTCTATCATCTTGTTGCATTTTCAAAACTCCCTCTCAACAAGATATGGATTACCTGCAATGCCTATCCTACCTCTGTGGTATTTGAATTTTCTCCTGGTGAGCGCCTTCGTCAAGCTATCAGCATCCTGATCCTCCGTGGGAATGTATGAAAGTAACATGATTCTCTGCTGCACACAATCTCTGATATGATGGTACCTGATGTCGATGTGTTTGGATCTATCATGAAATAATGGATTAGCTGAGAGTTTAATGGAACTCTGTTTATCACAATAAATCACAATAGGCTCCAAGTGTGACCCGAACAACCCGACCAGGATCTTCCTCATCCAAATAGCCTCGCATGCAGCCAAGCTTGCTGCCATATACTCGGCCTCTGCTGAACTGAGTGCCACGGATCTCTACTTCCTATTGTACCAAGAAACTGCTGTCGACCTGATACTGAAGATCCCTCCAGATGTGCTCTTTCTGTCCGTTGGGCTCCCTACCCAATCCGCATCCGTGAAGCCACATAGCTTCACCTCATCCTCCTGTCTGTACCACAAGCCATATCCCGATGTGCCTCTAAGATAACGCAATACATGCTTGCCTGCCTTCCAGAAGAGCTTGGTAGGCTTAACCATAGCTTGTGAAAGTTGGTTAACAACATAGCATATATCGGGTCGTGTATTGACCAGATACATAAGCGACCCCACCAACTGTCGATAAACAGTGGCATCCACTAACTCCGCTGAAGTAGCATCCTCCTTCCTCCAACCTCCAGGAAGAGGAGTATCAACAGGCTTGCAGCCATGCATGTTGAACTTCTCCAGTATCTCCCGGGCATACTTACCCTGAGAAACAAACAGTCCATCACTGCGCTACCAAATTTCCAATCCCAGGAAATAATGAAGGAGGTCCAAGTCCTTCATCTCAAACTCTCTAGCAAGATCCTCCTTGCATGAAAGTATCAACAGCTCATCACCCGTCAAAATCAAATCATCTACATAAAGTACAATGATCAGCAACTTACCCACCACCACAATCCTGCACAAAGTTAGGATCCGCCCCCACTCTTGGAGAATCCAAGTCCCAGAAATAACCGTCTATCCGTGTGTACCAAGCACGAGGTGCTTGTTTCAACCCGTACAAGGCTCTCTTCCCGCCACACATGCGACTCACCGCCGAAGATCTCGAAACACCTTCTCGGGCTGCTCTATGTACACCTCCTCCTCAATGACTCCGTTGAGGAACGCAGTCTTCACATCCATCTGATGGATGTGCCACCCCATCTGCGCTGAGAGAGCTAGGATCGTCCGTATGGAAGAGTACCTTGTGACAGGTGCAAAGGTCTCCTCATAATCGATCCCCTCTATCTGTGAGAAGCCATGGGAAACAAATCTTTCCTTATACTTCTCCACACTCTCGTCAGCCGCCTGCTTCACTTTGTAGATCCATCGCGAACCCACCACTGATTTCCCTTCCGGTCTTGGGACAATCTCCCATGCACTGTTTTTGACATTCGAATCATACTCTTCCACCATGGCATCTACCCATGCGGGGTCCTCCACAGCTTCCTCGAAAGAGAATGGCTTTGTCACGACACATTTGCTCATAAGAGCCATGTATCCAGTGTACCGATCCGGTGACTGTCTCTGTCTGCACTGTGCTGTAGGTGGTCCTACAATCTTCTCTGCATCTTGAGCCAGTCGCTCAGCTTCTGTAGTGCGCTTGCGCCCTCTGATGGTTGGTGATGCATGAGTGGTCTCTTCCACTCCATGAACTTCCTCTTGTGGCTGATCCACATCCGGAAGCTCATCCTTAGAAACTAATAGCTCCTCATCTGCATGCAAGTGTGGCTCCCTCTCAAGCGAACACTTCATGGCTTTCTCCTCCTGAAATTTGATATCCCATCGCACAATAGTCTTGCGACTGTCTGGAAAATACACACGATAGTTGTGGGGCGTATCAGTGTACCCCACAAATATCCCAACCTCTGCGGTCGGATCCAGCTTCTTTCTGGCATCCTTCGTCACATGCATGTAGACAGGTGAGCCAAAAATCCTCAAATGGGAAATGTCAGGCCTCTTGCCAGAAAACGCCTCCTCCGGTGTACTCATGCCAAGTATCTTGTGAGGACAACGGTTCTGCACATATACTGCAGTATTGCATGCCTCCACCCACAAGTGAAGGGGTAGGCCCTGATCATGCAACATCGCCCGTGCAGCACCCACGATCGTTCTGTTCTTCCGCTCAGCAACCCCGTTCTGCTGTGGGTTATGGGGTGCAATGAGCTCTCTCCGAATCCCTTCCGCACTGCAAAAGTCCTTGAATTCAGCAGAGATGAATTCACCACCATTGTCGCTCCTAAGAGCCTTCACATGCTTCCACGATTCCTTCTCAACCAGCGCCTTGAACTCACAGAACTTTGAGTATGTCTCGCTCTTCTTCTGCATGAAGAAGATCCAACACTTTCGAGAGAAATCATCAACAAAGATCACATAGTACTTGTGCTTTGCTATCGAAGCTACTGAGAAAGGTCCACACACGCCTGTGTGGATTCTCTCAAGGATCATCGTGGCGCGACTATCCTTCTCGTGAAAGGTGGCTTTCACAAATTTTCCCAAGGTACACCCCTTGCACTGATCTGACTACGCAAGAGTGCCCTTAGGAAGCCCAGTAGAAATCTGCTGCAGTATCTTCAAAGCTCCATGGTGAAGGTGGCCCAATCTCCGGTGCCACAGCTCGCCATCATCCCGACTCACCACTCCTTCCGCCTTGCATGCCATTGCTGCGCAGCCATCTACTTGCAACTGATAAAGGTTCTTGACTCGAACCCCTATCTTCCGGGTTTCTCCAGTTGTCTTACTGCGCAGGAAAGCTTTTCCCTCGCTGAAGACAACATCGTACCCCTTGTCTTCTAACATCGCCACAGAGATCATATTATTCTTCAATCCTGGAACATGCATCACTTCCTTCAATACGAAGGGTTTACCAGACTCCCTCTCAAAGGAAATGGTACCGATACCGGTCGCACTGTATCTACCATCATCGCCCATATCGATGTGCACTCCAAGATCTTTCTCATCCAGATCTAAAAATAGATCTCGATCTCCAGTCATGTGAAAAGACGCACCACTGTCCAAGAACCATACTGATCCCATCACACTTGAGACCAAGCATGCGATCAGTGAAAAATCCAGCTCAAACTTTGAGGCTAAGGCCTCTCCTGCTGCAGATCCAGCAGCTTGCTTATTTTTCTTCTTCTGCGGACAATTTGTGGCATAATGTCCGTGCTGGTGACTGTGAAAACACTTCACCTTAGACATGTCCTGCTTCTTGCCTTTCGCACCGGAATGAGAAGATTTCTTGCTCTTCCCCTTCTTTGCTTTGGCAGCCAAAGCGCAATTTTCTTCATCAAATGCCTTTGATGAAGATCTGTCTCTGGTATTCCGCCTTATCTCCTCTTGCACAAGATCCGACCAAAGTCGCTCCCATCCTGGAAATTTCTCCCGTCCATTGACAAAATCATGATAGGCATGCCAACTCTTCGGAAGACCAAGGAGAGCCAAGCTCACCAATTCCTCATCATCGACAGTCACCCCCACACTTCCCAGCTCATCCCTGCATTGGATGAACTTTGTGAGGTACTTGGGCATATTGTCTCCTTTCTCCATCTTTATGTGTCTGAGTTTATCCTTGAGCGCCAAATTCCTCTGTTCGCTCTTGCTTTGGAATAAATCTGTCAACGCTTTCCACATCAAGTATGGAGAAGCTTTTCCATGCATGCTGGATACAATGTGATCCTTCATGCCCTCCAACAGAATCCTTCGACATTTCTCCATATTCTTTTTCCAAGCCTCAACTTGAGCAGCATCAATAGGCTTTGGGATCTCAACTTCTATGAACTCCTTTAGCCCGTTATCATCTAATACCGCCTCCATCCGGTCCTTCCATGCAACATAATTCGAACTTCCCTCAAAGGCATATTCCAGTCGCAATCCGTTGAAAGACATTTCAACTTTGGCACCAAGAAAACTACTGCAATTTCGAATTCCAAATTCTGCTGCAAATTCGAATTCCAAGCTCAAAACTCAGCTGCTTTTGGATCTGTGAGAAAAAATTATTTCTAGCACAGAGATCGACTGTAAGGGAATTTACTGGATATATCACCTTTCAAAGAAAGGATGGATCCAGAGGCTACCTGGCCCGTTACAGACTCTGTCTACCGAAAATAATTGTAATCACTGTAATAGATCCAATGATCAATTCTGCTCTGATACCATGTAGAATTTTGAATAATTTGCTGAGTTATTCACCGAGATTATCCTGATTACACACTATTTAAGCTTCATGCATAATACATAACCTCTTCTACAATTGATCATCAATATGCGGAAATAGAAAGCAGTCGCATGCGCTCATTAAAACATAATCAAGCACACATATCAACAAAGGATGTAATGGGGAAAGCAATAGATGAAAACCCCCAACTATCTGTATAGTATAATGATAGAGAACATGTAACAATACATAGCACAATACTCCTCACAAGTACTCAGTACTATCTCCAAAAGTTACACACAAACTATATGAGATTTGAACAAGTCAGGGGTTCAAATCTCCTCCACAAGTCTGCCTGCCTCTACTGCGCAATCCAAGTGAGTAATGAATGAGATCCAAGTTCGAATCCCACTGGCTCCAACTGCACAATCCTCATTTGAAATCTCCATCAATTGGTGTGCAAATCTCATGCACAATCATGGTCACAAATGATAGTCAATCACACCCTTTCACCCACCTCTAACACTGGTCTCCACTGAACTGTCCATATATTGCAGTTAACTGCTTTGTCCTTTAGTTGATTTATGAGTTAATAATTAGTGAATTAATTAATAATTAATTCACACCACTCATCACTAGTGTATTTTTCAGTTAGACTAAATACAACTAGTTCAACTAAGTTAAACAGAACACAACTCCACCCACTGTCTCATCAACTCCACCAAAATCTGCCACATGAGTTCTAACTGAAGTCAACCATGCAATAGCTAAACTAACCCTTAGGAAAAGCGTATTTCCTTCTGTCAGCTGCATGTGCCACATCCAAGCATCAAACTGAAGTGCTCCAAGAGGATAAGATAATGTTTATAGTCTAAATATTATTAAGGGTTAATAATATTTGACTGTTCTATTTTTAGCCCGGCAGTCTAAAAATAGAAACCACCCAATGTCTAAAAATAGAGGTCCATCTATTTTTACCAACTCGACCAATCATCCACAAATAACATCCTGCGACTCATAGACCATGATCCATATGTCTAAAAATAGACATAGTCTAAAAATAGACTTTGCGCCAAAAATAGCCTGCGGGCCCACTTAGTGAAGGCGACTTCATTTCACTAAGCTCCATCATCTTGTTGCATTTTCAACATGCACAAAAATGTGTATTCAAGAGGAATGGAGAAGACTGTAAGGATGGAATTTAATGTTTGATGGGAAACAACCACCATTGCAGAGGAGAAGTTATGTTTGTATGGGCGTAGCCATTTTTTTGCAGAGAAATGAAGACTTTCGTGGTTCAAACCACACAAGAATAGAGTTATTAATGAAAACAGTCTTTTCGGGCTTTTAAGCCCTCAACAACCAAATATGAAGAAATATTGTTTAAACGACAAAGTATTTTAAGTTTTGATTGAGACACGTGATAGTGGTCCCCACGACTTCACAACAAGAGGAATGGAGAAGACTGTAAGGATGGAATTTAATTTTTGATGGGAAAAAACCACCATTGCAGAGGAGAAGTTATGTTTGTATGGGCGTAGCCATTTTTTTGCAGAGAAATGAAGACTTTCGTGGTTCAAACCACACAAGAATAGAGTTATTAATGAAAACAGTATTTTCGGGCTTTTAAGCCCTCAACAACCAAATATGAAGAAATATTGTTTAAACGACAAAGTATTTTAAGTTTTGATTGAGACACGTGATAGTGGTCCCCACGACTTCACAACCGATCACAATCGCAAGTTTTAAATTGTAAGTGTCTCGTTGATATGGAGTTCCGATGCAATGCGATGCAATCACAATCGCAATCGAAAATTGCAAAAGGTATGTTGTATTTCCGCCATCCGAAAGTGTTACTGCCAATTGTATATTTGTGACGATCGCAATCGCACAATCGAAATCACATTCACCAACGCTCCATCCGCCATATGTATGTTCTGCCGATTAAGAGTTTGTGATGCAATGCGATGTGGTCCTACCACAATCGCTAATCGCAATCGCTCATCGCAAAATGTTATCTGCCATATGATTGTGTTCCATTGAATGTTTGCGATGCGATCTCAATCGCAATCGCAACATCGCAATTGTTTGTTCAACCGTTCCGTATATGTTTTTTTTTCCTATGTTGATGGTTCGATGCGATGTGGTCCCAACACAGTCGCACATCGCACATCGCTCATCACGCAATCACAATACCGCTGAATCCAAATCGCAAATTGAAATTCCAAAGTTCATTTCGCCGATCGCCGATTGCCGATTGCGAAGTGGGCTCCACTCGTATATGAAACATATAAAGTTTTTAGGTTAAAGTAATGTTTCAGAAACGTATTTTCATTTTTATTGTTCTATGTTTTATTACACCGCGCCATATAAAAAGTAAAAAAGGCCCGTAGTATTGTAAGAAAGTAAGAGTTGTATTGTTGTGTTGTATTGCTGTGTAAGCCTGCAGGTAGAGAAAAACTCAGTGAACCATAACAGAGCACTGTTTGTGCGTTTTGAGAGACATAGAAGTTTTGAGAGCACTGCGTCTGTAGTAGTCAATCATATTTTGTGAATCCCTCCAGTGAGGAAGAAATCTATCATTTTGTAATAGTTTAGTTCTGTTAATGAAATAGAAAGAAAAGTTGTATTCTGCAATCTCTGTCCAGATATTCTCTGTGTTAGAAGGAGAGCATCATTCTCTCTATATTGTTATGGAATTATCAGAAATTCCAATAGTTATGCATTATTTAATATTATTGTGAATGATATATAAATAATCAGATTTATGAGAATGCAATTTCAAATTCAACAACCTTACATTAACCATTGTCGATTGACATGAAATTTTACAACGTTTAGATAGATGTGATGATCCGAACTGAGTGTATTTATTCAATTATATAATATTTAATAATCATATATGACTATATTTTGTTGATGTGTTTCGAACTAGTTAGTGTGGTCGATCATAAGGCTAAGATGAGAAATCAGATTAAGGAACTGGTTTAAATAGATAAAAAGACGTTTTAACTAGCTTTTGTAATATAACAACTAGTTTGACTAGAAAGATAAATTAAGATATTTAATTATTTTAATTTAAAAATGAGTTAATTTAGATAAATGTCTTTCGGATTAATCACATCATTAGGATTTGGTCGACATTTAGAACTAACTAATGTGCTTCATCCTCAATACAAGGTGAAAAAGTATGTGGATCTCAATGAATAAATAGTATGGCCGCATCATCGCTTGGAATTATTCATTTGAAAAATAGCCGTTTAAAAGCTAGCAGTTAATAAATTATTTTATTAGTTATTTTAACAATTTTTAATTAATATATTTTAATTTAATAATAAATGATGGAAGTTGAGGTTGATGGTTGTCTTCCTTTCTTAGATATCCTTCTCTCTAGGAATAAAGATGGTTAAATTTCTCACCAAGTTTTTCACAAGAAAACTCACACCCAACAGTATCTTCATGTTGCTTCTCATCATTTTCCTACTAAAAAATTTGGTGTTATTTGCACTTTTACTACTCGTGCTTTAAAAATATCTGATGATAGCCACTTGGAGTTAGAAAAATCCCATCTTCTCACCATTTTTGAAAATAATGGGTATAGTAGATCTCAAGGCCTTAAGGCCTTTCAAAAAGCCTTTAAGTGATTAAAGGGAAAATCTTCTTGGGATGATCCTGTTTCCAAGGTTCATCTCTCATTCATCCAAGGGACCACGAAAAAAATTTCTCGTGTCCTTAGAAGGAATGTCTCCTTTTCCTTCAAACCTCTGTATACTATTAGAAACTCTCTCGGATCTATCAAAGACCCCATTGACCCTAAGGACATGAAAGGGGTTTACATGGTTCCTTGTTCTTGCAGCACCCCCTATATTGGTAAAACTGGTTGCTCCATTAGACAGAGAATCCAAGAGCATGCTACAAACATTAGACACAATTGATCCCGCCAGCTCTTGCTGAACATGTGGTAAAATCGTGTCACCATGTTTGCTTTGAGAACTCCAAGGTCGTTGCTAAAGTTGATCGCTTTCATCACAGGAAGCTTAGGGAGGCCATTGAGATTAATAGGCATTCTAAGAATCTTAACAGGGATGATGGCTAGAAATTAAGTAAAAGTTGGACTCCTACTCTCTCCTGTTGATTTCTCCTTGAGTTAGGTCTTTATTCTTCAATTTCCTTTCTTTACTTGTTTTTAGGGTTTTATTTCCCTTTTTCCCTCCTTTTTCTTCCCTGTCCTTTATTTTTTCCCCTTATCCTCCCTCCCCCCCTTTTTCTTGTTTTTTTTGAGTATTTTTCTTCCCTTTGTTTTCTTCTTTTCCTTATGTTTTATCTTATATATTATATTATTTTTAGAAATATTATTTATCCTTTAAACTCTTTAATGTATAATAAAATTCCCCCCTCTTAATTAGGAATTTTCTTCCCCTCTTTAATAATAATATTTTATTATCTTTTAGAATTTCATAAAAAAATTCCTCGGATGTGAGTGACATGCCTTGAACGTGCGAAGCTAGTTCGTTCCATGCTCAGGTTGACGACGCCTTGCACAACCAAATTTAACCTAATGCAGAACCTCATCTCAGCAATCATTCATCTGCTTCCCTTGATCTTCTGCCATATGCTAGATCACATGCAATCTCAAGTGCACTGTCCCAACTCGCATATGTAAGCATGCCACAAAATCGTACATCAGCTGCACTCGTGCCACAAGTCTTCAAAAGGCATTGTTACTCCTTATTTTGTCATCCCTTCGCTGCTCCAGTCAGCTTCTAGAGCCTTCTCCACCTCTTCCCTAGCCATCATATTGTTGCTTCAATTTCCATGCGCGCGCCCCCTTACTTTTACTAGCCTACAGTGTGCTTCTCCTGCTAATTCCCTCCTGGCTGCGAGCCCCCTTGATGTCCCCCCTGGCCGCGTGCCTCCCTCTGGAATTCCCCTATTCTTTTTCTCATTACCATTGCGCGCTTTTTGAGCTAGGCACCGTTGCTACGCGCCCCCCTTCTGCGTGCCCCCCCTGTCGCTTAACCCTCTATTTCACACCCCCTTGCTGTGCTTCTCTGTTGCACACTTCATTGCCTTAAGCCCGGTCTCCTTCCCTCTGCTTGCTGACCCACCCATGACTCCGCGACAATGTGAACATACTATCAGGGGTAGCCAAAGAGGTGCGTTCTCAGGTCGCTATCATCGCGGTCATGACCACCATTTGGAATCCAATGAGGGCTCCTCCTCTGGCAGCCATGATAGGGAAGTACCTCAACGGTCTGAGCACACCGACGATGAGACAACCTTAGCTCCGGAGAATTAGAGAGGCAGAAGAGGCCCTAGGAAGTTCACCATTGTGTGCTCTGAGCTGCCCATGCCTCGAAAAAACAAACCTCTCTTGGTTCAAGAGCTCACGGAGGAGGATACAGAAATGTCGATCATGGATTCAGAAGAAGTTTGGAGGAGAGTTCCAGATGCTGAGTACCTAATTGCTCCTATCATCCGCGCAGCCTTTCCAAAGCCCCCGTGCATGCCTTCTACTGAGGAGGAGACCATTGGGCAAGAATATGGATGCCACATCGAGGAGGAGCCTGCTACAAAGGATGATGAAGGAACACCATGACTACGTGGCTGCTCGATTCTTCTCTATTTTCTGTTATTTCAACACATACTACAGACCTTTTTCTTTTCTATGTGTCACATAACACTTTGTAAATAATGACTGTCTGATGCTATTAAAGGGATGGTTTCCTCCTAGGAGACAGCCCCAAACCTGCGCTATTTTGAAAGCTTCTAAGGTTGAGATTGGTTAAGCACCGCTTACCATCTCAGCCCAATGCCTATGTAAATTTTTCTTTTTGATCTAATATAGCTTTAGCCTAACTTTAAAAAAAAAAAACATCATTAAAAATAAAAAAAGATTATTCATTAAATAAACAAATTTTTTAAAATTATATACAAATTTAATATTCCCCTTGTCTTGTTATAAATTTATTTCCCCCCATTTTTAATTATATTCTTCATCATTTATTATTAAACAAAATATATTAATTAAAAATTGTTAAAATAACTAATAAAATAATTTATTAACGGCTAGTTTTTAAAAAGATATTTTTTAAACGACTAATTCTGGGGAATGTTGTATCCATACTATTTATTCATTGAGATCCACAGATGTTTTGTCCTTGTCCCGAGGATGAACCACATTAGTTGGTTTCGACTAAATCCTAATGATGTGATTAATTCGAAATACATTTATCTACTTCATGAATCACAAAAGTTTTCGTTCTAACAAGATGAATTAATTATTAGTTATATATTATATAATTTTATTATATTTTTATGATATACATTTTCTAATTTAATAATATAATTTTAATATATATACTAATTCCTAATTTAATTTGTTAATAAAAAATATATATATATATTCAATACATTATTTATAGTGAATAGTTTTCAATGTTATAATTATTAAGCATTATAGTCTGTGGGGTCTTGGTTAAACAATGATGAAGCAGGTTGTTATAGCACTCATCACATGTTCAATTCCCTTCCCCTACCAGGGCGATGTATCTGGACATATTGATGAAGATGGACTAAAAAAAAAAAATGAAAAATACTACCAAGGTTACAAAAAAAAATATTAAGCATTATAAATTGTATCAATTTTAATGTATTGAAAATATCCAAAGGCTAAAAAGAGCGATAAAAAGAAAGAAAGAAAATGGTTGGGTTAAGAGGAAGAGAAAGGACAAGAGGGAAAACCTAGAGGAATGTAAAAACAACACCTAATAGTACACCCATCATCCCTGTTTTCTCGATTTCTAAGGCTTCCTTAATTAATAGTGATGGAAATCATCAATCCTTGCAATAACCTTAGCATCTTCAATGCAAATGTGATGCTTGTATTTTCAGCATGCTCCGCTAAGGCATAGGAGCATGATATACCATGTTTAAGGTCAGCGAAGTGCTCATGAATTCTTTGATTAATGGATGATCAGTTTCACAGATGTAGATGTAAGGTGTCCACAGTAGCTTGAAATCAAGTAAACACCCTTACTATCCCTAGGGAAAACCCTGTCCTTTACCAATCTAAGAGAACTCCAAATGATGCGGCTTTAAATGGTGTTGAAGAGTTTGAAGGTCGAGAAAATATTATATCTCCTAAAAATCGTAGCTATTCTATCAGAAGTACCTTCAAAAATACCTTAAATAAACATAAAGTGAATAAAAAATTACTAATGTTTTTTATTAAAATTTAATTATATTACATTTAATAATATTGTGAATGATATATAAATATATGAATTTGAAAACAATTTCAATTCAACTTCTACCTATATCATCCACTATCATGCACCCCACTATTAAATACCACCCATATCATCCACCCCCCATTAAATATTGCATACGATGACGACAAAGCTATATATCATTCACCATTAAATACTGCATACCCTGATGAATAGAACCAGCCAAATAACTGTAATATGCCCCAAACACACAATGGAATTAAGTGTATTCTTAAGTTGGTAGAGATGAGTTTCGCTGCGTTTCTTCCAACTCATTTATATATATATATATATATATATATATATATATATATATATATATTTTTTTTTTTTTTTTTTTCAGAAGTAAAAAAATGCTATCTATTATATTATAAACAGTACATACCAAATACAATATATTCGACGCTGGAAAAGTCACAACAATGAAAATATCAGCATTATATGACCAACCTAGGCTGAAATGGGCTTGTAGCGATCCATACCCATAAAAGACCAAAATACTCATCATAAGGTTCAACTATTTTATCCAACAACATTAAATAACATAGTGAATAGGATCATATCCAAGTACAACAAGATTTCGAAACAGATTCCTGCAAATTTTTCCATCCCATATTAAGACATAAATGATTGAAGGAAAATTCCTTTAGGATGAAAACCTTCACAAATACAGCCTTGCTTGTATCATATTTGTGCATAATTCCACCTCGCTTGAAGTCGTGTACAATGAGAGAAAACTAGGCTCGCTTGAAAACATGTAGTTCAGCTACGCTTGATTTTGTTTCGTGTAGAGAGAGCAAAGACAGGCTCGCTTGTCAGTAGAATATGTGATATATAAAGCGGATCCTCCATGCAAAGAAAAGTGTAGGGAAAAGTTCAGAAATAAGCTCACTTGATATAACTACTCCATTAATTATGCAATTGGGATCTCAGTGTCCCAAAATTGTGTCCCATTTCTATATTCAATAACCTGCAAAACCCCAAAGTTAGTGTTGATGCCTTTTTTAGATAGCCCATCAACTCTTTTGTTGTTTTCTCTAAAGATGTGGTGTAAAGGTGGATTATCCAAACGATGCGAAAGGTTTTTTGTCCTCATGAGCCAGCCCTGTAAACATGGAGTAGCTAGCTCCTCTTTGCCAGATATGACATCGATGATCAATTGAGAGTCTCCATAAATTCTTACATCCTTTAGATTCATGTTAAGTGCAGCCAATAATCCACCCCATAAGGCCATCAATTCCACCTTATTATTGGTGCCCTTACCCCCATTCCAATATATGTGAATTCTTTCCACCTGAGAGATCTTGATCCACGCTCCACATCCTATCCTGCCATCGACGCATGCACCATCAAAAAACACGGCAGGGAGAGAGATGGAATGAGGTCTCAACCGCCGGGATCAATCCTTTATACAAACAACATCCGGCTCCCTTTCATCAATCCATCTCATGATAGCAACATGGATGAGATGAACCGAGAAAGGCCTATCCTAAAAAATGAGATTATTTCGAGCAAGCCAAAATTCCCAAATAAAAAAGAAAGGAAGAGATTGAAATTTACCATAGATCTTGTCCCAAGCTTGAGCTGTACCTATAAAATCCTCTGGAGTCCACAATGGGTCCATAAAATATTGACAGAAGAGATTCCATAAAGAGATAACTATAGGGCATTGAAAGAATAAATAATCTATCGTTTCCTCATGCAAAAAACAAACAACACATCTGCCCGGTCCATAGTGACCCCTTCTAGTAAGACAGTCCTAGGTGAGGATTTTCTTTTTCCATACAAGCCATCCAAATAAAACAATCTTAGTAGGAATTTTTCTATGCCAGAAGGGCCAGAACTCCCAAGATAGATCCTCCTCATATGCCTGAATATATATATATATATTTCACCATCAAGGAATTACCATTTTTTTTCCCTGCCCACACAATGCAGTCACCCCCAGGCATATAATAGAGACCAGCCGCCTGGATGGCATCAGATAAAGAGAATCAATCCATCGCGGCGGGACCGAAAAGGCCCATTAACTCAGGAGATTTTAATATAGGGGCGCCGTGGGCCCAGTAGTGTATTGTCTGAGAGAGATACAAGATGCCCCGGTGAGCTAGACGGTGGAAAAGCCGAGGATTTATTTGAGACTCTACAGGCAAACCAAAAATGCTGTCATATCCCAAAGATATTCTTTGCCCATCTCTAAAACACCAAGTCAATCACTCTGCCATATAAAGAATCACTTTCTTAAAACTCTTCCAAATGACAAAAATGATTCTTGGGAACTCTAAATTGTGACAGTATAAATTGAGAAGGGTATCACCTGATAGATATTTTCATTTGACAATATCAGTCCATATACCCGCCCTCGTAATGGCGCTGCACAGGGATTTAATCAAAAGAGCAATATTGAATACCCAACTATTAAGAATGCCCCATCCACCATGTTGTTTTGGACGATTTAATAGATCGAGCCTGCACAAATGGTGCTTCCTTTGCAGTGTAGCACCACCCCATAAAAATTGTGAAAGGATTTGATTTATATTGGATACAATATGTTCAAGAATATAGAAAATATGCCCCCAGTATACAAGTAGCTGAGAAAGTACAACCTGAACCATAATAAGGCGTCCTCCCATTGATAATCATCGATAAGTCCATTTATTAATTTTACTTTTGAATTTATCTTCTAGCCACATCCAGTCCCTATTATTGTAGCCACACGGTTTGATTCTGAAACCCGGGTATAAAAACCCCTCATATTCCACTAGAAAATTTGGTGCAATTTCCGACAGCCAAATCGTCACTATTCCGACACATAGTCGTCGCAAGAGTGACAGTTCGAGAATGGGAAAAACATGGTTTGCCATGCCATCGCATTTTCGACACATTTACAAAGTGTCGCACTACCGACACTTTTTCCGTTGCTTCCAAACAAGCGTCGCTCTTCCGACATTTCCCAAACCGTCGCACTTCCGACGTTTGTAAACGGTCGCAGTTCCGACGAAATGTGGTCCGACGTTTTTAAAGTCACTCTTCTGACGTTTGTAAACTGTTGCAATTCCGATGAAATGTGGTCCGACGTTTTGGACGTCGCTCTTCCGACGTTTTTAAACGGTCGCAATTCCGACGAAATGTGGTCCGAAGTTTTGAACGTCGCTCTTCCGACGTTTATAAACTGTCGCAATTCCGACGAAATGTGGTCTGAAGTTTTTAAGATGTCGCAAGTCCGACGCTTACAAGGCGTCGGTATACCGACAGTGGGTTCAATTTAAAAAAAAAAAATGAAACTTTAAAACAGGACAGTAAATCTCCAATATTTGTTATGAATTGTGGGTGTTCCAATGACCGTGAAATATTAATATAATAAACCACCCCGCAGCGCTTCGACTATAAACAATCATTTTTTTTTTCACAAGAGAAAAAACGTTGTTTTGAATATATTATATGAAGTAAAACAGTCCATGAAGTCATTACATTTTCACATCTGAAGATTGGAACCCAAATATCCATCCAGAAAAGTGGAAGTCCCACCCCAGACAATGATAGAAAAATACCCCATGTCACATACAGGGACATGATATAAAACCCAGTAACGGTCCACATGGAGATTATCGACAATCTGAGAAAGCATCCAAATATGCCCGTGGCATCTATAAGAAAGTGAAATAGTAGTATGTAGAATAGTAAAGCAACAGATAGAGTACCGACGTCCATTGTTCCAAATACAAATTAAAGTACCCAAAATCCTTGAACAGAGAAAAACGCTAATCATGTGAGGAGTGTGATATGTCCAAAATATAAAAACACCATCAGGCCATATCAATAAACCAGCATCGCTAGTTTTGAAGGCAGAGTGATAAACATTAATCATTTTTTTTTCACAAGAGAAAAAACGTTGTTTTGAATATATTATATGAAGTAAAACAGTCCATGAAGTCATTACATTTTCAAATCTGAAGATTGGAACCCAAATATCCATCCAGAAAAGTGGAAGTCCCACCCCAGATAGTGATAGAAAAATACCCCATGTCACATACAGGGACTTGATATAAAACCCAGTAACGGTCCACATGGAGATTATCGACAATCCGAGAAAGCATCCAAATATGCTCGAGGCATCTATAAGAAAGTGAAATAGCAGTATGTAGAATAGTAAAGCAACAGATAGAGTACCGACGTCCATTGTTCCAAATACAAATTAAAGTACCCAAAATCCTTGAACAGAGAAAACGCTAATCATGTGAGGAGTGTGATATGTCCAAAATATAAAAATACCATCAGACCATATCAATAAACCAGCAACATAGACCAGCATCGCTAGTTTTGAAGGCAGAATGATAAACATTAATCATTTTTTTTTCAAAAGAGAAAAAATGCTATTTTGAATATATTATATGAAGTAAAACAGTCCATGAAGTCATTACATTTTCACATCTGAAGATTGGAACCCAAATATCCATCCAGAAAAGTGGAAGTCCCACCCCGGACAATGATAGAAAAATACCCCATGTCACATACAGGGACATGATATAAAACCCAGTAACGGTCCACATGGAGATTATCGACAATCTGAGAAAGCATCCAAATATGCTCAAGGCATCTATAAGAAAGTGAAATAGCAGTATGTAGAATAGTAAAGCAACGGATAAAGTACCGACGTCCATTGTTCCAAATACAAATTAAAGTACCCAAAATCCTTGAACAGAGAAAAATGCTAATCATGTGAGGAGTGTGATATGTCCAAAATATAAAAAGACCATTAAACCATATCAATAAACCAGCAACATAGACCAGCATCACTAGTTTTGAAGGCAGAGTGATAACCTGTCAACACATAAAATAGTATCATAAAGCGGATACAGGAAAGGTTCGCTTGTTTCCATTAGTAACCCGCTACAGCATCCACCCTATTCATAGCAAAATGTTTCCTGTAGATATATATAGAAAGAGTATAATACGTAGACCATATAAACATGGCTCTGTATTTCAAAAAACAGGTTTAAAATAGAAACAGGGCAACATTTTTTTTCTTCCAATTGTTATGAACATAATTCGGCCATGAAATATTAATATAATAAACCACCCCGCAACGCTTCGACTATAAAAAATCATATAAACATGGCTATGTATTTCAAAAAATAGGTTTAAAATAGAAACAGGGCAACATTTTTTTTTTCTAAGTAAAGTTAATCTATTAACAGTGGGAATAAAATTACACCGAAGTCAAAAACATTGCCCAAACTGATGGCAAATTTGTCATCAAAAAATCAAAAAATTAAGAAGACTGCCCTCATACGGGGAAACCAGTCTTGAATGTTTACAGAATTCAAAAATATTACAGAGGTCCAACACAGTAATATAATCTAAAACATGCCCAATTAAGTGGGCATGCAAAGCAAGAAAACAAAATTAACCAAACTACTCCTCCAGTGGTTCCTCCACGATTCGGCACCATCCTTCGGAAGGTCCAGGATCGCTAGGTGCTACGTCCACATTCATGCCACGACTCCCCTCCTGAAGGCCCGAATGCTGGCCGGCTTTTTCCGAGCTCAGACCCGCCGGACAGGTGCATTCTTCCTCCGTTTGGGCCTCCTTGCGGAAAACCACAGTGACTGAGGCTATAATTTGGGGGCGGTTGAGAGAGAAATTAAACGAAAATTGCGTAGTGCGCGTCTTGGCCGTAGAAGGTGAACTAGCGGTAGGGAAACGAGGAGCAGGGGAATGCATACGTTGGCCAGATCCTACAATCCAACCCCGCCCACTCCTCGTATTTGGATAGCGACCTGCGTAATAATCACTGGACTGGCCGAAAGACGACTCAGTTGAGGGGTTGGAGGGAGCACACAAGCGTTGACCTCTAGTGCTCCCCCTGCGGCAACACATCCTTTGACACAGGCGAGGCATGGGTGCAGTCTCAGCAGTGGGCAGAAGAGGATACGGAGAAGCATAATTCCAAGAAAAAGAGGAATACAGACACAGAATAGACCGAGAGAAATGTAGATATGCAACAAAGTCTAAGCAGCAGTTCAGCTAGCCACTTCTCCTTCTCATCACAGTGAGCAGGAAGTGTAACCCAGCAACCGCCTCGTCTGAAAAACCATAGCGAAATGCCATTTTATCGACCCCGACTGCAATGCAATCGAAGGACGCCCATCATAATTAATCTCTGATCATTAATGAGAGCTGAAGGCCGGATCATATTGGAGCATGCGGAATTGCTAACAGGAGTGGAGGTCCGATCTTGAACAGTGTTAAAACTTAATGCGATTTAATGTGAAAACCTTGGAACTTAAATATCGGCTAATTGAACAGCGTTAAAACTTAATGTGATTGATATGAAATTGCCACATCCATGTCCCATCGCCTTAAACGCCATCAAATGCGCCCGCAGACGGAGCAGGGAAAGTTTTGATTAATGACACGTGGCAGAAATTGATTGGAGCGGATCTTTGTTTGGGCCATCGCGCAGTGGAAATCCGGACCCGAAAAAGATTAGGGCGAATTCGATCAAAAATTTGCATCACAACTCTCCCTCCGTACGCCAGCCCAACTTCGGACCCGAAAAAGATTAGGGCAGAATTCATTTGGTTTTCACGTCACAAAATTGGTCGACGTCAGTAGGCTATTTTGGAACGCAAATTTGGTTTGAATTAGGGTTTATCGCTGTTTGAATACAATTTTGTTTGATCCCATCTTATAAAATTTGTGTTGTTTTTCTTTGATAATACACATATTTATAATAAATCATGGGAATACCACACTAAACATGTGGAAAAGTTATATAAATTATTGAGAACAATCATTTTTATGTAAAAATATCCAAATGTGCTTTTGGGAAATAAGAATTCGAGTATTTGGTTCATATTGTTTTAAAGGAAGGAGTGAAGTTGGAGCCTCAAAAGATGCAAGCTATTACAAAATGACCTATTCCTAAGAAAATCAAGGTTTTTAGAAGATTTTTTAGACTTACATGATCAGTATGATGATAATTATGATAATTTCACAAAACAATCACTAGCTATTTTGAGGGATGAGATATTAGAACTTCAGCTTGATGAGGATTTTTTAAGAGCTTTATTTCTTCTTTTGAAATCGAGAAAGTATTCTCCCAAACTGAAAATATGTGTTCTTGAGATAATTTCTGAAAATTATGAAAATGAAATTAAACTTTTGCATTCTCAAATTCAGTCATACAATTTCCGAAATCCTAAAGAATTCTTTGAAAATCTTCCTTCTCCTAAGTACGAGGAAATTGTACTATCTTTTGACTTGCATATTGAGGATGATTATTCTTTCAAACACAAGACAGAAGAAATGGTTTCAAGGCTTAATATTCAGAATACAACTGAGCAACCAGTCATTGAAGGCCTAGAAGTAAATAACATACATCATACTTTTATTGATCCTATATCAGATTATATGGAGAATATTTTTAGCCCAAATATGCAAACATGTTTTCTCTATAAGGATCAAATACATCAAAAGTGGCCTTTACACATCATATCATTTATTATAAAGGCACATGATCATAATATACTTCCAATTTTGGTCACAAGCAATCAAGTTATCCATTTATTGTTATAGCTACTTGATTGGCTTCATTGGCATTTTTGTATTACCTGATTCAATAAGATTTTTAGTAGATTGAGTAGGTAGATGAGTGCCAATAAGCTCAAAATTTTGAGTATTTTTTTTTTAGTTTTCAATTTTCAGCTAGTTTTTCATTAAGTTGGTTTGAAAACTTTTGTGTGTTGTTTTAGTTTCAGATCAGATTTCAGTTTGTAGAAGACAGAAGAAATTTACAGGTTCACCAAGGTCAATGGATGAGGACAACTGACCTGTTGTTCTTGACTTTTCACCAAGAAAAGCCATCCCCAAGTGGAGCCAGTGTTAGACTCCTATACCAATAGGTGTCATATTTCATGATTGACTTGATGGGCTATGTAATATGTTCATACCTTTTCTTGTTGCAAAGGTTTTCCATATTATCAAAAAATAAAAAAAATTTAAAAAATGTAAATACGGTATACTCTAAAAGAAAAATCAAAGGGTAAAAAGAATAAAAATGGCCAAAAAAGTAAAAGAAAATGAGCCCCACCAAAAGAAAGGCCAAGGAAAGTGTGCAAGTCTAAATGCCACTAATTTTTGCTCTTATGTAATAAATAAAATTGTGTGCAACTTGTATCCTATGCCACAATTTATGAATAGTCAAACAGTTTAAGCTTGGCTATTTCATCTTTCAATTTCATGTTTTAGAGATAGAGAATAAAATCTGACCAAATTGTTTAATCTTGGCAGATAAGTAGATAGGTAGAGTAAATAAAAGGAGCTCAATAGCTTAATCTGAGCCCTCAGATGTAATAAGGTTAGACTTAGATAGATTTCTACATGTAAAAGAAAAGAAAGTGTGATAAGGGTTTGCCAGTCTAAGTGCACCCTAACAAAGAAGAAAAAATGGTAGAGTAAAGTAGGTAGGGTAGGTAGATGATGTTGCATAATTGCATGTGATGGACAATGACTCTAAATGTGTTAATATTTACTTTCATCACAAAGTGCAAAGGCAGACACTATACTGGAAGAAATTCAAAGCAAAGCAAAGTCAAAGTTATTAACTTCCCTTCTCATCTTCCCCTAAATATTTCACTAATTTCCCTAAGTACTAAGGTATTTGAAAATTAGAGGGGCTCAAGGCATTTCCTTGACTTTTGGAGGGACCGGACCCTCGACCCAATAATTGGAAAAGCCTAAGTACTTGAAGTCATTCTTCATAACATTCACTCATTTCTAAACATATTTTCCTAAGTAAAATCCCATTTTACTTAGGAAAATTATGCATTATTTCATAAAAAACCCTCAAAATCACATTTTATTCTAAGTCTAAGTGATGAAGTGATTATAATGCAATTTGCTTTTAAATCTTCACTTTCTTAGTTATATTAATGCATTTTGAGTTTACATTGTCCCCTTGTCATATTAACATTGATTTTATGTATTAAATCCTTACAAAAATAACCTTCTCCTATTATATATAACTCCTTTTTATATAATATCCCCAAAAACCCATTAATAAATTTTAGCCAAAGTTATTTATTCCCACATGTTTAAATAAAAAACCCACTTTATGCCCCCTTCGGCTAAATATATCGTAATATTAAATTCCGCCCCCTATGGTAATTAGATTAATCTAATTTAATTATCATATAATAAAAGTATATTGAAAAAATAATTAAAACATGTTTTATTACGTGTTTTAATACAAAAATAATTCTTCCCCTGTGTATTTTAATCCCCCGACTCCCTTTCCCAAGGTTAAAACATAAACCCTTTGTAAAATCCCCAATACCTCCCTTAACCGCTAACCTTGGTTAAATCATTTCCCGATCACTTTCCTGCATTTTTATAAACAAATTGATTAATACCCACGATTAATTAACTCTGCCAATCAAATTCCCCCCGATGGTATTAATTAACGTTTAATTGCGTCAGGCCCTCCATATTAAATCCCCGTCACTTCCACGTTCCCATCGCCATTCGATCAACCCATCTGAGATCAACGGTTATTAATGATATCGCTAGCCATCCACGTCCGAACAATAACGCGTGATGGCCCGACGGTTTTCAAACAGTGCCATCCCACGCGTCAATCATTCTATGGAATCGCTTGCCCTCCGCCCAAAACCACTTTTCCCCAAAAGCGGTGCGATGGAAACCACTTACCGCTTGCCTCCCGTGACTCATCCTCCGTACCTGCTGACTTCATCCATTAAATAAATAAAAAAAACCCTGTCACCCTTTGGACTTTGTGAATAAAACATTTTTTCCCACGTCATTTTCATTATTCTGTGAATGAACAAAGTCTCATGCAAAGAATTTCAAAAACAAACTGTCAAGTGCCATCAACTGTATTTTGCTGAAGACAATTGCATACCAGTAATCCAGAGTTCGTACGCCATAGCCTGTACATGTTTAATCAATGTTCATCTCCCAAAAAACAGGTATTTACCCCAATTCCTGTTAAAACTCTGTGAAATCCTAGCTTTTGTTTTAAATTCCGTACGAAAGACAGAAACAGAGTTCAATTTGGTCTTATTCAATCCCCAAAATTGTAAATTGCATTCCCAAAACTTGTAATTGTGTTTGTTGTTCACAAAAAGCTGAAATTCATTTCTGAATCCACAAGAACCAGAAATGGAGGTTCCAGTGGCTCTGAACGTTGCACCTTTGAATTCCCCTCACAGAGATTTAGACTATTTGGCCCTGGCAGATAGATATTTTCAAATTAAAGACCTCGTTCTTAGTGATAATCCTCTTCGAACCTTTTGCCGCTGCAGTGATAACTTTATAAACAGTTATGATATTATTGGATTATGGGAATCCAATCTCCCCATGTATCTTCTCCCCTCAGTCCATATTTTTCCTGAGTTAATTCATTACTGCCATGCAAACTATGACTCCAATCAAAGAGCAGTTTTGTCCCTGAGTCAGAAAATCCTTTTCCCAATCACTACTTAGTCGATAAATGAAATGCTGCAATTTCAACCTGGTCAAGCCCTCACTCCCCTGTCCATGGGATAATTACTTGAAAAGTCTGCCAATTTGTCCCATGAAGAGTTAAATTGCATTTGTCAAATCTTCATGTTACCAGAGCATCAGCCCAAAGGCCCTCCCCCCTATGGTTATAATTGTTTCACTGATGTGGGCAGGCTTATTCTGAATATGATATCCTTTATCATGGGTTTCAATACTAGTGAATATGTTGATCAATTAACCTTAGTATTGTTGTATATATTTACCCCTGTATAGTCCCCCGCTGTCAAGTATGATTTTGCATCCTACATTGCTGATAAAATCCATGATCAGTTCATGAGATTTGAGAATGAAAAAGTGTTCAAATATTCTTCTGTTATATATCATCTCATGATTTATTACTAATCAGAAAGTTTCTCTTTCCATGTTCAGAAACTTGATGCCAAAGGAAATCCTAGGTCTGTGATATTTTGGTCTGCCATCACCCATAATTCCTCTGATTCTCCTTACTCCTGTAGTGAGTTTATTGACCTATTTGTACACCCTGCAACCACTTTGTTAACAAGAGTTTCCCCTCCTAGAGTCAATAATGAAATCAAGAAAATTCTACAGCTCTCAAAACAATATAGGGTAGGTGACTGGTACTTGTATCAAAATCACACTGAGATCAGAATATATGGATGTGAATTGTGCCCATTCAATTTGCCCAAATATGTCCCCATGAGACTCTTTGCACTAGATTATTTCAGGTAGATGATTAACTCAGATATAGTTCATTTCTGCAATGCAAATAAAAAGGCTCAACTTAGGATCAAAAGTCAATTAGGTCCCTTTGTTTGTAACTCTAGAGATGCTGGAAAGGAAGCAGAAAGAATCTTAGAAGAATATCTCAGATTACAAAAAAGTTTTACTGGGTGCTTTATGACGCAAATAGTTTTATCTGTGATAGAAGAATGAAAAATAAACTATCACCATACATTCATCACAAAATTCCAGAAATTGAACAATATGCCAATATGGATGAATGGATGGAAGGAACATTGGTAGAACAGGATAGTGAGCAGGTCAATGTTGAAAATGTAATGAAAGACCTTGAGAAAATACTTGACCTAGAATATTTTGGACAGGTGCAGATACTAGGTATTGGTCCTTCTTCTGCAGGAACTTCTCAGCAAAATTTACAGGAGATCAGTGCATTGGCCACAGAACAATCTAAAGGAAAAGAAAAGGAGCCTGACATACAAGTATTTGAAAAATTCACAATGACAGAGCAACCTGAGACTTCTAAAGAACAGGGTCAAGTACAAATTCCTCCTATTCAGATCAATGAGCCAGAAATTTCAATTTTACAAACTCCTATCAATATAGAAAAATGCAAGAAGAGAGATGTTGATGTCGCTACCCCTATTGGTGGATCTTCAGAACAGCCTCATGCTAAAAGACAAAAATTAAATCCTCTTCCAAAAGTAGATTTTGTTCAGGAAATTCCTGATAGCCAGAGAGAAGATTTGGATAGTCAACAAACAGGTACATTTAGTGGGGCATCCACTACTTTACAGAGAAAAGAGCTGCAAAAGCAACAGAGTGTTGAAATATCTTCTTTCAAACCACCAGTTAAAGATGCAGGAGATATAAAGAAAACCTTTATCAATATAAAAGCCAGGAATGATCCACTAAGACTCCAGGTTTACAATCAGTATTTGAATATGGCTCCTAATAATCAAGAAAGATTGATGTCAGCTTATGACATTCAGCAAGGCAAAATGATAATGAGTCACTTCAAACCAAAAGTGCAGCAGCCTCAAACAACTACAGATTATATTAGAACAAATTTTGAAGTCTTAGCAAAGGATATTCATCCTTTAGATCAGATTGAGTTACATAAGCCGACTGGTGAAATGATCTATTCTACTCTCACCGATAAAGTAATGGCAACTCAGAAGTTGCAGGATTCTTTGGATAACACTAATGCACAATTGCATCTTGAAAAAGCCTCTTCTCAGGCCAAAGACAACATGATAAAGACATTGGAGGAAATAATCATTGGATTGGGTCAAAATCCTAAAGATGTCAAAGGTATAGAGGCCCTAATCAAGAAAAAAGATGATGATATTGTAGCTTTGAGAAAGCAGTTGAAATTGCCAGCTTCAAGACATCCACAAACTGAAGAGATGATAAAGAAAAATTCTGAAGAAGAAATGATGGACTTGCTTTTGAAACTGAATGAGCAACTAAATGAAACAAAAAAAGAGCTTGAACAGGAATTAAATAACAAGTAGTCGACTATTCCAGCATCAACAACAGAGGAAATTACAGGTACAGGTACATCCACAACAGGTCAGCCAACAGAGCTATCACAGGTAAATACTTCCAATTTGAGTTCTGAAGAATTAATAAAGTCAATGAATGAATTGAAACTTCAAGTAACAGAACTCCAGCACACAAAGTTACAACTTACTAATTTAGAACAAAGATATGATCTCTCAAAAATGAGTGTTGCTGATAAAACAAGAGAGGTCAAAAGATTAGAAAAATTGGTTAAAGCATTGGAAAAGGATCTCACATTGGAGAAACCTTTAAAGGAAATGAATGAAATTATTTGGGACAACATTATCCAATCAATAAATGATGTCTGGTCTTCAATTCAAATTATGTATGAGAAGAATGATTTAGTCAAATTGGCTATAGAAGAAGTTCAAAGTACAAGAGAAGAATTGGGAAATAGGCCTGAGGAAGCCAATCAACTCATATAGTTTCTAAACACTCAAACCAGACACCAACTTGCAGAACTTGGTATTCAGGACAGGACTGGAACAATTTTGGAAATAAAAAGAGTTTTTACTAAGAGAACCCTTATGCAGAATCTAGAACGAAGGTGCTCAAATATGCAAGAAGAAATCATTGCCTTCAGAGAAAGATTTGATATTTTGTTGAAAAAAGGATTTCTCAGTCCTATAGTTTCAGAGGATAAACTAATGGACCTTGAAAGCTATGTTGAAAAATTGGACAAGTATGCTGACAATCAGGCCAATTCTTCATCCAGTACATCAGAAGCAGCATTTCCAATAGGAAAAAATCTTCATCGCAGATTGGAAAATTTATTTTATCTTGAGCATGAAGTAAAGCATTTGTTTCCAATTCAGCCTACCTTTTTCAAATATACTGAGGCTGATGAAACATTGAGAAAACTTCAATGGACCAGAATACCAGAAGATAAATGGTGGGAAGAACTATTGAAACTTTTGTAAAATTTATCCTTATATGAAAATTTTCATATTTACTACAGTATACCATGATAAAAAGGATAAACAGAGGTCAAAGTGTATCAGTGAAAAAAAAGAGTATCAGTAAAGCAAGGCAGTCAGAACAGAATTACTGAGGATGACAACAACGGGCCAAAACATAGGGCCTGCCTCCAGCACATTCTCAAAAGAAGGAAACAGCACAACATCAGTTACTTTTTATCTTATCTACGAGACCATTTGTCTCTATTTTTATTTTAACTTATTCATGAGTCACCCTAGATTATATCTCAATTTGTTATGAGATATTTTTGATAATTTTTTGTATAAATACTCCCTCAATTAGAGTATTGAGGGTGGATTCTTATACTTTGCTGTAATATTGATTTTTTCGGAATAAAGAGCTGTTGGAGAAATTTTTTGTGGCTTGCTGGATGATGAATTTATGCGAAAGACTTTTTACAGGATTCATGTGTCAAACTACGGATCAATAAGTCATCTTTCTCTTGTGTTTTAAAGTCTTTATATATGTTTATCATATCACTGTGTTTTCATTTCTGAATAGCTAATGAAAAAGAGTAAATCAGAAAGTGCTTAAGTGTCATATGATTTTAATCATCGTTATTCTAAATGTTTTCTTCTAAACTGGTTTTAAACAGTGAATTCTTAATTGCTTCTGTTTTACTAGTTTAAGAATTTTGATTATTTAGTAAAGAATACTTGAATGCTCTTTATTGATAATCACTCAATTTCCCTCTTTGAATGTGTTGAAAGATTCTTAATTTCCTTTCATCCATTTTAATTCCATCTCATTCGCTTTAAAGATCTAAAATTGTTCTCTGTTTGATTATCTTGCCCTGTAAAACCATCTTTTGTTTAGAAACTTAATCCAGTGAAGCCATATTTTTGACTCCATAGCCCAATGGCCTGAATTACTTCAATATTGCCCTCAATTATTGAATTCCATCACCTAAATTCAATCAAAACCCTTGAACTTTATAACTAGCCGAATATCTTTCAAAACGAAGCTAAATTTTAAAGAGAGAGCCCTCTTTGGGTACAGATTGGCTAGATTTTGTACCTAAAAGATTGGTTTGTGGTTACCTCAGACCCCTTTCCTCTTCTCTACAACTTCAAGGAAAATCTGAGTGATAACATAGTTAGTGTTAGACTCCTATACCAATAGGTGTCATATTTCATGATTGACTTGATGGGCTATGTAATATGTTCATACCTTTTCTTGTTGCAAAGGTTTTCCATATTATCAAAAATAAAAAAAAATAAAAAAATGTAAAGAGGGTATACCCTAAAAGAAAAATCAAAGGGTAAAAAGAATAAAAATGGCAAAAAAAGTAAAAGAAAATGAACCCCACCAAAAGAAAGGTCAAGGAAAGTGTGCAAGTCTAAATGCCACTACTTTTTGCTCTTATGTAATAAATAAAATTGTGTGCAACTTGTATCCTATGCCACAATTTATGAATAGTCAAATAGTTTAAGCTTGGCTATTTCATCTTTCAATTTCATGTTTTAGAGATAGAGAATAAAATCTGACCAAACTGTTTAATCTTGGCAGATAAGTAGATAGGTAGAGTAAATAAAAGGAGCTCAATAGCTTAATTAGAGCCCTTGGATGTAATAAGGTTAGACTTAGATAGATTTCTACATGTAAAAGAAAAGAAAGTGTGATAAGGGTTTGCCAGTCTAAGTGCACCCTAATAAAGAAGAAAAAATGGTAGAGTAAAGTAGGTAGGGTAGGTAGATGATGTTGTAGAATTGCATGTGATGGACAATGACTCTAAATGTGTTAATATTTACTTTCATCACAAAGTGCAAAGGCAGACATTTAAGAGGGGGAACTAATACAACGTTAAAAAGAAAATCAGAGCACACATCTACAAATTACCTCCTTAGCTACTGTCACACCATCATTAACTATTTTCGGAGAACCATGCTTGCTCTCCAAGACAACATTTTTCCCTTCACCCCAAGGGTGACTCCAACAAGATCAACAAGTTTGTTCACACCACCTGCAAGACAAATTGAAAATGCTTTCAGTAAGTGTGCAATTGAATGCCAGACCATATGCCAAAACAACCCTTCATGAAAAATTAAAATAACACATTAAAATCGAATATAAGTGGACAAGGAAAGATCCACCACAGTGAAGTTTCACGTGCAGGTGACCTTCCTTTAAACATAATTTTTTCTCTGACCTGCAATTTTTTTGTCACTAAGCCATCTTTGTTGAAGTACAAATCCTTTTCCATAGCTCTTGTATTAACTACCTTCTCTCTGTTGCGTAATCTCAGAGTCCCTCTTCTGCTTGAGCGATTAAAGGAAATGGGTGAAAAAATTGAAAGAGAAGACAATTGTCTGCCATAATTATCAAACATTGCACCCAACTTCTTCCCCTTTCCATTGTTACCCAATGAGGTAGATGTGGCAATTGTTGTCATACTGCCCAAAGGAGAGGCCATCTTCTCTTATCCTGAATATAGAATTACAAGATCTTCATATTAGTATGAACCTTAAAAAACATGACTCCCATTGCTAAAAACCACTTTTAAGTTGTAACAGGCAAACTAAACAACTATCGCAACTTTTGGCAACTTCTGGAGCATTAAGAGAGAAAAAACCAAAGAGAAATACAACCACAATCCTCATTTTAATGAGACCGTACTATATATTTGCATTAAGATAATAGAAAGAAATCACGACTATATTAAGGCCAGCACAAAACAATCTTTAACCAGTGTCTCTCGCGGCCTTCAGGTTGCCATGCTAGAGGTTGCATATTTTTAATTTAAATTCTCGACCTCTCGTGCCCATCTATGAATGCATCCAATGGGATATCTACATAAAATGTTCCTTTATATCCCCAAAAACAAATTCCCTACTACAAGAGCACTAGTATTGATGGATCACCCCACACCATCCCACCCACTAGAAACGGTGAAAAAGGAAACCCGAGAAAACTTCTGAAATATCTCAAGATGACTATATGGGTGGTTCTTATGAATCAACCAACCATTCAAAGCATGCTCATCAATCCAAACCATGAGTATTATGTGACGATATTCAAGCAGGCACTGAATCGGATTTCTGAAGCTATGTTAGAGAAACCCTAAACTCTCACCGAAAATAGGTGAAATGTGGCACCACTCAGAGATTGACATGTGCCAATTGGTACAAGTGGTAGAAAATTGGCATGCTCAAACAACGAGGTGATGCAGGAATGACATGAGGGAGAAAATATCAGAAAAGCCCCAAATCTGGAGAACTAAAGCTCATCACCAACACGAGATTGACAACTTTACATGATGTAACCTATGAAATCGTAAATGGAGAAATCATAGTAACAATAAAGTAACCTATGTAACAATAAAGTCGGATTCATCCTGGGAGTGGTAATGGGAGAAATCATAGTGAACAATAGGAAACATGCAGAGTTGTTTACAATCAAATAGATGAAAAAACACATACAAAAAACCTAGATAATAATCATGAACAAGCTTAATATTGAATTATGAACTGTAAAGGAACTTACAAAATGTGACATTACGAACCTAGTCAAGCGCACAAGAAAAAATATCTTGGACATTACCCTAGTTGACAAGTTGTATTGCTCATGATGCAAGAGGATTTATACCTGCACTGCCAAGTCAATCAAAATCCATCATTATCTATACAATAAATACAAGTAATTGATGTAGTATTTTTTACTCTAAGATGCATTCTTATGATAATGTTAGAACATATGTTGAAAATGTCAAAACATACCTGAATAAGCTCCTCTTCGTTTCAAGAACAATTTATTGGAGTAGCATGAACTTGGAACAAGCCTCCCACGATCTGAAAGAGTAGCAACTAAGTCAACAGTGACTTTTTTGTTGCTACGCTGGATCGAGGGAGGTTTGCTCCAAGATTAAATCGCTCCAATAAATTATTCTCTACTAAACAGGGCCAACCACGTGAAGGTGAAAGCTCTTATGGCCCCTCCCCCCCCCCTCACATCACTCTCAATTCCCCAATACCCAATCTATATTTCATTTTTTACTTTCATGAGCATAAAAAAAAAAATTCAATAACTAATAAAAAAACAATTCAACAAAAAGTACGCAAGGAAACATTGCAATTAATGCTTGACATAAAAATAGTATGATAAATGAGTTTTTTATAACACAAAAAGCGTTCCAAGTATGGTAACGTTTGTCTTATAATAATACAATATTTTATATTATCAAATTTTCTTTTTCTTTTTCTTCTTCCTATTTATAAAGCTCCTAATTACATCATCAATATCATCGTGCTCTGCTCCTGTTTCGTGCCTTTCGACCCGCACTGCTGACCTAGTTGCGTAGTCACGATGTCTGGTCTCATCCAGTGACGGGGCATCGCCTACAAAAATAGATAATATTAAATTTTAATTGTCAGTTTTTAAATATCATTGAACTAGTTCGATAATATTAATAAAAAAAATTGCAATGAGATTATTTACCTGGTGCACCAGTTGTCGCCGTTGACCTAGTTGCGTAGTCACGATGTCTGGTCTCATCCAGTGACGAGGCATCGCCTACAAAAACAGATAATATTAAATTTTAATTGTCAGTTTTTAAATATCATTGAACTAGTTTGGTAATATTAATAAAAAAAATTGCAATGAGATTATTTACTTGGTGCACCAGTTGTCGCCGCTAACCTAGTTGCGTAGTCACGATGTCTGGTCTCATCCAGTGACGGGGCATCGCCTACAAAAACAGATAATATTAAATTTTAATTGCCAGTTTTTAAATATCATTGAACTAGTTCGGTAATATTAATAAAAAAAATTGCAATGAGATTATTTACCTGGTGCACCAGTTGTCGCTGTTGGGACTGTTTCCCTGTCTTCCTCTCTGGTGGTAAGATCCTCAAGGGAAACATTATTTATCATTTAAACAAAAAACATTATAAGGACAACCATCAAGGTATAATTAGAAAAAAATATAAGTGGAAATTAATTACCATCACGGCCCTCACTGATAGTAGCATTGTCGGCCTGGTCCCCACTACAATGATCAGGTTGCATGTGAGGATCATCTACATCTGGCTCTAAAACTGGGTTATTTGCCTCATCAGTAGTGTTGCTCCCCTGATTTAAACAAAGTTGTTAGACATTAAATTTATGGACGAAAACAAACATATTGAAAGGTTAATGTTTTACCTTATCAGGCATTATGGATCTTGGGATCTGCCCCAAGCTTCTGCGACATTCAACTACGGATTGATAGCCGAAATGGAAAGCGATATTTTTATCTTCCTCTGTAGTTTCTGTTCCGAAGTCATCACCCTACATTACATATGATTGTGTATTTTTAATCATATTTGATAGGATTACAAAAATGTTGGAAGGTGATACAATTAATTATAAGATGTTTAGCTATTTAATTACAATTCTTGCGTCTAATTTCAAGTAGCCGCCCTAGCCTAGCTTGTGATGGCCCTTTTTTTCAATCCTAGCTTTGGTTGCCTTTGAGGTGTCAGGAAACCTAGCATCAAAAGATTGAAGTCAGATATGACGTAGCACACTTTTATTTTAGACATGGATAAAATTAAAGCTATTGAATTAAAGTTGTAATTTACCTTGCGGGTCCAGTTGGCATTTTTCCTTCTTTCTTTGCCCTTTTCTCTTTTCCGTCATGGATGAGTGCTCTCCACTCACTCTCTGGAATTGTGAGAGGACGCTCATATCTAGGGTTAAATTGCAATTGCGTCCTATAGGTGTCCCTGGTATATTTCAAATATTTGCCGGCAACCCGAGCTACCGCTGTTCTATCAAATATGCCGACCCCAAAAAGGGTTTCTAGATAATCTAGAAGTTCTTTTTTCAGGTTGGAACTCTGGGAATTCCACCCTGTGTGTATGGTTGGGCCAAAAATTACCAACGCATGGCTCTCCAGATACCTGTAGAACTCATTGTTTCCTACACAGAAAAAAAAAGATATTATCATTAATTTAAAAATAAAAATCATGATAAATATGTTTTAGATAAAGTACATGAAATAGCTAAAATATTAAAATTTACCTAGGAGTTGTACATGCTTTATAGGGACACCTTCATCGTTCACCAACAACGTGCCATTAATGGTCCCTATGGAGCTGAAACGTGTAGCTCCAGGAAACGCAATAATGTAGTTGGCCATATCAACGTCATCATTGCCAACACGTTCAGCGGTTGGCTGGGTGTCTGCTTGGGCAGGGTGTGTTTCTTGGCTGGCACCTAAAGGAGTAGAAGGTGTATGAGAGGGTTGTTGGGAAATCTCTTGCCCTTGTGTCCCACTACCACCAACACCGGGTTCAGCAAATGCCAGAAAACGCTACATACAAAAGAACTTTTTGTTAGTTTAGTCGATGTAAAAATTAAAAATCAAACTATCACAATTCATCTCATGCAGAACAAAAAAATATCCTTTTGACTTTTTATTATTACCTGATATGTTTCTAGCTGGCTCATAAGTTTTTTTATCCTCTCTTCTGTTTCAGGTGTTTGAGGCGCGTCTATCAAAGTATTAAATTCTGACCTTGCATCTCGTGCCTTTTTTCACAACAAGAACACTAGAGATAGGGATGAAGAAAGCTCTTCCTCAAAGAGGGAATCATCAGGCGTACCATGGCTAGGTGTCTGCATATTTGAACAAAATTAATATTATTTCAATTATGTAAATAACTAAAATACCTGAAGATAGAGCAATCTTGGCACTTTACATGTTCTTCCGCTGGCCTCTTTCCGCGATCATCCCGTTTCGGGGTTGTTCCTGCACTGCTCTGATCAGTCTGCCACATTGCAATAAAATTATAAATGTAAAAAATTGAAAACAATATCTAACTTGAAAACACAAAATGAAAACTAAAATAATTTCTAATAAGACACCGGAAGACAGAGTTAGAGTTTCAAATATGCCTTGCATTGAATTCAATCCTGGAAACATGTCATTGCACATTAAGGCACCCAAACAAGAGACGAGTTGACAATGAAGACCTTATTGAATATATTGTTGGAGCAACTTCTAGTAAACTTGTTGTGAAGACCTTGAGGACATTTTTGAAGCAACATTGTTGAAGCTGATGGTATAGCATTGTTGGAGACGATCTTGAAGGGCCTTGAAGTGAAGCTTTTGGAGAAACTATTGAAAAATCCTTAGAGCATTTAGGTAAGGCACTTTCTATCTTCCATCACCTTTTTCCTTTCAATATCCTTTAAACGATTTTTTTGATATTTAATGTTTGAAATCACGTTATAATTCCTTGATTATATGTGTTTGGGGACTTTCCCTTTGAAATTACCCAAAAATACCATGGCAATTTTATCTTCAGGATGCATGTCTGACCCTATTGTTCAATATTTCGATTGATAGTAGTAAACATAGAGAGTTAGGGGACTCTTGACTTGGTTTGGTTGGGCCATTAGATCCCTAACATCTACTAGGGAGAACCCCCCTTGAGTTGGAGGAGAGCGAGCTCGAAGTGAAAAGAGGTTGGTGAGGTGACAATGGGGCTATTGAATTACACATGGTATCACACTTTAGCTTTAGGACTTTATCTTGAGAAGTGCGAGATTTTTCTATATCAATTCTCAAATTGTTTACAACACCATTGTTAAGAACTAATAAGAAGTGATGTTGAGGGGTTTTTGGGTATAAGAAACAATACCATTGAAAAACTAGGGTTCTCAGTCCTTGGCATTCCTTCACCTAGGCCTAGGGGCGCACTAGAATAATTTCACACTAAACCATGCAAACTTAAAAGTAACTTAACAGATCCATAAAGTAATAATAATCATAATTCCTAATTTCCTATTGTATGATATAATGCAAATTATTCAAACATGAAGCAATGAAGACATACAATGTCTGAATTTCAAGATTGATGAACCAATACAAGAAGTTAGAAACTACAACTTTGATTCAATACTATGTGTCCTAACTCCAGGAAGGAATCTAGTTTGTAGTACAAAACATGCATCGTGTATTATCAATTCTTAATTGACAACAACTAAAGGTCATCTACCTCATCAATTCCTTCCCATTTTGTGTTTTTATGTTATATTCCTTATAAAAGTGTCAAATTTCTCTCAAGTAAGCAACCACTGAATAAAATAAAAAATAGTTGAGATATGATTGAGAAATGGTCATTTATTTCTTGAAAGGATCTTCACAATTTCTCTGGTTGTTTTTCATCTCAAGAAACAAGAAATGACCTAAGAAACTATCGTGATGTAATATAAGAAACAACACGGTGCAATGGCCATTTTCAAAGCCAAATGAAGTCCATTGAGGACATGGCCTTTATTTGGTTCCTGTTTCATAGGAGTTTCGGGTAGAAATGGAACTTTGTTGTACCATTTCCAGTAGTAAAAAGGGAAAACCTTATTTTTCCATGGGAAATAATTTTCCTTTCCTTTTCAAGATAATCTAAATCACAAAAAATATGAACTATACTGCACACATTCTTGGATAATGTGAAAGTGGAAAAGGAATACCCTACACAAGTGATGCACACATGTACATTTCAACACTAATAGATTTTTGTAGTTGAAATGCAATGCTTGTTTTCATTTAAATGTAGGGTTTTTAAAGCAGGGAGAAATAATGGCTACCAAATTAATAAGAGTTTCTTTGGGAAAAAGTTAAATATTGTATTGGGTGATGAAGATAATAGAGGGTATTGAATCTTGATTCTTGACATCTAGAGAGAACCCTACAGCCTAACACAATCCAATGGAATTGACCAAAAAAACCCAAATAGAGTCAACCCTACTATAGGAGGAAGGGTTTGCAGTAAGAACTTACCATTTTGCAAGAGCTGAGGGCGAATGCTGTTCTGCAAGAGCTGAGGGCGAACGATGAGGGCAAATGCTGAGGGAAAATGCTGTTCTGCAAGAGCTGAGGGCGAATGCTGAGGGCGAATTCTGTTTTGCAAGAGCGGAGGGCAAATGCGCGCATGATATCAGACATTAATGTAGCTATTGCGACGGATACGAAACAATAAAATCATTTTTATGTAGTGCGCATATAAGTTTCATATTTTTATGTAGCGCACATATAAGTGTCATTATACCGACAGTGGACAAAGCGTTGCTATTGCGACGGGTGCCTCCAAACATCGCAATTGCGACACTTAGACATTGTGTCGCACTTGCGACGTTTGGAGGCAGCCGTCGCAATAGCGACGCTTTGGGCCATAGTGTCGCCATTGCGACGTCTTCCTCCAAACGTCGCAATTGCGACATTTTGTCTAAGTGTCGGTATTGCGACACTTTTCTATAAACGTCGGTATAGCGACGGTTTCGGGCGGGATGGAAAAAATTTGGGGAAATTTCCGACATTTGGTCAAAAGCGTCGGAACCAAGTGTCGGAATTTCCGCAAAATGTAGTAGTGTT